>ML779169.1:25489-38972 GCA_009831015.1 Picea engelmannii
AAAGAAAAAATGGATACAAAATTTAAGTATGAATACATTCAACCGCAAGCATGGCCTGTTGCATATCTGATCCCAGTTGTGTGCATCGACCCGCACAAAGTCACTGACTCTTGTGGGGCTGAAGCAATAAGTAGCCATTCTATTCAACGATTCTTTGTTTGCTTCTTCAAAAAGATACGAGCAGAAGGAGGTTGGTTGCTTTGGACTTATTCAAGGAATTGAAGGCACAGAAATTAAGGCGCGTTCTCTCTGTATCTCTCTGTCGTTCCTGGAAGCTATTTTAAGTTGTAACTGACAGCAAGCTAACATACGTCCCCGACTAGATGGCATGAATGCCATGTTTGATCTGTAATCCTTTATTATCTGAGATATACACGGAATCTGAGATTACGATATCAGAGAACACGACAATCCACAAAGAAGCTTGAATCTCAGACAATATCAGATTTTGTATCTGCACCGAGATATATGCTTATGTTCATCGCAGTGAATCACAAATTTAAGGTTTACACGTATTTCCTTAAATGTTTACGATCATTTAGGGTTTTATTTTTACTCACAATGCAGTATGTTAGTCTTTTATTTTTAAACACATTGTAATATGTTAATATATTGTAGTAAAGGGATTTATTTTGAAGTTTGAAGTGAGGTTAAACAATAATGAATGAATAAGCATTGATGAAAATGATATCTGATTTATTTTAAAGAAAATGGATATAAAATATATTAAGGGAATTGATTTTTTATTTAAATTTATATAGAAAATTATTTGGTAAAAAAAATTATTAAGAAAATAAAAATATATTATTTTTAATATATTAATAAAAAAACTATTCAAATTAAAAAAAAAACAATAAAATTTAGGGGTAATACCATAAACTTGTCAAATGTAATTAAATTGCATGTTTAATAAGTGTAACGGTTAAAAACATGTGTTTTTTCCTAAGAGATCATAAGTTCAAATCCACAATGGCTAAAGGGGTAGAGTAAGATATTTATACCTTAGTAGACTTTACTAGTCAAATAGTTGGGTTGAGGGTGCCCTTGCTAAAACTTAAATTTGGCTTTTAAACTTTCATACAAAATTAAGTGGTTTATGTATATAATTGTGTAATATATGATTTTTGGTGTAGAATAGTATATAATAGTTTTATATTTTTATTTATTTATATGTGGGAATTGAATTTAAATGTTTTATAAATTTATGTGTAATTTTATATTGAAAATAATTTTTTTGAAAAGAATGGAAATGTATTTATACATTTAGAAGTTTAAGGATTTATATGATATTTAGGGATATTGACAATAAGGAAAATATGTTATCTTATTGTGACTTTGAGTTTTTGGCTTTCTCACACAATCTATGACTTCTTTTGCAGGCTACCCTCACTTTGTGTCTTCTTATGAGTAATTGGTTTTCATATTGTTAAGCTCTTAGCTTGTTTCAATTCTACTCTCTAACTTGATGCTCTAGAGCTTTTGATCCCTTGGGAATCTTCCTTGTCAATTTCTCTACAACACTTTCATGACTAGCCAACCCAATCTCCTCCATAGACATCTTATTTATATGTTGAACTACAACTAACGGTGAGAGTATCAAGTGAGACCCACAATATTCATAGAGGTAGCCAACCTATGGATTGAACCTGCAACCTCGTGCTTGTAATTCATAGCACTCAACCACTTGAGCTAACCTTTTGAGCTAAATGCCTTGCATTATTCTTTGTGTTTACACCATTTTTTTCTCATATGCCTTCATATATACACATGATTCTTGTCCACACTCCATGAATTGCTTTGTGTATGCATCTTGATTTTTCTCAAACCTTCACTATACCCAACTTTTCCTCCCAACATTTTCTTTTTTATCATATTTCTCGGAAAAATAAATAAATAAATAACTTTTTGTAAACTCATCTAACATCCACATTAACATGTTCTATGTAAATATCAACCCTTAGACCTCTACATTGCCACTTTCTATGCAAATATCAATCCTTATACCTTGTTATAGAAAAGTGTTTACTTTTCTCAAAGTCATCTTTATTGTCGTGCATGATGGTGAAATGATGTTCCTTCATCAATTTCAATATCAAACATTAGATGGACACAATGCAAATAATGGACATACATTTCCACCCTAAGTGTAGTTAGTTAAGATTTTATATCCATATATTAAAGATTTAAAATTCTAGATTTTACATTAATTTAATTAATTGGTTTTAAAATTGTTAATTGAAAGTCATATATATATCATCAAGTTGAATTTGGTTATTACAAAAGTTTGCTTCTAATCCAAGTTGCTTACATGCCTAACATGAGCTAGGGTATAAGACGAGTCATATCAATTTTTTCCATGATATATGTGTGTTGCATCACCTTGGTTCTATGATGTTGCATGGTATCGATCGGGAACTCCCTTCCACAATTAGAACTCATCTCAACCATAGTACCTTCTTTTCGCATCAGTGGACTGCCTTTGGATGCTTCTTGGTGCCCTATTGGTTGCCATTGTTAGAATTAACGCTTACAGTAATAGAGTTGGTTTGGTTTTTTGTAGGTTGTTGAGATATTTTTTCAACAAAAAATTTCAGGATTAGAAATAGTTGAATCTGTTCCTTATGATGATCGTGATCCAGTTTCTATCTTTATCTATAGAGCGAGATCCAATTCCAAATGATCCAGATGCAGTTCAAGATCCATAGCCATGGCTAGCAGCACCAAAAGCACACGTTGAAGCATCTGTCGAAGGACCAGCTTCTCTTCACTCAGAACCAAGAGAGAAAGATCCAAAAGTCCTATAAAGTAGCAGTTTACTCATCATAGTCTAATACAAGCTAGCCCACAGTACTACTACCATACCAAGGTCAGCAGCTACCAAGCCAAGCCATAAAGAGCCAGCCAAGCCAACTTATCCACCACTACCAGAGGGCTTTTTCCTGATAAAAAAGGAGGAGTGACTTTAGGGCGGAGCTGTAGGGCGGAGTTGTTAAAATAATAATATCATAGTGAAAACAATAAATTAATAATCAATCTATAGTTAGTTAGTTAGTTAGTGAAAATAATCATCTATAGGGGAGTTCCTAAATAGTGAAAATGGATTCTAGTTAGGGTAGAGTTCCTTAATATGTAAATGAATTATCTATAGTTTAAAAAAGCATAATATAGCAGTTGCTCAGAGGAAGGAGTGTTTCTCGGGATCGGGCTTCGCCTTGAAAAAAAAAGTCAATATTTAGGCAGTTGCGGATATAACTGAGCCTAATGGGTTACCACCTAAGAGGGAAGTGGAGCATGAGATACATTTGTTTCCTGACTCTCCATTTCTAGACATCAGACTGTACAAATAGTCCATTTTTGAAGAAGATGTTCAGTGAATAAATAGTTGCAGCAACTATTGGAGTAGGGAGTAATTTGACCAAGCACCTTACTTTGTGGGTCACCTATCATCATAGAACCTAAGAAGGATTGGAAATGGAGAATGTGTATTTACAACAAAGTTCTAAATAAGATCACCCTCAAGAATCGATACCCTCTGCCAAGGATCGATGATTTGCTAGATTAGTTACCATATATCAAGTACTTAACCAAGTTGAATCTCAAATCAGGATACAACCAAGTACAAGTAAATGAAGAAGACACCTATAAGACAACCTTCAAGATGAGGCAACCTCTAAATGGTGAATTCTCCGGAGAGTGGGTCAAGCCCTCCAACAGTCGAGAGTGCAGATTTGAATCTCATAAACATTATATAAGTGTGATGTATTTTGACTTTGAGATGGCGTAATATGAATATATTATTTTATGTGTTATTTCATGTGCTATAACTCCTCTCCCAAATTCTGTTTTGGTATCAGAGCTCATTTGAGCCTGACTCCCTCATGGGAGGGCTCGGGAACATGGGAGAGACGTGTTTGATGGAATGTTTGTTTGAGTGTAAAGTTTGATGTGTGAGTTTCTAAATGTTTGTTTAAGCGTGAAGATTTCTGTGAAAATTTCCCTATGTGTAAGGATGAGTGCACATCATGGAATTGTTTGCTTGGAGCCATCTAGAGGAGAATCACCATGTGCACCATTTGAGGTTGAATTTGTTGTCGAACGAGTTTGATCATCGTCGTTTGTTGGATCGATGCCTCTGTGTGTGTTCTGTGGAAGTGCGTTGGCAAGTAATGTTATGGTTGACTGAAATTGATCTGCAAGCCAAGGAAGAATTATTCGCTGCAACAACCTTTCAATGTGGATCTTCTAGCATGCACAGAAATCGCAAGGCTTTATGTAGAGGCAAAGGCGATCATTTAAATTTTTTCCAACTTAAAAACAAAAGAAGGGAAGACTTGGATTCACGCATCTTTGGTGTCTAATTATTTCACAGAAGCACGGTCTAAAGGCTTCTCTTCAACAATGTTGCATGGTTGTTTTCCTTCCACATAGAAATTTATGGAGGACATTCTAGTCATGGCAGCTAGGCAGTTAAAAGATTTCCAGAGCTAGATGGGCAATGGAAAAGAAGAATTTATTTACCATATTGAAGGAGTTTGTCAAAAGAAAAGAGGGGCACTTATATTAATTAATGTGAATGTATATGTATTTTGATTTGTAAAGTAAAATGTGAAGAACTCATTATAGAATAGAGTAGCATATTTTAAATTGGTGGTTTTCTATGTTTTTTGGTGTCTGCTCTCCCATTAGTGGAGTGTCTTTGGATGTTTCATTGCATTTTACTGGTTGTCACTATAACTCTTCTATTCCTATCACAACTAGTCTATATGTTACTTTATAGAAATTGAACCTAGGTGGAGAGAATAACAAGCATGTTATCCAACCACTAAGCTAAACTTATGTAACATGCCAAACAAAACCAATTTTTTAATTGCACATTTATTAAACAATGAGAGATAAAATATTTTTGGTATACAAAAATTATAAAAAGTATGAGTATTAAAAGCCTCTCTAAATTAAAATGAACTTATGCTAATTTGTTTTTCTAATACTATAATAATTAATCAATTTTTAATAATAAAAAAAATATTTTTTTAATTATAATGATTAATTTTTAAAAAAATATTTTTAATTAAATTTCATAAATATAACTATAATTATTTTATTATTTTTTCAATCTATTTTTAAATTTTTAAATAATATATTTAAGGAAATATTGGAAACAGAAAAATATTTTAATAATTTTAAATGGAAAGATGGCTACAAACTTAGTCATTATTGGAAACTCACTATTCATGATATTGATATTGATCATTAGCCTTTATATTTTTAAAAATATTATTATTCAACTTATTTTTTATTTATTGGTTTAATTTTTACTTTTTTCAGTTACTCTAATGTTTTGTTTTTTTAACTTTTTACCCATCTCCTCATTCATAATCATCTTTTTCTTTTATTGAAATATAATCTTAACAAAGTATGTTTCTTAAACTTTGTTTTCTTTAACATTTTCTTTTAATTTCATTTTTAACATTAACATTAAATAATTTTTATTTTCAATAGCTACTTTACTATTTTAATTATTTTTCACAATAGTTGTAACTCTTGCTTTCACAAAGGTTAACCTTAATTTTTAACCCTATAAATCACGCTTTCCTATATCATTTCAGCATTAATTGTTCATCATGATGAGTGGAGTATCCACTAAAATATTGAACATTTCAAAAATAATTATACATATATTATGTCCAAAAACACTCAAACAACAACATATTTAACCACTTATTTTATTTTTTAATTATTATTTTTTTAAATGAATTCAAATTTATTAAACATCTAAAAATAAAAATAAAAATATTTAAATGCAAAATGTTCATGTTTCATTTGGAATCAAAAATAAATAAACTAGCACAGCCTCTAGCTAACACTCAATTGATGAACTCCCAATAAACTTCCAAAGGATAAACAATTGTAATTATGAGGTTAAACTTGGCACAAATGTAAATCTAATACTGTAAAATGATAAAAAGTTAATAGTGAAATAAATTTGTAATTTCAATTAAGTTTGTTAATCATTTGAACATGGCCACACAGTAATTTCTTAATCATATTAAGTAAATATTAAAAAGTAAACAGGTTAAAGAAAACTTTTAACCTATCTGTGTAATGAAAAATAAATAAATAAAATAGAGAAAAAATCACTACATTTAAATAGCTGTAAAAGAATTTTTCAAATTATGAAAAATAGTATGAAATTTACACCTTCCTTGTTTTTATCCCTGCCATTGTAGGATCTATACTAGTTCTACTACAAAGCTGAGTATGGATCTATACTAATTCTATTACAAAGCTGGGTATCGATTGTTTTTATCCCTAAATATGGATCTATACTAGTACAAAGCTGAGTATGGATCTATACTAGTTCTACATCACCAGATTTAAAAGAGTTTTTCAAATTATGAAAAATAGTATGAAATTTACACCTTCCTTGTTTTTATCCCTGCCACTGTATGGATCTATACTAGTTCTACTACAAAACTGAGTATTGCATCTATACTAGTTCTACTACAAAGCTGAGTATCGATTGTAACTTCATATTAGAATATTGTTAAGGCGATGGTCCAGGAAACTTATTCCATCAGCATCGAAACTCTTAAAGAAATGGTGGGCATTACAACAGAATTTGATTAGAAAGTTGGGACCATTGAACAAGATTATTTCTCGATGCATTACGCTCCATATTTAAATTCAAATCATAAGATTTGAGACCATTTATTTAGGCCGAGGACCTGATGCGGAGCTTCAACCCATGACAGGAACACATGTAGTAAGCAATTGCTTTTCGCTTCAACTTCTTAAACAATAGCGCCGTCAGCCGCCACTCAGCCAGGGCGTGAACGACGGTCTTTACTCGCTTCAAGGGCCTGTGGATGACGATATCGTCACTCTCCTCTTCTTCAAGAACCGACCCATTCTCCTCCAAATTATCATCGTCCTCCCAAGGGAGAGGATAGCTCCTCAGAAACACCCTCCTCTTACTGTAACTCACCCCGTTTCGTGGCTCACGTTTCCCTAATTCGTGGCACAGATCATACTCTTGCAATGCCTTGTGATTTTCTAACTCTGCAGGATTTTCACAAAACACTTTGGACTCCATGAAATCCTGAAATTTGACGTTCTACCTTGAAAAAAAATGGATACAAAACTGAAGTATAAATACATTCAACCTCAAGCGTGGCCTTTTGCACAAAGAGACTGACTCTTGTGGGGTTGGAGCAATAAGTAGCCATTCAACGACTCTTTGTTTGCTTCTTCAAAAAGATACGAGCAGAAGGAGGTCGGTTGCTTGGACTTATTCAAGGAATTGAAGGCAGAGAAATAAAGGCAGCGCGTTCTCTCTGTATCTCTCTGTCGTTCCTGGAAGCTGTTTTAAGTTGTAACTGACAGCAAGCCAACATATGTCCCAGACCAGATGGCATGAATGCCATGTTTATCTGTAATCCTTTATTATCTGAGACATACACGGAATCTGAGATTGCGATATCAGAGAACACGACAATCCACAAAGAAGCTTAAATCTCAGATATACAATATCAGATTTTGTATCTGCACCGAGATATATGCATGTGTTCGTCACAGTGAATAGCAAATTTAAGGTTTACACGTAAATGTTTACGATCATTTAGGGTTTTATTTTTATTCATAATTATACTTTGGTATAGTGACTATTAATACTTATAAGATTAAGTTAATGATTATTAAATTCAATAAGATGACATATGATACTTTCTTATATGACAAAAATAACTATGAAGAAGTGATTTTATATATATATCTTGGAATTGATATTCACCACAAGTCCAATTGGAATTATAGCATTGAGTTGGGGAATGGAAAGCTTATTATGGACTTGAAAACAATTGTAAATGAGTCAATCTTTGGATTTGGAATAAGAAGAAACTTCTCTTTGAGACTCTCCTTACACCTATTATTCTTTATGGATGTGAAGTCTGGGGTTGTAGTATCTCTCGTGAATCTTAGAGAAAGATAGAGAAAATACAAAAGAATTTTATAACCTATAATCTCAAAATTAAAGGAAATAAGTCATATCTCATCATACTCTTAGAAACAAGCCTATCCTCCATTGAGAGCATGGATGTGACTAAATACCTAATGTTCAAGAACAAGTTAAACAACATGGAAGAGGATTCCTAAAATTGATTCAAAATCAAGTCGTAACCACCAAGCCATGAAAGCATAAAGATACTCCATCTTGACTAAATTATTGGAGAATCATCCATCTTGACTAAACTATCGGAGAATCATGGAAGACACCATTTTGCAAAATAAAGATACTATTAAAAATATCATCAAATCAAAATTTAAGCAGAAAATGTGGTGTGATAAAGAGTTGGAGGAAAAAAGAAAATTATGTTATTATAAGAATGTAATCAACCCTAATCTAGAAGATCAAAATTGTCTATTTGTTTTGACAAGTGTAAAGAAAAAATAAGTATTGCTAAGATAAGAACAAATTTTCGTGAGCTCTATAATGGAATGAAATTCCTTAAAAACCATGGGATGAAAGAGTGTGTTACCTTTGTGATACTAAGAAGGTTGAAGATGAAAAACATTTTCTCTTAGATTGTCCACCCTATACCAAGATTAGATCTCATTTTCAAAATATTTGTCACACTACCAACCTTCCTAATTTCTCAAGTCAACAAAACTATGGTGATCTTGGAAAACTTCTCTTAATGCTTTTGGAACAAGTGAAGTTAAATTTAATAAGAATACACAATAATAAAAAATAATATCTTATTTGTTTTTAATTTATTAATTTTTTTTAATTTATATAAAAAATATTTTGTTATTATTTTTTTAATAGATATGGAAAAACAAATACATATTAATAAAAATAATGTTTGATTTTTGTTTAATATATTAATTAAATTAATTTTTTATTTAAATTTATATTAAAAAATATTTATATGAAAAAACAAAGTTTAAAAAAAATGGAGAATAGAGACATAAATTTGTTAAATGTAATTAAATTGCAAGTTTAGTATAAATTGTTTTCTAATGGGCGACCAAAACAAAAGGCATTTGTAAAAGGAAGTTGTGAGTGTAGGAAGAATATTTTTGTTTTTTAAATTCTAATTATATTTATTGTTATGTAATGTTTTAAAGTAGTGTACAATGGTTTTATTTTTTATTTTTTTATTTATATATGTAAAAAATAAATAGTTTATTTATATAATTTGAATGGATTTAATGGTTAAAAATTTGTGTTTCCTCTTAAGAGGTTATAAATTCAAATCCTAAAGAAGGATATGGTATGTATATCAATTATGATAAAAATATATAATATTCTCAAACCTTTACTATATACAATTTTTCCTCTCAACATGTTTTTTAATAATATTTCTTAAAAAACAAACTTTGTTTTCTCTACATTCATCATCTACATTATACCATTTTTGTACCATCTTCTATGCAAATCTCAACCTTTATGCTTGTTATAGAATGGTATTTACTTTCCACACAATCATCTATATTATCATGCATGGTGTTCCTTCCTTAACAATTAGATGGACACTATATATAATATTCTCAAACCTTTACTATATGCAATTTTTCCTCTCAACATGTTTTTGATGATGTTTCTTAAAAAACAAACTCTGTTTTCTCTACATTCATCATCTACATTATACCATACATTCATCATCTACATTATACCAATGCAAATCTCAATCTTTATGCTTGTTATAGAATGGTATTTACTTTCCACACAATCATCTATGTTATCATGCATGGCGTTCCTTCATTAACAATCAGGTGGACTATATAGAGAGAGATATAGATATATACACCTTAATTGTTGTTATTTAGTTAAGACAATCATCTATGTTATCATGCATGGCGTTCCTTCATTAACTATCAGGTGGACTATATAGAGAGAGATATAGATATATACACCTTAATTGTGGTTATTTAGTTAAGATTTAAAATTGTAGCTTTTACATTAATTTAATGAATTGGTTTTGATGGTTTTAAACTAAGAGTTTATTATTTCGTAATAATTTGTTTGGTATAACATATTTATTTATTTTTATGTATTTTGGTATTACAACGATCATTAAGTTAAATTTGGTTATTGTAAAAGTTTGCAAAGGGTCGTATCATATTGTGTCACAAATTGGTTGTTTCAAAATACAAAATATTTGAGATATTAAAGGGTCGTGTGAATTTATATACATATGTTTTGAATATTAAGGTGAAGTTTTATAATTATTTTTTTAATCATGAGAAATTGGTAATTTATTAAAAGTGATTTTAGTAGATTGAAGATCAAATTGATTTATTATCAATATAGCATAAGAGTATATTCAACAACCTGCAAGTTAAATATAATTAATAATTTAAGACTTAGTCAGGGTTGAGACATTTAAAGACATACTCATCGGGGGATTCCTACCCTTAGGTGTATATCCTTCTAAACTTATAAATGTGTTAAATATGATCCAAATTGGACCATCTCCAAAACTTTGTACATAAGCACTTAGTTGCTTTCCCTTTTGTAAATTTTATAAACATGTCATTTTTGGCAAAAAAATGGAATTGAAAACGAACCATTGTGATGGTTTTCCTTCCAAGGGCATCCCATTAAAAATGAATGTTGTAGTGAAGAAGGACATCAGCATGGAGATGCAAGGAGAGATGGAGAAACACAATAGCAGAAATTAGAGCTCGAAGAGGGAAAGCTACTTCAATGAATGCACGAAGAATTTAATGTGTATGTTCACTCTCAGCAAAGGTTTATTTAAGCCATGGCCATTTGCAATTTTTTATTGTCAATGAGTAACAATGCACGAAATCTATGTATAGTTTACCCCTTTGTAATTTCACCTGAGCATAATAAAATCTCAGTTAAATGTTAATATTTGTGATTTAGTGCAATATGTTCTTTGGGTATTCTGGTTATGAGTTACAGTGGCCTATGCATATTTTGTTGAAGTATATTTTTAACTGGTAGCACTCGCCCACATAATTTATTGTTTGTTGGTTGTTTAAATTACTTTTCCCATTGGATGTACAGAATATTCTTTTGATTGTTGGATGTTTTGGTTATTGCTTGGGTGATTTTACGAACCCTTGGGCATGTTATTCTCTACCTGAGCATTTTATCCCTTACCTAGGAAAATTCAGAGACCCTTGGGAATTTTTTTATAACTTGGGTGAATTTAGAGACCACTAGGCATATATTTCATTGCCTGGGAAATTTTCCTTGCCCACAAGTCACCCATGGTATTTGGTAAATGATTCATGTGCCTGAGAGAGATCCTTTCACTCCCATTTCATCCCCCAAAGAAGTGGGACTTTTATTTATACATGCACATACACCAAATATGTTTTTTAACTCCCAACAATTCATTTTTTTAAAACATAGACCACAAATCCATTTTTGCACATGGCCACACTATGATTCATTTTTTATATTGTTTATAAGAATTTTTGTTGGTGATATGGACGAACCATAGGCCTACTATTTAGGTAGCATATGGTATCATAGTAGGTTCATCAGATACCTTGAAGCAACTACCATGGGAAAAGCCTTAAAGAGGGAGAAATTGGAAGAGTTGAGAGACTTCAAAGGTAAGATCCAAGAGGAAAATCGGTATTGGAGGCAAACAGAAAATGAGCTAGAGAAAGAGATTTCCAAGTGACAGGACTCCTTCATCACCATGAGGGAAGAATTAGAAAAGAGCATATTGTAGCTCTTGTAGTTGGGGGAGAAATTCACTAATCTCGATAATTGGCAGGATGGGAGCCTCACCGAAGTCAATGCTTAGCTATACAAGGACTTGATAGTGAAGGAAGAGGCATTGAAGGAGATATAAGCAGTTTTCCAAGAGACCAAGAAAGCCCCTTCAACTTCCACAACTAAATTTAGCACCATGATAAAGGAAAACATGCTAAACGCACCTTCCAAGACCCTTTCTAAAGAGACCTTTAGTGAATTTCAAAAGCACACTAGAGGCATCGGTTCCAAGCTCATGAGGAAAATGGGATATGATGGCCAAGGGCTAGGAAAGGAAGGCCAAGGGACTATGATTCTCATTGTAGATCAACAAATGCCTAAGCATGAAGGCCTAGGTTTTTGTGGAGAAGAATTCAGCACAAGTACAACTCAAACCATCTTTGTCAAGGAAAAAGGAACTGAAAAATAATACATTCCCATGGAGGAAAAGGTAGTTGGAAAAGGATTGTGCAGGAAACCACTCAAATCTACTTTTAGAGGATTAGAAAATAATAGCAAAGAGATTATTTTTCCATCCATATTTGCTTGTAGATTTTAAATAGAAGAATAGAAAAGACACAATGGAAAATACACACATTACAGAGAGATTTTTCCCCTAGAAACCCAAACTGGGAAAACCCAAATTCATTCATATATCCAATTCACATGTTCCCTTAAATAATTATTAGATGACATTTATATATGTGTATTCGCTCATTGCACGTGTGGGCCGTTTTATTAGGTCGGCCCTTACTAAATATACAACTACCCCATTACATATACATTTGATCCCATATATGCTCCCCTTGGGGTCATATCAATGATATGATACATTACCCTACAAAATCATATCTCTCCTCTTCTTTGTAATCTCTCCACTCCTCTTGGTAGTTTCTTTATTATGGAACATAAAATTTATACAATAATAGGTGAACCCCTTTCCCTCCTTTCAATAGTGGTTTTAACACCATTCCTTCACCATTAGGGTTAACAACTTTTGAACCTTATGATGCTTCTAGAATTCTCTAGTGAACCACATGTTACTAAGTCCATGTGGGTGAATCATGGTGAGATGGCATGGCTTCAACATGGACTTGCAAGGAATAATTGCATTGTTACCTTGTTGAGGGATAACATTTTAGATATAGACTCTATTTGATGTGAACAAGTCCCACATTGGAAAGCTCTCAACCAAAATAATGCAGCGGAAACCTTCAAAGTAAATTTCACCCGAGGTTACAGATCCCAAGATTCCACTTTTAAGACCCACAACCAAAGATTTTTAATTATGGTCCCTTGATGGGGTTTTTAGGATTTGACCCAAAGTGTTTAGTTATGGTCCCTTGATGGAATTTTTATCGTTTGACCCAAAGTGTCACCTACAGGTCCAATTTTTTCCTTCCCCATTTGAAAGCATTGATATAACAATATAACAAGTGGTTGCATCCATTATGGATCATCCCTCCCCATTTAAGGAGGCTTTTGGTCTCCAAAATATTTAGATATTAAAGAAATGAGAAAAAGAATGAATTGTATTTTATCCTTTGAGTAACATTTGGTCATGGTAGTTTTCCCTTAAATATTGGTTTCCAAAGTTATTATTGACCCCTTCTAGTGGTTCTTATTTTCTTTAGCAAAATCATATCTTTTGGTAATTATGTATGTGCATCATGTGTCAAATCTTTTATGAAAGGTAAGAATGGACCATCTTCATCCTCATTAGCATGTATGGCTTGTAGAGTTTCA
>ML779169.1:64936-80451 GCA_009831015.1 Picea engelmannii
AGCACATTATAATAGTAACTAGAGGAGATTTTTTCTCCATGTTGCACATTATAGACATTAGTTCTAATGATGACATTCTAGATTTCTCCACAGAAGTTGCCCATAGATTATTTTTATTATATGCTCAGTTCACTCACATCAAATGACATGGTGCATTACACACTAAGGTACATTGTTCTAACAATTCATATTGAGTGATAATGTCAATGTTTGGGGCATGAAAATGGTGATTATGGGTTGAATTGGATAATGAATCACGATGCTTTGAATTTATGTTTTTTTCCTTGTTTCACCTTGGTGGTCATCATCATCTCCTAGTCAAGTGTTGTCACTCTTGGGAAACATTGTACTATGGGGGGGGGCATAATGGGGGTAACATGTTCATATCATTTACCATGAATAACATATTCCATTTGTCCTTTCTTCATTCTCCTTTATTTTGGGTTGGTTGTTAAATGTATTCCAAAAAATTCCATGCTTCATAATCCCATGAGAAAAAGGTGCTTGAATGCTTGACGTTGATGCATCTTTTAAAAAAATGATATAGAAACAGAAAAATACCTAATTCAAAAAGTAGGGCAAAAGAACAAACAAGAAAAGAAAAGTCTAAGAAACCAAGAAAGAAATGAAGCATGAGCTCTACCCCCTCTCTAAGAGTCTATCACCCCAAGTCCTATACAATGAATGCATACCTAACAAAAGTACTTAGCAAATCAAATGTCAAAATCTTAAAAAGATTGAAGAAATAAAGAAAAAGGCAAACAAGGGTTTGGAAAGACATAGTGTCGAGGAAAGGGTACCTCGTTACCTAAGCACTCCCTCTACAAAGGCACTCATGAAGATGACTATCATACATGGCCTTGCATGTCAATTCTAATCCACCTATAAAGTAGACCCTAATCTATACCACATACCATTACACATACTCCCTGATGGGTTCCTTCGGACATGTTATCCCCGATCTTTAGGGATAACTAGGAGATCATGTCTCGAGGCCCACGGGTCCTAAACATGGAGTACCGAGAGCAGGATTGACCTGAGCATGGCCCTGGAGGGCCCATCCTTCTTCTTCTTCGCCAAACTTGTCCTGTCAGCAGCAGCAGCTTCCATCACCATCAGCTTGGACTTGCATCAGAGAAGACTCTTGCTCCATGAGGTAATTGGTCCAAGATATCATGGTATGTGTCATGTTTGATCGTTATAAACTTCTTATATATGCATCAGGTTCCTTACGTTTCTAATAACTGCTTGGATCTTACACTAATCCACTTGACCATTGTTGGGGGGATTAACGGGGTGCCCTAGAAAGCTTGTATTTATGGGTTTTGGTTAGCCACTAGGGGGTATTTTCAGAGCCATTGTCCGCTCCCACCATTCTATCACTTTACATCTTATCTCTCATACATCTATCCCCTTCCCCTAGTCCATCCATTAGGATGACCCTTGAGGGTTACACTTTGTCCTGTGGGAAGAAGGGGCTAAAGGCCCCGGGGGTAAAAGAAGCTGGTAAAAGATAAAATCCATAGGAAATAAAACCTATAGATGCTTCGCCCAGGGATCCCCGAGAAGGCAATAAAAGGCCTCTCGATAAGAAACAAAAGGGACCCTAAGAAAAATAATAAACCAAGACCTAACCAAGAGGATGGGATGTCTCATCACGAGCCAACCCATTATGTTCATAGGTATCTAGCAGTATGACATTGCCATTATTTGGTCACCACGCCAGGGCAATGACCTTTGGTTGCATAGCCAAGGGAAAGGGGGTCTCATCACGAGCCAGCCTTATCATTTCTGCGAAAATACCAATGGGTAACATTGTCAGCTCTGGTCACCACGCCAAGGCAGTGTCCTCTGGTCAGACCTTGAAGTAAAAAAGAAAGAAAAGCAATAAATAAAGAATAAAGGCAATAAAGGGGCTTGGAAAAAGTGCATCCATGACGGGTACAGCTCATCTCCTACAAAGGCACCCACGTACAACACCTACCCCTGGTCTTACTATGACTGGACATCCTTAGACCATACCACTTCATGTACATGGCTTGAATGATCTTCTATGGAAACTTTCCTTTTCCTGTGGATATTGGCCCAATAGGTTGTTCTGTCTATTTCTTCAAACTTTGTATAGTAGATCAATGTAATGTCTTTGAGCTGTTAGATGATATGCTAGGGATTTTATACATGTATTTGATAAATTTAATGATGAAACATGATTGACATTGCTATGATCCCGAGGACTGATGAGCCCATGGAGGGCGTAGTTTTTGATGTGCAGGACCATACCCAATGGACAGGTGCCAGTGGACCGGTACACATGGGGATATGATTAGCTCGGACCTCCATGGGGCTGAAGAGCCCATCAGATGGTTGTTGGGATGGCAGAGACAGGACAACAGTATGATGAGCCATTGCACGAGAAGAAAGAAGGGCGTTCCACCCAAGACACTTTGGCAGAGCCCGGCCTAGGGGGAATCACCCATTGCAGATGGAACGTTTGCCTTTGATGGACAGGACGTCACCTGGGAGAGTTGGACGTTGTCTGGAGCATGTGGCAGTGTGCTGAGGTCAGTTGGCACGTGTGGCAGCTTGGAGGAGCCCTAGAAAGGCCAACGTTTGGTTTCTGGATGTTGTATTTGCCCAAAAAGGGCCAACGTCTCCCTCAGAAGGGCTTGACGTCCCTCTTTTTGCTCACATTATGACAGTTTTCTAGCAATTAATGTAAAAACAGTGTAAATTTTAAAGTCAGCCTTGTCGGTTGTTTTAATGACCTATTTTTAAAATTAAAGGTCATAGATTGGTATAAATAGAGGACGTTTTGCCTCATTTTGGATAGAACAAAACTCACTCTCTTGTGAGAGATCAACTTTTAGTCTTTGTCTTGGTATTTTTKCTCTTGGAAGTGAGGCGCAACTCTTATTGGAGGATTATTCTTGGCATGTATGGTGTTTCTCTCATTGGAAGGTTTACAACTAGGGTTTGATGATGCATTCTTCATGATATGTAAGTGAATTTCTCATGCAAAACTTCTTAAATGAATGGTTGTAGGTTTAATCTCTTACATTTGCTATTATATTGCTTAATCTTGAAACCCTATGTAGCAAGCACACAAGTAGGTCCTTCCTATATGTCCCCATGCTTGAGAAACTTGTTTTAGCCATTGATTAAGGAAGATATAGCCTAGTCGTTGCTACACTTATCTCTCTTTTTCTGAGTTATCATTTAAGTATAGGTTGAATGAAGGTGACGTCCTAGGCCTAGTTGACTCTACACCTAGGGTTTTAACTTTTAGGGTTTGAAGAGCCTTGCTCTTGCAACACTTTTCTCCCTTAAACTTGTACTTTAAAGCTAGCCGTTTTGCCAAGAGTATTTAAAGAAGGAGGAAGGAGCATGAGGCCTTGCTTAAGCAACACCGGAATGAGCCTCCTTCCCTTAGGGTTTTGATTCTAGGGCCCTGCCATTGCAGCACCATAGAACCTAACCTTCTAGTCTTTAAATTTTGATTCTCCTGAGATTTTGCCCTCACTTTTGACTCCATATTACCCTAAGGCACTGGTTTTCTCTCCAACGTTGAGCTTGTTGTGCAAAATCATCTTTTAAACTCTCAAATTTGAAACCCTAACTAACCCGAACGTCTCTAACTAGGGTTGACGTCATACTTGACGCAACAACCCTACTAACCTAGCAATTGATGATGACCTCATGCCTTATTTGAGCTATTGTTGATAGAAAACACTGTGGCTTGGTCATCCAGTGATAGACATTGATATATTGGTAATTTTCATTGGCTAATTTGCAAAACGTTGACCTTCTTTGTCTATTATACTAACCCTAAAAGAAGCTGACGTCATCTCTAGGATATTGACGCAGCAACTTCTTATATATGAGCAATTAATAACACTTAATGCATTGATTTAATTCAAGGATTGATTATTTTCATTAGATGCTATATTATTCCAGTGTTTATTGACAAGTAACATTATATGCCATTGTCATTATTGCAATCATTGACTTCGTCAATAATTACTGTTGTATATGCTCATGTACATTAAATTTTGATAGTCATTGATTTATGAAGTATTAACCACTATTGCATGTATTAGTTTCGTTGTTGTCTTGCCTCGCAAGCAGGTGCCTTCTCTGTGGTTATTCTTCATTTAACTATCTTCTGGGCGGTAATTTGTGAAGGGGAAACTAGCCTTAATCCTTTGAGCCTTTTCCTTTCAAACCCCAGATTGCCAAGGACGTCTCCCTTGGGCTTAGCCACCCTAAATAGAAAGGACCTCCCCATTGTGGTGACATTGGGTGGGGTAGGTCCCTATTACGCCAGTTTGACCCTTATCCTCTAGCCTATAACCTAAACTGCAAACTGAGCGATAACAGGACATACTTCTTATCATGGGTATTGACACACCTAATAGGGGGTAATGATGATCCTTCCATGCCTAAACTTGGAAAATTGTATAACTTTGTAAGCTAGTGTGAAGTTTGAAGAGGATACGTTGTGATATCTATCTAATGGATTTGGCATCGACATGAATCACTTTATATGTTGTGTTTGTATTGTGTACCTTGCCTCTAGTCTTCATGATGCATTGGACTATGTGAGCCCCTCCTTGGATGATGGATTGCACATGGCCACATGCTTGGTTGACGCAATTCCATGGAGGTCGTCCCCACCACTTGATTGTGAGTGTTACACCTTCTCTAGAGTACATTGGACCTTTACCTGAGGACATTACACTTGGAGAGAGGATGTGGCATTGTTTCCATGTTGATTGTACATTTTGATGATGGGATGTGGCATTTCTATGATGGGACATTGCACCTTTATAATGATGGGGCACCTTGGATGATACATTGGGCTTCTTGATGATAATATGGTACATTTTGATGAGATGCCACACCTCTCGAAGACATGACACACCTCTTAGAGATAGAACGTTTCACCCTTTCATGGAAACATTTCAATTTTGAGCCCCTAAACATCACTTTGGAGTGAGCCATCCCCTTCATAAGGCCAGACATGCCACATGTGTGAGATCTAGAACACATTTATGAGGGACGATTTGATGTTTGAGATAATTTACTTCATCTTGGAGGCATCGTTGGGGGTCTTAGTGACATATTCACTCATGTATCATGTATTTTTTATGTAATATTTCCTTATCTCTAGGGTTTGTGAGATACAAAGACATTATTTTATGTTTTTAGGGCTTATATTGTGTGATAAGGGTGCTAGATCTGTCATATAAATAAGAGAAGCACTTCTCACTTGTAAATCATTGCTACTTGGGGAGATACATCACTACTTGTATAATTTTACATTCTCCCTTATGAAAAATGCTATGGATGGCTAGTTAGAGTGATTTTTTGGAGAGGGTGTGCTTGTGGATTCTTTGCTACTACATGGATATTCATTGGGTTTTGATAGATGAAAGATTCCTTGAGTAAGTGGTCTTTGGTCATCTTGTGGTTTGGTTTATGAATACATTTAAGTGTAATATTTTTTCTCTAGTGTCATCTTGTCTTTCTTCTCTTGGAGTTTTCTTGAACAAGCCTTTGTTATTAAATCTCTTGGAAGGTTACTAGTGAAGAACCTTCCCTTGAATTGTTCTTAATATTTTAGGAGGATCTCCTAGGGTTAGTAGTGAACAACCTCTAGGTATCACTC
This sequence comes from Picea engelmannii, assembly GCA_009831015.1. Taxonomy (NCBI): domain Eukaryota; kingdom Viridiplantae; phylum Streptophyta; class Pinopsida; order Pinales; family Pinaceae; genus Picea; species Picea engelmannii. The sequence continues at coordinate 70,605 of ML779169.1, forward strand.
TAAAAAATCCACTCATTTCTCTCCAAAGGAACCCTTAATTGACCCCAATGCCCAAAAATAGTAGGCACTAGTCACTCTACCAATAGTCAATCATCAATTCTGAAAATTACAATATTTTGTTGTTTAAGTTAGGGTTTTATAACAACAAATTTTCATTTCCAACCATAAAAGACTAAGATGTTTGGGCATTTTATGCATATTGTTGACTTAATAAACATTTTTGAAACCCTAATTTGTATTTCTGAATTGTTATTACAACCTTTTAGGGAAACACGTCTAGGGTTTTAAGGTTGTTATATCCCCCTTAATTTTATGATTTGTTAGTTAATGAAACCCTAATTTAGCTTAGGTGTTAGCCCTCTTTATTCATTGAATTATTACTTGCCATATGGTTAGTTTATTTTCTATTGTAATGAGTCATTTTACTCTTGTAATTTTGTATCTTCTTCCAAATTTTACAACAACCCTAGGATTTTTCTTCATTTTTAGTGTTTGGGGATCCTCTTGAGCCTTGACTTGATTTGGAAAACATCTTAAATTGACCTAGATCCTCATATATTCAAATATGTAATTTTCTTTGTCTTACCACCTTATTGATACTTTGTCTATCTTATTTCATTGGTGGTAGTTTGACTAGTTACCTGGGGGGGGGGATAGACTTAATAGTGTCTTGCCTAGGGATTCTTGGAGGCTACTAAGGAAGCATCCCTTGTGTTGGATTTACTCCTTCACTAAAGAGAGGGAATTTGTTTCCTAAGTGACAATGGTGACATCTGCCAATTTTCCAATAGTCTTGTTCATTGTGAGGGCTTTACACTAAGGTGATAGATTGTGTGGTAACAATCATCAACAAGTTTCCAAGTTTGTATCATAATAAAATAATGAACTAGACCAAAATTAGACATATCAAATGTTTTCTTTAAGTTATCCTTGGAAATTTGTGTCATCCCATCATTGTTACCATTTATCACCATTTGCCTTATTTATAAAAATATTTGGATCTATTATACATCTTTTAAAGCGCTAGTCCTGAGAAAATGCTCATCAGTTGTTTCATTCCATACCTTAGATTTTTTTTATACCATATAAATATGCATTTAACTTGCAGACACACTTAGGATTTTCTTTATCAACAAAGCCAGGTGGTCATTACATATATATGTACTCATGAATACCATCATTCAAGAATGAATTTCTAACATCCATTTGATGAAGTTGACAATTTAAACTTGTTTTTAAGGAAAAGTTTATTATTATAGAGTTTATTTTGCAACTAGAGAAAACAATTCTTCATAATAAATACTTTCTCTTTATGAGAAACCCTTACAAACTAGTATTTATTTATGTTTATCAATTCTCATTTAAAACCATTCTTCATAATAAATACTTTCTCTTTATGAGAAACCCTTACAAACGGGTATTTATTTATGTTTCTCAATTCTCATTTAAAGTGGTTTTTACTTTTATACACAAATTTGAAGCCAAATAAATTTGTACTTCCTATAAGTGGCACCAATTCCCATGGTTTATTTTTCATTAATACAGTACACAATTATTCCATATCATTTTCCCATTCTTGTTTGCCTCTATCTTCTTGATGAGACACTGTACATTTTGCAGTCGTGACAATAGTCATGAAAGCATGATTACTTTTCCCTCTAGTCCTTTTTGGTTAAGCAAGATTACACAAATAAGCACTTGCATCGTTAATGGTTTTTGCAACGCATTTAGGAAAATTATTGTTGCGACTTGCTTCACTAAAAGCATCAACACTTGAAAAAAAAATATCCATAACCACATTGCAAGAAGATAAAAAAATCAACCAATTCAACAATAGAATATGCATTAACTAAAGTGGAATCACCACTAGGATTATCACTATTCATTCCATCATCATCAGTAGAAGAAAGCAAATCATCATTATCAACATAACTCTTCAACTCAACAGAGGGAATATCTACATAGGTATCAAGGCTAGAAGAAGAGGAATTTTTATCAAACTTTTGAACATCTATGCATTTAAAAACATCATTAGTTTTTAGATTGTGCATGAAATGGTATCCTTTTCACTCCTCACTATAACCAACAAAGATGAATTTCTTAATCTTAGGTTCAATCTTAGATTTTTCCTCGTGAGCTATGTGTGGCCCGTTGAAAATTTGGAAACAGTGAATTTTAATGCAATTTCAGAAATTTTACCTCATTTACTTCAGGTTTCCCATATCTATTTCCTATGAACTTTCAATCTTATGGCTAAAAATGAAATATTAAACTACAACAACTAATATTTCATTTTTGTCCAACCCAATTCACTAGGCATCCCACGAAGTTAAATATCGAACAAGTGTACAAGTGTACTTCAATTCCAACAAGTTACAACCCTTGGAAAATACTTTCCAAGTATATAACATATCTGAAATGTCTTATTATAGTAGATTATAATAGTAATAAATCTACCCAAAGCTAGTCACTGCACAAAAATATCCTCAACATGTTAGGATCAACACTAGCAAGTCCTCCTTAGCACATACTCCAAGATTGTTTCACACAAGCTTTCCACACTAGCACTCTTTTCTTTCTAATGGTTTACAAACCCTGGCCATGTTGCATCACACAAGTACATCGAAAAAAAACTCTAGTGCTAAGCCCCAAGTCTATATGTCCATCCTAGGGTTTGAGGACTCCAACCCTAGTTCTTCAACTCTTGCATCATCACAAGCACCAAGACCTCTAGAGAACATTAAGATTACAATAACCATGTCTTATTCCAAGCAAGGAATCAAACTAAGCTCGAAACTCTTCAAGCCAAGGTCTCCATGATATTACCCCACCCTCCATGCATCCCATGAGAACAAGTCTACAACATCATACAAGGAGTTAGCTCCACTCTTCATGTCTTCTACTAGGGTAGAAACCCTAGTGCTACAATAAGAACCACAAGGAAAACTAACATCTCCTCCAATGACATGTTCTACCCTAGGGTTTACTTGTATGGCATAACCCTAGCATGTCATAAGAGCAAACCCTAGTTTAAATATATGCATGCAATTATGATTCACGAGATGTCCTGGTTAATTGTGCAGATGGAATAATAAAAGAACATACCAAAATAGATAAATTTGATGTGCTTTTGATTAAGTTCCACAATCCACATATTAGACATCGACAAGATAACAAGTTAGATTATCTATATAGTTTGGACATTCCCTGATATTGGACACATGTGTTGTGAATAGAAAAACCAATACTGAGAACAATAAAGATGGGTTGGTTGAAGATCCGAAAATAATTTCCAATTCAACTTGCATGTGCACGTACAATACATAAGTCACAAGGTTTAACACTTGACAGTGTTGTGTTTGACCCTACTAGGATATGAATAAATGGATTAGTATACATAGCTCTATCCCATGTAAGAAACATAGAATCCTTATATTTGCTAAATGCTCTTACAAAGGACAACTTCAAGGTCAATTAGAAAGTAGATCTTGAGATGCAACACCTTCGGAGTAGTGCAAAATGGAATCTAGAATATGATTACTAGGTCATATAATCATAGCCATCCATTTCAATTCTCTCACTAAACACATGCAGTCTAAATGCACACATTAATGATATACTCAATGATTATGACATAATGAAATCTAATATTTTGTGCCTGCAAGAAACATACATGGCACTATACTTGGAAAATGAACAATTTCCAAACTTCAATTGCACATCAAATTGCAGTAAACATGGAGTGATGATACTAGTAAAAAAACATATAATGATTTTGAAACATATGTATTTCGAAGAACAAAATGTTGAGGCAGTGTTGGCAAAGGTAATACTTCATGAATCGCAAATTGCAATATATATATATATATATATATATATATATATATATATATATATATATATATATATATATATATATTGCGTCGCATGCAACTTTGGCCATTATAATCAATACCATTGCAAAAGCATTGCACCATTTACATTCGAACGAAATCATTATCATTCTAGGATACTTCAATATTGACATGTTACAAAGCAATGACAAAACAAAAATATTAGAAAACTAAATGTGCAATTACATTCTACACCTCTTATTGGACAAGATAAATCATGTATAGAAATTGTTTGTTGATCATATATGGTCAAATGTGCTTGATGGACAATCCAAACTCTTTATGTTAGACACATATTGGACTGAACATGATACAATTTGTCTTCTACTTGAGTTATGAAATACATATTAAACAAAACCACATATTTCCCATATGTCAAAACATACTTGCATATCTTTTTTACATATATACAAATCCCTTTCTCTTTGCATTTGATCATAAAACTGTGTCATATAATGTGAAAGGTTCATATAGTTTATAAGTAACTGATCAATGAAGAAAAATAAATCGCATATTTGCATTTCATCTATATGAAATTTATTTGCATATCTAGCTATTAATTTGTTCAGTGCAAATTATAACAAACCAACTATTGACCATCAACACTTTTAGAAAAACGAAAAAGAAACACAAACATGGAATGCAAAATAGAAAGATACATAATTTTATCTTTATTTTTACTCTATTAATTTGCATTTCATTTATTGTATATTGTATGTTGGTATTGCATATTGTTCCTACATAATAGTTTATTTTCATGTACATTATATTATTTGCATTGCCAAGATTGAAACAAATAAAATAACTAAACAAGAGGAAGAAGTTGTAAGTGACATGGGAGATTATAATGATTACAAATCTCATACAATGTGCATACTTGTTTCAACATCGTTTACCGAAACTAGCTACTTATTGTTGTGTGTGCTTCCCAAAGATGTTATCATGTTTTAGTATCACAATATATTATATTTCTATCATCTATGCCAATGTTTGAAAGTTTTTTATGCCTACAAAAAAATATAAACTTCAAAGATGTGAAAGCATTAATATAAAATATATTGTACATGCTTGTTTTGTACATAGTCAATGTACAAATGTTTACACTAAGAAAATTTGGACAAGTGAGAGAAGCATGAGCAATCAATCATCACTAATTAAGGGTTCTCATTAATTTTTGTGATTTTATTATTTAGTTTATTGTCTTGAGCTTCTTTATGTGGATATTTATTCATGCTATGCTTTTTTAATCTCATTTTATACATACTTAATTTTTTGTTGATGTTGTATTTTTTTATTTTGTAAACACAAAGCTTTGCTGACATGTGGATAGAAATGGAGAAGGAAAAGCGAGGGAAAGCCCCAAATTCAATATGTGCAAAGTACCAGATTTCATATGCACACATAGTCAAAACCTGCAAAATTCATTAGAAACCCCAAATTTATCTCGATCTCAAGATCGACGGCTCATGTTTGTTTTACTTTTGAATCAACAGTGGAGAACCATTGGATTCCATCCGGATCCGGATTTTCACATTAATCTCACTTAATTAAATTGTGGATTCTAGATATCCAAACCTTTCAGAAATCCTAGATAATCGGAAATCTAGAAATCTGGAATTTCCAATAAATCGCATTTCACGAAACTCTAAATTCCAGATGAGGAACCTTAACCTCCCACTACCTTATCGTTGCTTGCCACCTGTTCACTCGAGCGGTTAACCTAGCATGCAACGTGGGAAACTTGAAAGGTGTCTGACGTGGCATCTGTAGGCCTCACATGTGGCATCCAGGTCATTATATTTGTTGCCAGATCATTCATTCAATTGACGTGTCGGCTGACGAGATGATGACGTGTCTTACATGACGTGGCATACACCACCGGGATTTTGGAGAATGGTCTTATTAATTTTCTTCGGGATGTGTGATATCCGGATATCTGAAAATCCGGACATCTGGGATTTTCTATAATCTGCATTTTGAAAAATCCCAGATGTGGAATCTTGAGTTGGAACCTTGAGTTTGTTTCTCCTCACTTGTGAAGGGTTGGTCTCTCCCTCGCTGACTCTTTTGTTTCTTATTGTCTCCATGACTATCTTGGCCAAGTTCGGTTATGTTTTCTCTATTCAAGTGTCTTGTTCCAGAGCTCGATGGGGTGGCAGGGCGCTCATTTTTCAGTCATGTTGATAGATTTTGTTTTTCCTTTGTCACTATCTCTATTGATTTTGGTTTGGTTTCTAAATCTGTTATAATCTTTTTTCTTTTAGCAAGAAAACATGTCATATTTATATTGATGAGATTGGCCTTACAATAGATGCAAATATTTTTGCTGTTCACAATAACGGCTATGTCTAGCTGTTTTTTGAAATGGTTTTTTTTGTTGGAATCCGGTAATATAAATTTACATGAATCACTATTTTTTGTTGTTCAAATTTATTTTTGAATACTGAAATGGATTCAGCATGCTGAAAAACCTCTGGAGCACTTGGATTATACAGAAATAATCACTGAGATCTACAAATCTAAGAATTTCTCAACGGATTTCGGGCAAATATCCCAAAAAAAAATCGTCATTTCGTAGAACCTTTAGCCTACGACCACAATAAATGTGCAGTCCCAATCTATCAACTATGCCATGAGTATAAATTTAATGATGAAAATCATATTTGTTAACCTCAACATAAAACCAAATACAGAGTTTATTTTCTCTTATTTCTTTTTGTCACTATTCAATTCAATTATCAATATATTGGATTATTTTTGTCACCCAATATTCTAATAATAAATTCTTGTAGAGATCTTTATGCGTTCCCTCTATATCTTGTATACATAATGTATGCACTTCATTGGTTTAAAAGCCTATCTAGGTCTACATAGGAGAGGATTATTTGTGTGTTATTTGTCTTGCATTCTCCACAAGCATAAGATTTTTATTCCTCAAATGTCCATTATTGCCTTAATAATCTTGATTTGAAATTGGACAAATTAAATTTCATTTCAATTGTTATTGGACAAATTAAACTCCATTTCAATTGTCAGTAGTGACCTACACTAGAAATATACTTTTGGATGCATGGTTTAGCTTTCATAAACACATAGTTCTACCACCTTCATTAGAAATTTCATAGTTTAATGTGTTTTGGATTATCTCTTAATAGTTCTAGCATGCCACTCTATAGGAAGTCCTAGAGTTGAGGGAGATGAACAATAGGATGATGAGGATGATTTGGAAAATGAGTTTGTTTTTGGGGTTTGTGATAAGCAAGATATGAAATATAGTGTGGATTCCATGTTGCATTGGCATATGAGCTATATCAAGTAGGGAAAACTATGTTGTCACAAGTCCTATTGCTTACAAATGCCTAGATGCTAAAGAACCTAGGAGCTTCTAAATATCACTCTCCAAATTCTTGTAGCAGACAAAATTATCTTATTTTAGGTTTATTCATTATTCTTTATTGATTTGGTTTTTATGGATTGAAAGATCCTAGGATAACATGGCTCCTTGGGGGAGTAAGAGGAGGAGTGAAATGACACCAAGCCCACCCTGATGAAGCACTACTACCAATATCACCACCAAATGAAATTTCTACTACTAAAAATGTGACTAATGAAGTCCTAATCAAGCACCCCCAAGCTCTTTGTCCCATCCATGCAAGTTCTTTCTACCTATTCAATTCATTCCAATCATGAAATTCCCTTTATATGGTTTTGTTATTTTCTCAAATCCCTAACCTAGGGTTGAAATGGGTGCTTGGGGTTGAAAAAATCATTCCCCTCTAAGGCAATTGCAAAAATCTATTTGTGAACTCAATCTAACTAAAAATTGATGGACACGTTAGACCCCTGAAGCTTTTCCAATCTCAAGATCAAAAATATATATATGGTGTTTTGATGCAATGGCAGTTTGCTTGTTGGCTATTGTTACATCCATTCTAATTCTTTTGACATTACAGTAGACTTAAGGATCAACTTGTTGGGGCTTACTAAAGAGGCCTTTTCGAATAATTTAGTGCATGTTCTTTTGACATTACAGTGGACGTAAGGATCAACTTGTTGGGGCTTACTAACGAGGCCTTTTCGAATAATTTAGTGCATGTGGATTTAAGAATTGGAGTATTGTTTCTTGTGTAAATTATAAGATTTATATTGTCCATATGATTTATATTTTCATTGTTTACAGTATATGTTGGTTACCTTGCACTATGTTTTATGTTTTAAAGCTTAATTTATTGTTGACACAAAGTTATGTCAATTATAAATGTATCTAATCAATTGGGTTTCGGTCAAGTGGTAAGTCAAGTGAGATATATTCATAGATTTTAGGGTTCAATCTACTAGAAGAACATATTGTTGTGTTAATGCACCTAATTGTTATGATATCTTCTAATAGCTCTTAGTTAGCTAAGTCTAGGTAGTTTTCCCTAGGCAATGTATCTAAGCCAAAGGTAGAGACCAACTTATTATAGATGTTTATGGATGAAGAATGGATAATGGTATGTTGGATTCTGAGTTTAATTTGCTCTGTATATGTTTCACATCAAGGGATTGAATCACAAATGTTGTTTTGCAACCAATAACCCATTAAATCTCTAACCAAACCTAGAGTAAAAACTTTATGTTGTTACTTGATTATCAAGTTTTTAAATTTTTACTACTCTATTCAAACTTAGCTTAAACAATACATCATATTATTTTTACATAATAGATTCCATATCTAATGAATGCTAAAATTGGTGTGGAGTGATAGTAAATTCTTTCCTCCCTTAAAATTTGTTACATTTCAATTAATTATACTATATCCGAAATTGGCATTAGGGACAATGAGGCTTACATTTTTAGCATGTGAGACCCTCGAGAGTTTAATAAATTGTGGCCTTGTTAATGAAATTGCCACCGGCAAGTCTTTAAATTACAATTGCTTATTTAGTTGGTATTTTTTTCCCTTTTTCTATATGCTTGTGTATTGTCACCTATATGCAATGATTTGATGGGAATAGCAATGTGCACTGTTTAGCTTTTATTCTCTATTGTTATATAATCTGTGTTCTCGTCACTTATAAAGTGATGCCTTTCTTAATCAAATTTGTGTTTTGTATTTTTTTTTTTAAACTACCATCTACTAATTATTAATAGTTGTAATTTTATGTTTATTAAGTAGTTAATTTTATGTTTATTACCTTAGACTGAGGGCTTCCCAATTAATCTATCGAACAACCCTTCATCTGGCTTCCTGGTAGAGCCTCCTGCAACTTATCATCCTAGCTTTCAGACTTCTGGAACATAGACCGTTAGTCGCTCCTCGGTTGGTACTAAAGGGGTTCTTTCCCAGGAGGGACACTGACGCATCCTAATACCATTCGGAAAAAGGCGTGGAAAGATAATAGGAAGATTAAAAGAATGGTGTTAGGCTCAGACGTGGGCTTAGAAAAAACGTGTAGGATGGCCCTCTACGAGTTGGTGGGTAGAATTTCTTACAGTTACCTCAGAAAGGAACCAGTTGAGGTTTGGGTTAAAAAACATTGGTTGTTGCTACTAGGTTATGAGCTAGAGACTCTCTATATTACAAAGGGATGGATCGAGTTTATGGCCAGGTCTCTGGAGGAGGCAACATTATTAATGAGTTATCTTTGGGTTTTTGGCGGAAGCAACCTAATGCTCAAATGTTGGAGGGTTGCTTTTAACCCGAAAACTGAGCATTTTCAACTCCATCATCTATGGGTACTCCTACCCAGTCTTCCTTTACATCTGTGGAATGAAGGTGCCTTGTGGGCTTTAGGCGATAATCTTGGTAAATTCATTTCTTTGGAGTCTAAGTTTTTGACCGACCCTGAGCGAAAAATGGGAAGAATACTTGTGGAGATGGATATCCACTGTGGGTTACCGAAATCCATTGATATAGAATGGTGTGTTCGCAGATTAGTTCAGTTGCTTGACTATCTTGGGATACCTTTTCA
>ML779169.1:86877-101497 GCA_009831015.1 Picea engelmannii
TACCTGGAATATGGGAGCACTGTGGAATCAATGAAGAATGATGGAAGACCTGGATGATCTTCCCTGTGACTAGGGTGTGTCTTTCAACACCGAAATCAGCCAACTGGTGTCTTCCTCCTGGAATACACTGAACTATCTCTCCTAGGATGCGCCTCTTCTCCTCAATGACAAATCATAATCTGCATAATGATGAATTAGTTCATTGACCCTTCCTTTATAGCTTTCCAAAACCCTAAATCATGTTGAAACCCTAATTCATTGTTGACTTCCAAAACCCTAAATCACTGCTAAAAGCTAATTCACTATTGACTTCTATTTTTATCTCATAATGACTTAAAAGCACTTTTAACCCTTTTTAGCTCAATGTCACTTTCCGAATATAACACCTGTGACTGGAGTGATCTCTAGTAACCCTGTTTACCCCTCTTTGGCTCTGGCTATAGTCTAACGGGGCGGTTTAGACCATTAAGCCTCCTCTCTGGAGCTCCTATTTGGAAAGGGACATTACATATATGGATGAAGACGATTCTCTTGGATGTGAGAATCTTCATACCGGAGATACCCCTTCACAACAGCGGGAGTGTCAGTCGACAGTAACTAGTAAGTTACAAAGCCTTTTCCCATCTTTATTTTCTTCTCTGACGCACTGGGAGAAAGAGGCCTTAAATAATTCAAATTGGTTATTTTCCTCTATGTCTACTCTGCGACGTCCTGATAAGGATAAGGTCACTTCAAACCCTTTACCACCGAGTTCAATAAATTTATATGGACCTGACACTCACCTAGTTACTCCTTCTATAATTGTGCCTTCTGAGGTATTGACTTCAGTGGTCCCCCATTCCTCGATTTTATTCCAGAATACTACTCGGTCCCTTCCCCTTTCTCCAGAGAGACCTATACTGGATCCTTCTCCACCAACGGACACTCATTTTAATTCCCCGATTGATTTGGGTTTCAAAGAGGCTGAGGAGGATGACTCCACCCTCAGTTTTGTTCTCAATTCATTGATCCCCTATATCAAAGACTCAAATGACACCTTGATGTTGCCAACTTACTTAGGCAATTCCATCCTTGATCCTTCGTTGGGAACGGGAACCTCAACTCCTCTCAAGACTCCAGGTAGGGAGGGTAAGGATTATGCCTGGTCTCGAGGAATTGCCATTGAACTGTCACCCATAAAGACGAGAAGTTTACGTAAAAAGATGGTGGGCCTATATAAACAGTCAGTTGACACAGTCCCTTTCTCCACTGATAGTGGGGCTCTTAGAGCAATCAAAGCCCTGGCACGGGCTAAGTAATGTTATTTATCTCTTTAAATATTCGATGGATAGGATGCACCCTCAAAACAGCCTCAGTTTGTAGGCTCCTGGATCAAACGCACCCTGACATTGTCTTTCTACAAGAGACTCTAACTCATGAATAGAAAGCTAGAGAATTTATGCATCATCTTCGCCCTTCTTGGGTTTTGAGTTCTGTAAATGTTGTTGGCAATTCAGGTGGTTTACTAGTGACTCGGGACCCTAATTTGTATGAATTAGTTCCTTTTCTTACAATCGGAGGTGTTTTGTTAACAGGCAGGTGTGTTATCAATCAACGGGAGATATCACTACTTAATTTTTATGGTCTGTGTGTAGATCGAAAGATTTTTTGGAGCTCGTTGGCCGATAGTGGCATCTTATCCATCAACAACCTGATTATTGTTGGCGGTATGAATATTATTATCTCCTCGGATGAGAACTGGAGTGGCTCTTTCGTTTCTGGATTGATAGAGGATTACTATAGAAATTTATTCCTTTCAAAGAAGTTGATCGATGTTAAGCCAATTAAAGTGGTTCCAACGTGGCGAAATGGTCGCTCTGGTCAAGAATCCATAGCGAGACGTCTTGAAATGTGCTTGGCATCTGAAGGATTATTGGCAGCGGTGGGATTATCTAGATCTTGGGTGGAATATCGCTTCATTTCAGATCATGCTCCCATCCTATTACAGCTAGAAATTCCCCCTATATATAAGGCTTACCCTTTTAAACTAAATGTTAATTGGCTACAGGATAATGATTATGTGGCTTTGGTTCACAAAGTTTGGAAACATCCTTGTTTTCTCACAGAAGGTGATAACCAATGCAGACTAGTCTGGAAGTTAAAGGAACTTAAGTGTCAAACAAAAAATTGGGTTAAAGAAGTTAAGGAGAGATACAAGGCACTCTTGGAGAAGTTGGAAATCGAGATAAAAGATAATTTGATGAATTTCATTGGGGATTCTAAAATTCGGGAAAAGGAACATCTCATTTTGGAGCTGGAGGTTAAAAGGAAGAAAATATTACACAAGGAGGATTCTTGGAGACTTTGAAGTAGGGCAACCTAGATCAAATGTGGTGACAATAATACTAGATTTTTCCATAAGTTGGTCAGCCATAACAGGAATCAGAAACATGTTTGGGAAATCATGGATAGAAATGGAATTATCATTACTGATCAGGGAGCGATAAGGGAAAAAGGGGTGGACTACTATAATCATTTTTTTTAGGCCCATTCAAACAGTAATATAAATGATCAAGTCAAGTTAGCAAGTCTTTATCCTAGGATGGTTAGCGAGGAGGATGTGGGACCCCTCTATAGCCTTGTCACATTGGAGGAATTAAAGGTTGTGCTACTACATTTCAAAAAAGAAAAGAGCACGGGCCCAGACGGGTGGACAACAGAGTTCTTTAACTTCTTTTTTGACCTGGTAGGGGAAGACCTCCTTGAGATGGTTGAGGACTCGAGGAGGAAAGGCAACATAAGTGGAGGACTTAATTCTACCTTTCTGGCTCTTATTCTGAAGGCAAACAAACCTGTTTCCTTTGATGACTTTCGGTCAATCTCTCTATGCAATCTCTGTTATAAGGTGATTTCCAAAGTTATTGCTAATCAGATCAAACTGATCCTATCGAGGTTCCTATCAGCTAAACAACTGGGCTTTCTACAGGGCAGAAGGTTTCAAGATGGGATTGGAACAACTCATGAGATTCTGCATAGTATATAAAAAAAGAAATTAAAGTCCTTGGTGATGAAACTTGACTTGAGAAAAGTCTATGATTGCATAGAATGGGAATACTTAAGACTGATTTTAATTATAGTGGGTTTTGGCATTCAATTGTCAAACTGGATCATGAGTTTTGTAACAACTTCTACCTTTGTTGTGATTTTCAATGGAGAGGCGACGAAATTTTTCAAAAGTGGTAGGGGGCTTCGCCAAGGATGCCCACTATCACCGTTATTGTTTATCCTGGCTATGGAAGGGCTCAGTCTCATGTTAAAAAGAAGCATTGTCGAAGTCACAATAACAGGCATAAAAGTATCCAAAATGATCAAGGCTGTACATATATTGTTTGTGGACAACGTCCTTATTATGAAAAAGGCGAATATTAATGAATGGAGGGAGATATCAAACATTCTACAGATATTTTTTACTACCTCGGGTTTAATGATTAACAATGCTAAAACTATAGTCCACTATGGGGGATTATTAGAGATGAATTTGAATCCATTAAAGGAGCTTCTTCCATACTCCTTTATCGAGTTGACGATAGGATTCAAATATCTAGGTTATTACTTAAAGATTGGACCCTCAAATAATGAATATTGGATATGGTTAGTGACTAAAATGGAAAGAAAGATCGGGCTCTGGTAAGTGGTTTTCTTTAGGTGGCCATTTTGTATTTGTGAAAGCAGTGTTGGAAAGCCAACCTATTTACTGGATGTCCCTGGAGTTCATTCTGTGCTTGATTCTACACAAAATTCGCAATTTGATGTTTGATTTTCTATGGATTGGGAGAAATACTAACCATCAGTTTCACCTCTATAAATGGGACATATTATCCAGACCAAAGAAATGTGGCGATTGGGGCCTCAGAAATCTCCCACTTTTTAATTCGTCTTTACTGGTCAACACTCTATGGAGAGTTCTGACGCAGGATGGTATTTGGCATAGAGTTTTAATAGATAAATATCTATATAAATCAATTGTGATCAACTAGTACAAACAGGCCTCCCATAAGAAACCAAGGGCGTCTAGAATCTGGAATATCCTCACTAGTATTATTCACTTGATTTTTCACTGGCAGTGTTGGTGCCCGGGCTTGGGTCATCTAATCTCTATAGGTAGGGATCGGATAATTGGTATGGGAGGAAACTCATTTCTCTCGACATCTTTGATCTCTCACCTTAATGATATTAGAAAAATAGTCTTGGCACAAGTTAAAGCCCCCAGCAGTGTGGACTCTATCACAGAGACCTGGTTAAGAAGTGAAGTTCTGGGTTTAAGAGGAAGACTTGCATCGTAGTGGGATCAGTATCGAAGGGTGCTTCTTGGCGCAGGCATTAATATTCGGGATTCTACAGACACCATTGTTTGGACTGGGGGGGATTCATCGAGGAATCTGATTGTTAAGAATGTGTATAGTGCTCTCATTTCAACTTTGGACTATTCGATTAGAGGAGGATGGAAGGTAAACCTGTGGAAGTGGAATATACAATTAAAAAATAAATTGTTTATATGGTTGGCTAGAAATAAAAAGGTTTTGACCTGGGACACACTTCAGAACAAAGGATGGGAAAGACGGGGGGTTTGCCTCCTCTACAAGATCGATGTAGAAGACATCGACCACCTGCTCATACATTGTACCTTCACAAAGGAAGTCTGAGCTAGACTGCACACTCTCTATAATTTAAAAAGAAACTGGAATGGAACTACAGTATCTGATTGTTTCTCCACTTGGTCAAAGGATAAATCTACTCCAATCGGTCTGGCGGCTCTCACTTGTTGGCATATATGGATCGAGAGGAATTTTTGAAGACATATCCCCCTCTCATCTAGAAGTGGCTCACAGGATTTTAGGGTCTTTTGTTTGGCATCCTCCTTCCCTTAAATCTGTCCCAAATAGGGTATGTACTATTACTCACAAAGATGGATTTTCTATTGCAATCTTTGATGGTGCTACCCTAACAAGTGGAAAGTGTTGCGGAGCTGGAGGTATCATCAAAACTCTAGAGCTGAATTTTATTAAATGGCATATCAATTGCGGAGCTGGTACAAATACAAAGGCAGAACTCATGGGCATTTGGGATACTCTTACTATGGCATCCTTGTGGTCTATACAAAAAATTAAGATCCTAGGGGATTCAAAGGTAATTATTGATTGGATAAATCAAAAAGGAAATCTTCAGGCGGTGGACATTGAAGGTTGGAAGAAAAAAACTAGATATCTTGCAATCTCTTTTCAGGATACCAGCTTCCATCATATTTACAGGATTTTCAATAAAGAGGCCGATATATTATCTAAAAGGGCGATGCTGGCACCGAAAGGCAGATTAACCATTTATCAATGGAGTAATGGGGTTGATGGTCCTCATACCCATTTAGACATATTTGAAGTATCTAAAGGGTGAAGGGCCTTACTTTTGGTCATGTTTCGAAGTGGTTATTACTCTTTATTTTCCTGAGTTTTCACTCTCTGTATTTTGTGTTTATATCTTCGTGAGGCATAATATTGCCTGCCTAGTACTTGGTTTATTTTTTGGAACTTATTGAATAGGCTGATCCGTTTTTGTCTATTATAAAGGATAGACTTTGATGATGTAAATGAAATTATACCTTGATATAATTTTCGAGAGAATTTTCTATTGGAAAAAAAAGTAGTTACTTTCTCACCAAGTTCACCCTTTCATACAAACCCTTCATTTTTATTGAATAAAATATAAGATACTTTAATGGAAACAAGAACCATGTCAGCATGGTACTAGGTACTCTTATCAAATTAGGTGTTTGGAAAGCCTAATATTAAATCAGTTATTTATTAAATTTTGCATTATAAAAACATCTATAAACATAGTCATCATCTACCATATTTTGTCAAACATCAAGCACTTTAATTAATTAAGATTTAGACCACTTCGCTATGCAAAGGAGAAGGCTGGGAATTATTTGAGAGACAATTGGTCCTGGTTGGATGAGGTTCAATGTCATATTCCTAAACAATAGGATTATGCATCTTTCCTTATACATTGTTTACATAGATTTCCATCTCAAACTAAATGGTCCTAGTCAATCAAGTATTACCAGGTTCCTTTAAGTCGATAAACTGTAAAAAGGATGTACTCATCCTGTATTAGTCCCTGCCTCCGGCTAGGGACTATAGAAACCTCCTCATGGTCAAAGAGAGTTGACCTCCTATTAACGGGTGCATTTTATTACATTAAGTGGTCTATTTTATAGTGTTTTAAAATTATTTCACTTTGTTTGATAAATACACATATTAATTCTTTTTTAATGAAAACCAAAAATATTTATGAAATATTTTAAATTCATAAATTTGATTATTTGATTGGTCTAACAATCTTGATGGGACTTAATTGTCCCTGGTGTATACAATTTTTATTTACACATTTGTCAAAGTTGAAAATTGATTTAAAAAATAATAATTTGAAAATTTTGGAAAGAGCCACGTACTATTCCATCTTAACCAGATGGCTAGGATATGGTTGGTCATGGACATCTGTTGCCCTGCCGTACTATTCCATCTTAACCAGATGGCTAGGAGATGGATGGTCATGGACATTTGCATGCCCTCACAGACACATAAATCAGAGCTCAGGAACTTGGAAGATTTAGAAAACATAAATGAAACCCCAAGTTTGCAGAGAAAGCTTTGCAAATGAGTTGTTTGTCGTACACTCTCATTGGTATTGATCATAATATTGAATGAAACTATCATTGAAACTTTCATACCTTCAATGCAGTCACTCCTGAAGTGAATTCGCTCCTGAAGTGGCCGCTCAGACTCTCTTTCTATGGATGCCAAGGCTCAAAATGAATGAAACTGTCATTGAAACTTTCATACCTTCAATGCAGTCGCTCCTGAAGTGGCCGCTCGAAAAACTTTCATACCTTCAATGCAGTCTCTCTTGAATTCACCGCTCGGACTCTCTTGTTGGATTCCAAGGCTCAGAATGAATTTGTTTCTTCGTCCAATCAAGGGGCTTGAATTTTTTGATGTGTGCGGTCAAGGGGCTTGAATTTGTTGCTTCGTCAGGTCAAGGGGCCTGAAATTGTCCTCGTCGATCTCGGCTTATTCAACAACCATTAAAGTTGGGTGATGGGAACCAAATTGTGCCTACACCATTCCACAACAAATAGGTGAATATTTCACAATTTTAAATGAAACCCCGAGTTTGCAGAGAAATCTTTGCAAAGGAGTTTTTCATACACTCTCAAATAGTGGTAATGATCATAATCTTGACTTTTATGTATTTGGTGCTTTGACCAAGCCCGAGCCAGAGGCTACACAAGAAGTTGGTAAGAACAATGTTTCAAACAACCATCTCTTACATTTTAATAAGATTGCTTATCTTCAACAAATTATGAAGAGTCTGGATTAATAATATAGATGCACTTCCCATAATGACAGTGCCTACTCTTGATTATTTAGAAAATGCTCTGGGAAAGTTTGTTGATAGGCCTCTTCTTTTAGGTCAATTCAGTGTGGTGCACCATCTTTATATTTTGCTTTCAATTTTACCTTATATTATATTATGATCAGAATTGAAAATTGAGAGATGTTGTATACCATTTCTGCAAGTTGACATTGCATATAGTACTTTCGTTGAAAGGTATCAAGTTGTGTTCCCTGTATTAAAGAATTATGATAGCACAGCTGGTAGGACGAAACAAGTGAAATGGATTCAGGCAAGTTAGCCTTCTCATTCACTTGCATTACTTCCTATTTTCAACGATGCAAAAATGAATGGTTTTATTACTTCCTATTTTCGACGGTGCAAAAATGAATGGTTTTGTATTTTTATAATAGATTTAGTTTTTATGTGATAAAAATGGTTAATGGAACATTGTCTTGAATACAGGAATTGCATAATATTGAAGCATATGCGAAAACAAGACTTGATCCCGACAAAATGGTTGAATATTACAAAAGAAAGCTGGTATCTCGCCTCTCACGATAATACATTCTTGTGAATAAAGTTGATGACTCACAATGCATCTTTTATTTTCTTATATTGGAAAATTGATACACGATACATTTTTTCTTATATTGCATTGCCAAGTGGGAAGTAATTTAAAATATTTTAAACTCATTTTTCTTTATTTATTATGCAGGCTAAGTATGCGAAATAAATGCAGGCTAAGTATGTGAAATAACTGTGATGGTTGGATGCACAAATGATATGAAAGATAATTGTGATGGCTTGATGCACAAATGATCGAAGGTTATATATATAGTACAATAACAATTAAACTTCTTGGATTGAAAGAATGTGTTATTTCTTTAATAAATATTCAGGCACTCTTGGTTCTTGGTGCTCAGAGATGGGTTCTCAAAAAGCATATTGGTCACTTCCCATACCTTCTTCCAATACAAAAGTTGGTCCCTTCCCATGCCTTATTATGTTCTCATCCAACCTCTACTTTATTTATTTCCTCAATATGGAAAGGAAGAACTGACCTTCAATACCCTTCTAAAACTTGCTATGTTTCATAAATGAGAAAATTGAAGCTTACCATCTCATAACTCTTGTACAGAGAAAGCCAAGATATGGGAAACATGGAGGGATGACATACCTGGGACATGAATGCATTTGTAAGATTAGGAGAAACATCACCCGCTCCTACCAATCTATTGTTCTCCAAGGCACTCATGTTGTCATGTATGTCTTCCCCCTTTCCTTAGGACATGCTCTCTGCGAAACACATAAGATGATTCTTCAATTAGATAAAAAAAAATAACAGAAAAAACTTGGATCAATTAGAAGTTGCACCATGACAAATTTGCAAATCCATTTATTTCTGCCTATCCTTTTGGACAAGTAATTGTAGATGCCTTTCTCCATGCGACGACACACATCCACCTATGTAGATGCATGCGCATATGTTGCAACGTGTGAGAAGCCACATGTGAATGAAATAACGCTAGAAACCATAAGGTTTTGATATAATTTATTATATCTTTTGTCGGAAAGTACATTTGTGGAAAATAAGCCGACTACTTGACTGCTTTTTTTTTTTTAAGTAAAGATTAACTGCAACAGTCATGTTTTCCATTTACTGTGAGATGAGAGGGTTCCACATTGCAAAAATATTTTTTCTAAACAAGTGAAAATTTCTTTTGGTAATTATATTACATTGTATTGGTAAAATATTTTTTCGCATGAGATAACATTAAATGATTCCCTAGAATCTTTGATATAAATATTAAAATTTAATACCCCTTGAGATTTAATTAGTGTTTCGATAGAAGAAATATTTACTGTAGATCTTGAATTTACATGGTGGATGCTTGTAGAAGCCAAGATGCAATATCTTAAGAGGAAAATGAAGTGTTGACTACATATCCTATTGGAAATTACAAACGCTGGAAACTACAAATGTGATACAACTATCCAAAACATTCCCATGAAAACCTCACGGCTGCATTAGTAAACGACAACTCCATTCTAATTTTGAAAGGATTTACACCTTCAAAATTTACATCTGTAAAATTGCATATAAAGGATTCACACCTTCAAAATACATTCTAAATCCATATATCGGTGCTCTGCAGCTAAAGAACGAGGGCATGGATCAAAGACAATTGCCCATTTTGTTGGTTTTTCCCGTAATCTTCATATTACCAGGTACCTGTTGAACACTTTCTATTACTGTTGTGATCTTTCGTAGTACAAAAAAATATTAGAATTTATTTTCCATTGCTTAGTCATTATCTGCAAATTTAATTTTCAGATGCCAGTTTGGCTATGCTACAGTATTCAAAGTTGCATTTATTCCTGTTTTGGGTTGAACCCAATTTCTCTGGCTAGGATTTTTATAAAACATGAAGGAAAATTAAACCCAAATATATGAACTGAAACACAGTTATATTAGAAAAACAACAACCCTGATCTTCTTATCTTCTTTCTTATGATGTTGATTCCTTATTGTGTTTCTGTACCAAGTTGATTCTTGAAAAAGCGAAGAAATTCTTTATGTTTTTTGGGAGGGAAGTTGAGTTATTCTCAACAATTCTAATATAATAATAATAGATATAAAAATACAACTCAACAAGTTTTTAACTTTTCTATTAAAAGTAGTTTTCTTTGTAGTTAATTTACTTGGAATGTTAAAATAGTTTTATGTTAAAAATAATTGTAGTTAATTCACTTCGAATATTGTTTTAGAATTCACACCTCAATTTCTTCAATGAGGCAGGGACTAGTTGCTTAGCATCTATTTCCCTTGTTTATAAATATTATTGCACTGTAATTTGATAAAGGATGTACTCATCTTTGTTAAAGTTTTATATTAAAGTTGCAAATTGAAAAAACTTAACATGCAAATATATGGAATATAATCTTATATGTAAATTTAGAAGTAGATCAGTATCAAATTTATGCTTGCATTGTTCTTTTGCATGGAAACGGAAAGAACATTTACTTAAGACATTGTAGGATTAAAAAAAAATTGTCTCATAATGCAAAAWWTTTTTATTTGTTTCTTTAATGATGTACAAATGAATACATTTAAAGTCTATGTAGTTTCCCAATAGCATAATCAAAGTAATTTTTCTACCATTTTAAGCAAATTTTCAAATATGCATCAATTCATGTTTCAGCTTTCCTCACTCKTTTATCATTCCATGCTAAAAGGGGTGATGCAGGAGCATCGCTCCACCTCAGCAAACGCGCCAGCACGCAAACATACAATGGAGAAAGGGAGAGGCATTAAACCTCCCATTTTTAAATTTGAAATAATCCTATACAGATTTTTTTGCTGTAAGGTTGTAAATATTGGGCCATGCCTTTGTACAAGTAGTGGTTGGATTTCACTTAAAGGGTTGCTTGTAGCAGGCCCAGATCATAGTCAGGTCTGGGTAAACATTTATGAAACTTCAATGTAATAGATGAGGTTAGGTGAGAGAGGACGAGCTCGCAGAGCCCCTCTTTTGTAAGGGGATCTTGTATCAGATTTCATGGAAGGTGGATAGGAAGAGAATGATAGAGAGGTCTAGGTAGAGAGGCATGAGGAGGTAGAATAGTTATGAGAGAGAGAGAGATTGAGAGAACTAGGACTTTGTTACAATCCAGTTTTGTAAACATCTGTATAGACACACAGAGATAATAGAAAATCAGTTTTTCCTGCATATCAGGTGTTTATGCGTTTCATGAATGAATGTTGTAGATATATGATAAGCTTTATTTACAGTAGGAAGATAGATTTCATTTATCTTCATTGAGTCTCATAATATCGTTCTGGATTCTTTTGGTTGTGCAAGGAATGCACAACATAACATCGGAGGTTTTGTAGCCAATGCAAGGAGTGCGCATCTGAACTCTGTGGAGTCAGAAAAGAACGTGTCAGGAGGGTGCACTAGAGCGATCATAAGATCAAGAGGAACCTCAAGGTTACCGAATACCTTAGAGGGGGGACTGTGTGAAAGAAGCACAGAGAAAACATAGTTACTGAGAACTCTGTCGAAGATCTATCAGGTAGGCATTGAGCCAGTGCAAGTGTGCATAGAAGAACTCTGTGTTGAGTTCAGTAACAACCAGAGTTACTGAACACTCTATGAGGAAAATCTCTACAAGGTGTGCATCGAGAAGAACAGCGTTGGGAGGGAGAGAAGTATTTATTGTTCAAGAAATCCTTCAGAACCTGAGTTTAAAGAAATCTCGAGAACGCGAGGTGTGCGTGGGAGAAGGATTTATTCTAAGTCCATAAGCTCAGAAAAGATAATGCAGAGATTGAGAAAGAATCGGACTTATTCTAAGTCTGAAATCTCAAAGGAGGGATAACACTATAAGAGCGAAGCGAGACCAAGAGTTGAGTTCGCGGAAGGAATTTCAAAGGCCAAGACCTTTAGAACGTTGGAAATATTCTAAGTCTGGGAAGAAATTGAAATCTCAGGAGGAGGAGCATCAACAGTCATCAAGTAAGTTGTAGAGAGGAGAACCTGGACTGTTAGATCTACGTCCAGGTAAAGGAAGAACGAACGCAGGGAAATCAAATCTCAACCGTCATATCTGAGAGCATGGACCAACAACCATTGGATCCAGAGCAACGTGCATGATTTTTAACCCTTTGGAGTTTCATAAGAAAGAAGGCTTTGCGAGGTCGCGAAGTCCTGACATCATCATAACCTTCCATCAGAAGGGACGTGTGGCAAGTGATCAACATTTCATTGAATCGCACATCAGAGA
The DNA here is from genome assembly GCA_009831015.1 of Picea engelmannii. Lineage (NCBI taxonomy): Eukaryota > Viridiplantae > Streptophyta > Pinopsida > Pinales > Pinaceae > Picea > Picea engelmannii. Next base: position 99,100 of record ML779169.1, read on the forward strand.
AGTCAAAGGACTGACTTGTGAGAATTCGCGAAGTGCAAACTCGCGAAAATATCACAGTCGTCAATTGAGGAGAGATCTGGACCGTCGATTGTCCAGGGAGAATTTCGGGATATCGGGGATCGGGAGTAGAAAGGTGAAGGATCCTCTGATTTCGTGAAACGTGAAATCCTGATACGCGAAGAGGACATATGGACCGTTAGATTTAGAGGAGCATGAGCCGTCAGATTTGGGCACTCTGAAATATAGGAATTTTGGAAGTCGGGGGTGTGAAGAAAGTTGTGACTTGGAAGTCGCGAAATCCCGATTCGTGAAAGGAGAATCTGGACTGTTGGATCTATAAGGGATACATGTCAACGGGCTGGAAGATCCAAAAGGAGGCAGAGATTGAAGAGTTGAAACATCTGAAGCCTGAAGGGCCAAAGAGCCGAGAGTCGTCGATATGTGAGGGGACACTTGTCGCCAGATCGTGAGCTCCAAGGAAAGTTACACTGGAGTTTTGGTTTTGAGAACTTAAATAGCCGAAGCCCGAAGAGCCAAAGAGTCAAAGCGTCGGGGAGCCGAAGAGGTGAAGTGCCAAAGGACATAGAGATTATGACCCGTCAGATCACCCAAAGTGAATCTGAGCCATCGGACCAGGTGAGGAGATGTGGCAGAAAATCTGTGAACTCTGGGTAAAGTTTCGGAGCGATTCATAGCTGTTGGATTTAAGAGGACACGTGGCAAGATTCTGTGTATTTTGGGAGAAGGAAAAGGGTTGAGATTTGAGACCTCAGAAGCCCATAATCTGAAGAGGATATCAACCTTTGATCAAGAGGATGATTCTAGGACCATTGATCTGGTCGAGGAGGTCAAGGACCCGAAGTTAGAGCACAGTCATTGACTGGGGATATATGTGTCAACAGATCTTCCACTCCGAAAGATGCCCAGTCAGTAGAGGCGAAAACTTGAGAATTGAGATTCCTGAAGGCCGAACTCATGGAGGAGATACTGGCCATAGATTCAAGGGGACATGTGGCAGCAAATCTTCCACTCCAAAAGATTGTCATGTAGAGGAGAGTGGAGTTTGAGAATTGAAACTCTCAGAGGCTGGAAAGGCGGAGTCAACAACAGTCATTGATTCGAACGGGACTATGTGTTGATAGATCGTAGAGATTTGTGGAGATGCGTGGAAGGAGGAAATAAGAGAGAAACAGAGATCAATAATAGTCATTGATCACAGGCAGTGCCAAAGGATCGTGAGATCGATGATCGAGAAGGATTGTGGGGCCATGACATGCTCGAGCGATAATAATCCTTGAACGGGCCGCAATTTCAACCACAGTTTTGGAAGGGAGATACATGGCAGCTGGAGGAGGATTGTGGGGAAAAAAGTGGATTGGTCTAAAACCACTCTTGCCCATGCCCGCAATCGTGCATTAGCATAAGGGTACAACCCAGGGTTGTATGAAGGAAGGGGATAGTAAAGAGGAGCTAGTGCCCGTGAACTGAAGAGTGCTAGAACGTGCAGATAGAAGGTGCGAGTATCACAGGACCTGCGTCAAAAGGAAGAAAAGGGGCATGTGTATAATTGATCAGGGTTCATTCAGGAGCCCGAAGAGTCAATACAATTTGACAAGGAGAATGATCGAGAGACTGGGTGGTCGCAGAATCTCGAAGGGGAAGGGGGGCTGCATCAAGCGGTATAAGAGATTATATTTTTCTTACAGACAGCAAACAAAGGAGAGACGGTGAAAGGAGATGACTTGATAACATCAGGTGGTATCATAAACAGGATTTTTCCTGTAGAAAATAGGTGAAAGAAGGGTAGAGTATTGATACTCTGTAAGAAGGTTGTTGCATGGATGCAGCAACAAAATTTTAAATAGTCAGGTGAGCAGTGAGAGAAGATGGAGATGCTTCCAGATTGATGCAGGAGCATCACTCACTAAATCAAGCGAGTCAGCGCGTGGGGGCAAAGGAACAGCTGGAGAGCGCCAGCATTCAAATTTTGGGAACATTGAACTTGACTGCGCCAAACATTAATATCTGATGTGATGAAGCGCACTTTGTATATGTAACGGACCTTGAGCGGATAAGCTCTCGTCCTTAGGTAGATGAGGCATTTACTTAAATTTAATGCAAGTAGATAGAATAATTAACTATAGATTAGACAGTTTGCTTTCAAGAGGGAAAACGGAGTATAGACACCCTCCNTGGTATCATTGTAAATATAACATTCATTCAGCATTGGAAAGGAGAAGAGAAGAACAGAGCAGAGAGTCTGTGAAGAACCTCCATGTACAGTTATTGAACTAATAGGAAGAGCTTTGATTCAGTTCCATGGATGTGTTTGATCTCTGTGTGTTGTTGATATTGTGCCTTTGCATGTTTGCTTCTTTCTATGCTTATCTGTTATATG
>ML779169.1:103321-128455 GCA_009831015.1 Picea engelmannii
GAAAAGGGAGATAGCTGAAGGAGTTACTGTGGGTGACTCGTAACTCCCGAGGGGAGTTGGAAGAGCTTAGACTCTTCGGGCCCGTGGCTAAAGAAGGTCCTGGTGGGAGCAGCTCGCTCGGTGAGGGGCAGGTTGCGTCACAGATGTAGAGTAATCCATGGAATTTCCAGAAAGGCAGGTAAAAGGTGGAAATGGCTACTGAAGGCCATGAGCGTGGTCAGAGAGGAGACTAGCAGAAGAAGAACAATCCAGATATGGATCTGGAGTTCAATGAGATAAGAGCCATAATGGAGAAGATAACATTTTAAATGCAGAAGGATGGAAGATCACATTGGGTGTATGAATGGCCCCTGAAGAAGAGAGTGAAATGGCTAGTCAAGAGATTGTTTTCCAGAAGATAGCGAAGGCTGATGAGAAGGTGGCTGAGGCATGATGAAAACCTCAGTGACACAGAGGAGGAACTGATTAACATCTATGAACCAGAAACTGAGAGAAATCTCAAGGACGAGGAGGAGAAGAGATCAGATGAAGATCTCATAAACTACCAAGTGGGAGGAAATGGACTTTCAAGTTGCCAGATGGGAAATGAAAAGAGACCAGGTGGAGGTCTTGAGTACTGCCAGAGGAGAAGTGTCAAAATTTCAGATTTCCAAGTGGGAAACGAGATGGGATCGGTTGATCTCATAGGCTGCCAGGTGGGCAACAAAAAATTCCCAAATTGCCAGGTGGGCAACAAAAAATTCCCAAATTGCCAGGTGGGCAGAGAGAAAGAAATGAGACTATAGGAAAGTCTCAAGAGCTCAAAAGTGAGTTCAGGTCATCAAGGAGTGTTTATAGATGAAGATTCATGTGGGTTTGCAGACCATGTGAATGAAGATGATGAGAATTTGAATACTTCCATCACAAAAGAGGAGGATCATAGGAGCATTCTTATTATTGGGGGAATTCGGATATTCCTACCAGATATCCCAGTTGAGGCCAGATCATGTGTTACAGATGCAACAGCAGAAGAAAGACAGCCAACGGTGACTATCATGATGAAGGAGAGGATATCAAAAGTTGTCCAAGGAGAAGAGAAAGAAATGCAGCAGACATTGATGCCTACCCCAGTAGAAGGAGAGGAGCATTCAGAAGAATAGCTCAAATTTTTCATCCAGGAAACTTAAACGAAGATGATGGCAGCACTAAAGCCTGTAGCAGAAAGAGAAATAGACAGAATAGACCTTGTTGATCTATATGCATAACTGAAATCCCTAAAGAGAAGGGTCATGGTGAAAAGATTGCACATCTAACAAGTCAAGTTGGAGACAGATGGAGGAGCATACTAGCCATAGGAACAATTGGACGAAGATGGAGTTGAACCAACACAAGAAGAAATGGCATAAGCTAATCTGTCAGAGGAGGTGACTGAGCAGCAGATAATTCAAGAAGAGACTACAAAAGTGAAGTTTGCAGCAAGGTAGAAAGCTAAGGCCACAAAAGAAGAAGAAAATTATATCGGGGATCAAGTCGATCCGCCCACTAATAAGGAAGATTTGCAGCCGAGAAGACTACATAAGAAGAACCAGCCACTAGAGCAGTTGGACAAGATGATAGAAGAGATCAGGAAGTTGATGTTGAGGTCAACAGAAGAAGCAGTCGGCAAAAGGAAGTTGAACAGAAGAAAGCCTGCCATAGCAGCAGGAAAGAAACAGAAGAAGCAGTAGCAGCGGCATAGATGTAGAGGAGAAATAGGACAACTCTAGAAGAGAATTTGGGATCCAGGTGGATTTCAACACTGGAGAAGAGAAGATCATGTTTTTCCTAGTAGGGGAGTATGATGCAGGAGCATCGCTCCACCTCAGCAAACGCGCCAGCACGCAAACACGCAATGGAGAAAATGAGAGGCATTAAACCTCCCACTTTCAAATTTGAAATAATCCTATATGGATTTTTGTGTTGTAAGGTTGTAAATTTCGGGCCATGCCTTTGTACAGGTAGTGGTTGGATTTCACTTAAAGTGTTTCTTGTAGCATGCCCAGATCGTAGTCAGGTATGGGTAAACATTTATGAAACTTCAATGTAATATATGAGGTTAGGTGAGAGAGGAAGAGCTCGCAGAGCCCCTCTTTTGTAAGGAGATCTTGTATCAGATTTCATGGAAGGAAGATAGGCAGAGAATGATAGAGAGGTCTGGGTAGAGAGGCCTGAGGAGGTAGAATAGTTCTGAGAGAGAGAGAGCTTGAGAGAACTGGGACTTTTTTACAGTCCAGTTTTGTAAACATCTGTATAGACACACACAGATAATAGGAAAGCAATTTTTCCTACATATCGAGTGTTTATGTGTTTCATGAATGAATGTTGTAGATATATGATAAGCTTTATTTACAGTAGGAAAATAGATTTCATTTATCTTCATTGAGTCTCGTAATATCGTTTTGGATTCTTTAGGTTTTGCAAGGAGTGCACAAGAGAACATCGGAGGTTTTGTAGCCAACGCAAGGAGTGCACATCTGAACTCTACAGAGTCAGAAAAGAACATGCCAGGAGGGTGCACTAGAGTGATCACAAGCTCAAGAGGAACCTCAAGGTTACTGAATACCTTAGAGGGGGGACTGTGCGAAAGAAGCACAGAGAAAACAGAGTTACTAAGAACTCTGTCGAAGCTCTACCAGGTGAGAATTGAGCTGGTGCAAGTGTGCAAAGAAGAACTCTGTGTTGAATTCACTAACAACCAGAGTTACTGAACACTCTGTGAGGAAAATCTCTGCAAGGTGTGCATCGAGCAGAAGAGTGCCAGGAGGGTGAGAAGTATTTCTTGTTCAAGAAATCCTTCAGAATCTGAGTTTAACGAAATTCCGAGAATGCAAGGTGTGCATGGGAGAAGGATTTATTCTAAGTCCATAAGATCAAAAGGGATAACACAGAGATTGTGAAAGACTCGGACTTATTCTAAGTCTGAAAGCTCAAAGGAGGGATAACACTATAAGAGTGACGTGAGACCAAGAGTTGGGTTCGCAGAAGGAAGTTCAAAGGCCGAGACCTTTCGAACATTGGAAATCTTCCAAGTCTAGGAAGAAATTGAAAGCTTAGGAGGAGGAGTATCGACAGTCATCAGATAAGATGTAGAGAGAAGAGCCTGGACCGTTAGATCTACATCCAGGAAGAGGAAGAACGAACACAAGGGAATTAGAACTCAACCGTTAAATCTGAGTGTGTGGACCAACAGTCATTGGATCCATAGGAACGTGCATGAGTTTTAACCCTTTGGAGTTGCATAGGAAAGAAGTCTTTGCGAGGTCGTGAAGTCCCGACATCATCAGAACCATCCATCGGAAGGGAAGCGAGGCAAGTGATCATCGTTTCGCTGACTCGCACATCAGAGAATTCAAAGGACCGACTTGTGAGAATTCGCAAAGCGCGAACTCGCAAAAAGATCACAATCATTGATCAAGGAGAGATCTGGACCATTGATTGTCCAAGGAGAATTTTGGGATATCGGGGATCAAGAGTAGAAAGGTGAAGGATCCTCTGATTTCGCAAAACGCAATATCCTGGTACCCGAAGAGGAGATCTGGTTTGTTAGATCTAGAGAAGCGTGAGCTGTAAAATTTGAGCACTTTGAAATATCAGAATTCCGTAAGTCGGGGGTGTGAAGGAAGTTGTGACTTGGAAGTCGCAAGTCGTGAAATCTCGATTCGCAAAAGGAGTATCTGGACCATTGTATCTAGAAGGGATACGTGTCAACGGGTCGAAAGATCTAGAAGGAGGCAGAGGTTGAAGAGTTGAAATAGTTGAAGCCTGAAGATCCGAAGAGCTGAGAGTCGTCGATCTACAAGGGGACACTTGTTGCCAGATTGCGAGCTCCAAGGAAATTTACTCTGGAGTTTCAATTTTGAGAACTGAAATAGCTGAAGCTCGAAGAGACAAAGAGTCGAAGCACTCGAGAGCCAAAGAGCCGAAGTGCCAAAGGCCAAAGAGATTATGAGTCGTCATATCACCCGAAGTGAATCTGAGCCGTCGAACCAGGGGAGGAGACGTGGCGGAAAATATATGAACTCCAGGTAAAGTTTTGGAGCGATTCATAGACGTCGGATTTAAGAGGACACGTGGCAGGATTCCGCGTATTTGGGGAGAAGGAAAAGGGTTGAGATTTGAGACCTCAGAAGCCCGGAATCCGAAGAGGATATCAACTTTTGATCGAGAGGAGGATTCCAGGACCGTTGATCTGGTCGAGGAGGTCAAGGACCCGAAGTGAGAGCACAGTCGTTGATTGGGGATATACGTGTCAGCAGATCTTCCACTCCAGGAGATGCCCAGTCAGTAGAGGTGAGAACTTGAGAATTGAGATTCCCGAAGGTCGGACTCATGGAGGAGATCATGGCCGTAGATTCAAGTGGACAGGTGGCAGCATATCTTCCACTCCGAAAGATTTTCATGCAGAGGAGAGTGGACTTTGAGAATTGAAACTCCTGGAGGCTGGAAAGGCGGAGTCAACAACAGTCGTTGATTCAAATGGGACTAAGTGTCGACAGATCATAGATATTCGTGGAGACGCGTGGAAGAAGGAAATAAGAACGGAATGGAGATCGATAATAGTCGTCGATCACAGGCAGCGCCAAAGGGTCATGAGATCGACAATCGAGAAGGATTGCGAGGCCAGGACATGCTCGGACGATAATAATCCTTAAGCGAGCTGCAATTTCAACCACGGTTTTGGAAGGGAGATACGTGGCAGCTGGAGGAGGATTGAGGGGTGAAAATTGGTTTGGTCTAAAACCACTCTTGCCCGAACCCACAATCGTGCATTAGCACAAGGGCACAACCCAGGGTCGTATGAAGGAAGGGGCTAGTAAAGAGGAGCTAGCGCCCGTGAACTGAAGAGCGTTGGAACGCGCAGACAGAAGGTGTGGGTATCACAGGACCTGCGTCAAAAGGAAGAAAAGGGGCATGTGTATAATTGATCAGGGTTCATTCAGGAGCCCGAAGAGTCAATACGATTCGACAAGGAGAACGATCCAAAGACCAGGAGGTCGCAGAACCCCGAAGGGCAAGGGGGGTTGCATCAAGGGGCAAGGACATTACCACTATGTAGATTTTCTTTGATATTGCATCATATTTGTTTATAAGTTTTTTTTATCATATTCATTTATATTTTGGTCAAATTATTATTTTTATAGATAAAAGATTGTTAGTACATTATTTTATTATTTTATTATGTTGTTAATTATTTTTATTATTAGTTTATAATAATAAGTTTATATAGATTATAAATGGAAATAAATTTTATCAGTAATAGCATTATTCTTATATATCAATTAGGTCTAGCTTGCCAAGTGCCTTCAATAATAAAAGTCTCTCAACTCTTCTAGCTTCTCCCTCTCCAAGGCTTTGCCCATACAAGTTATTTCATGGTCTCTAATGAACCTACTCTAATGCCTTATGATCCATAAATGGTAGGCATGCGACATATTCATTTCATCAACATGGATGTCTATGGAAATAAATAATGCTCTATGTTTCTAATCACCAACAAACATACAAAAAAAAATGGCTCTATTTCATATTTGGTTCACTACTTTGTTGTTTTTTTCAGTAGACATACCTATGTTCAACAGAGGCTCTCCAAAATTATTCTCAAGCTGAAATTTCTCTCCACGCATCAAATGGATGATATGTGGCAGTGTTGTAGCTATACTCTAGTTATCAAATAAGTGAATAATGGGTGAATACAACAATGTTGTAGTGTATGGTACTAGAACCAATTGAAATGTTGTGTACTCATACAAACCCACCACAAAATAATAAACACCTAGCAAGAAGAAATTACAAGATTGGTTGTAGAATGTGGTTAAATAGTTAACTAGCAATACACTCAACCAATTCCAACACTCAAGCAATCATTTAGATCAGTGAATAGAGCTAGGATTACAACGTAGCTTTGTTGTAGTTCTCACGGTTTACATAGAATGAAAGAAAAAATTTAAACCAAAACTACATCAAGTATACAAATCCATTAACATCATGAGACAACGGATATTTATTTATTTTACACTGGAAATCCAAATGGAAACACTAGGTTCTAGAGGATTTTCATTAAGAGGAATTGATTAAAAAAGGGGTGAGATATGCATAGAAAACCTTATGCATTGCTACTCACTAGCATATATATATATATATATATATAAAGGTGGATTAAACTCAAAAGCGGTTGTTTCTCATGCATGGCTAGGCACAACGTCTCCCTTGTCCTATGATATTTGATTTAAATGCCTCTTAGAGCTCTCCCCTCTAGAATTGTCCTTCTTCATTTAATCTTAGTCTATGTTATATTCTTTTTCTCCACAACCTTCATTTTTAATGGGTTGCCTTGGAAGGCCAACCATCGCAATGGTTTGTTTCAACTTCCAAGTGAATTTTTGGACATTTCCTCAACTTTTCCCAAAAAACAATTAAATGCTTATTACAAAGTTTACAAAGAGATTTTCACAAGGATCCAATTTGGATCATATCCCCTCCCCATGCTTGAGGACTAATATGAGAGATGTTGGAACATGTGGTAATTAATGGAGATGAAACGTTTCTTGAGTTCATAAATCTTGGAGACTTGGGGATTATGTGATGAAACCACCCCTTGTTTTCCCTCCAGGCCCCTTGGTTAAGAGAGGTGGCTTCATTAGCTAAATAATCGACTTGGGAATAAAATTCTCTTGGGATCTGAAAGTATGAAACCATGTTCGGGATATTAACTGCCTTGTTTATTCGAGCAATGATCAAAGTGAGCTTATTATATAATTGGGATGATTTCATAACCATTGATTTGATAATGACACTTGAGTCTCTGATGACTATCAAAGATTTTATATTGGATTCCTTTGTGAGGAGTAGACCCTAGAGAAGGGCATATGTCTCGGCTTGATTGTTTGTGGATATTCCTAGGCCCCAAGCAAAGGTTGTTTCCATTTTTTATGAGGTCTAATATGATGCACACCCCCACCCACCTACAACCCCTTTTATTGTAGTTAGATATTACTAAGGATGGGGTTTGGGGTTATTTTACATTTTTTTATAATATGAAGATTTTTATTATTATTTTTAACATAATTGAAGATGTTTTCTTAATCATTGTTGGGAATTACTTAAGATTTTTTTTTGCCTTTTTCCCATTTTTAAATGTAATTGGAAATATTTTTAAGTAATAACATTGGATGTTGCGGGAAAAAAATTAATATTTTAAACATAAATATATTTCACACACTAAATAAAAACTAGATTGTTTTAGATGTTTTTTCTTAATACTATTATGTACACTAATAAGATATACAAACATGTCCACAATAACATTAGTAATAGTCTAATCTAAATTTTATATTTAAAAATTGATTAAAAAAATAATGGAAAGGATCATTAAGGACTCAAATTGTCATAAAGTAATTATGATATTTGATCTATTATATTTAGAAACTGTGATAGTTAGTCTTTATTTAAATTTGAAGACTTGAACATACTCTTCCAAATGAATTGAATATAAGGTATATGCCTAGGTATGGATGTAATTCTAACTTGAAGGATCCTTCCATTTATTTATTCGCTATTTAAAATCATTCATTCATTTGATAGTTGTAATTGTCACTAATTTAGAAGTTGTGATCAATTTGATGCTTATCATGCCTATGTTTTATATTTATATTGAGTCTCGCAATGTCTCCTTTTCTCAAATACGGATTATTTGAATCCTTTGATTAAAATTCTTTACTTGATATTTTAAGTAATATTGATCATTCTCCTCATATGGAATGTTTAGCATTGTTCTTACAATGTGATAATGGTAATTAAGGTTGATATTCTAATTAAGATTTAAATGTTAAAAGTTTTTTTTAGATTTATGCATTAACTAATGTAAGGTAAATGTTCATAAATATATACATCTTCAAGTTCTATTAGTCATCAATAAATTCTAAGTTTACAAGTTTCTAATCATCAATATTTTCATATAAATTGGTCATACGCCCCTAATAACTTATAAGCTTGCAAGCCTTCAATCATCAATATTTTGGTATAAATTGGACATACACTCCAATAACTTATAATCCTACAAGCCTCCAACACTAATATTCTCATATAAATTGGCCATACACCCCTCAAGTTATGATTATTCTTTTATAGATAAAGGCAAAAAAGTGACATGGCCAAATGAGATTGCTTTCATCACCATCGTACATCATTTATTTTCTATACCTAGAGTGAAGAGACTACATCATCAATAAGTTTAGGTATGGTTTATTCTCTTTACTTCTCATTTGAATACTATACATTTTGTAGACACTTTGACACTTCATAATGTTACCATATATGAGTTGCTTATGTCTACAGGACAAATAATACTACAAAACATAAAAAAATTCAGGTAATCTAATTTAAATATGAGGATGATGTTACAAACATGTGTATCTAATACACTTACACACAAGTATACACACAATTACAGGGCATTTTTAAAGGAGATTCACTTGACTTTTTTGAAGTCATCTTTATTTTATTTTACCTTGTATAGGCTTATTCATAGGCTCCTTCTTGGCCTTTATGGACACCTATTAATCCCTTCTAGCCCTTAATGTATCCTTGATTAGGGTTTATTGAATCCACTTTCAGTAATGTGTGACTTATTTTGTAGTCCTAGGTTAATTTTGGCTCGATATTGGCATTAAGATTAATTTTTGCATTGTATCTATAAGGTTGTCATTTCCTATAAGATTTATATCTCCCTCAAAATATCACATGACACAAAGGTTGGTTGTCGGTGGACACAAAGGTTGGTTGTCGGTGGACATACATGACATGATGTAGGGAATGCACAATGGGGCTCTTCTACCAATTCACTTTGCAATGGAATACTTAAATAAATATTCAATTTACTGATGCATAAGGCAAAAAAGATCACATGCATTTACATATTCATGGACAAAGGACATCATAGGAAATTGGCCTACTCATTCACATTATAATTAAATTACTTTTATAACGCATTCAATTTTGTACATTAGCACTTCTTACATCTTCATCCTTTATGCATCTTCCTCAATCCATGGTCTTCTTTTTTGAACACTACTATCTATTTATTTCTTCACACCCATATTCCTTTGAATCTAGCTATAAGCCCTCTCCCACATGCTTAGTTTCATCTTCATGTCCTTCTCAAACTCACTAGAATCTCATCCTTCTTTAGCAACATTCCTCTCAATGGCCAACCTTACATTCGAAACCAACTTGATCTCCTTCTGAATCATCCTATTTATACACTCAACCAACACTAACATACAGTTGTCATGTATGTGGTTCTATCGTAATGGCTTCTTCTCTAACGATTTCGTAATTGACCATCAACGTTCTTTGTGCATCCCTTCCTACATGTCTCTTCAACTTGCTCATCTTCCTTCATATGCCACACCATCTTCTACACATATTCTTCATGAATACAAAAACTCCTATGCCGAATTTATTATCTTGTGTATCATCATCTACAACATATTTCTTTTAAATGGAGCTTGCAAAACACTTTCGACTATGCGTGCTTTATTTTGTACATGTGTCTTTTCATTGTTGTCTTCCCTCACACTTGGTTGCACACACAATTTCTCTTATGTGTATGATATTCCTACACCAAATTCCCCTTGCAAATAAGAACTTGCACATCCTTGTGCCAACTCCAATGCACTATATGTCATTTATGTTTCCCTTGCCCTATCAAAGTCTCAGATACTCATATTCAAAAATCCAAGTACTTTACTTTATGGATATTCCTTTCCACTTCACTAAGTACTACTTTTATAGTGTGCCTTGTATTTGAAAACCTTCAAATCCAACACTTCATCAATTTATTCTTCCTTCTTCTTTGGTATTTGGCTGTGCCAATAAACCTCTATCTTTGTCTCTAGTGCATCATTACCTTATATTGATTTGTACTTATATAAATTGAACACATTATATATTGGTGAAATATCAAACTCCTAATGAAACTCCAACTAATATGCATTCTCTCAAAACTTATTTGTTATTTGACATGGGCCCATAGTCTATGAATTTAACTTATTATATGCACCTCTAGGATAATGATCCTTCCCTAGACATGCCATAACCTCATTCACAACATCAAAATTATTATAACTCCTATGTACATTTTTGTGCCTTATATTATTCACTTCTCTACCTTAGGATATCCTTTATATGTGCATACACCTATTTCATTTATTCCATGAATGTTTGGGTATCATCACTCCTCTACATATCCCTAGGAAAATCAACCAAATACATAACTCCTCATAGGATATGTCCATAGATAATCTAAAATAATGATCTCCTAATTGATCTATTCATAAAAATATTTTATGCAATTTCTACTTGCATCAAAATTGAATCCCAATGTTAAGTTTACTTCAAGATAATCATCTCAATAGGTTTCCAAAACTTCAATTTACAAATCTTTTCTAGAAATCTGTTTGTGGGTGTTATATTGATCCAAATTGCAACTTTATCCCTAGATTCTTTCACAAAAGTCTCCAAAAATGACTAAAAACCTTCATATCTCGGTCTAATGTATTGGTCCCAGGAAACCCATGCAAATGTACAATTTCCTTAAAGAAAATATATGTGCAATATCTTTAATCACTAATACTATCACAAGGAATGAAAAGTCCCATCTTTGAAAACTTGTTGAACACAATCAACAGAGCATCAAACCCTCATTGCAATCTAGTTGTACCTGGTAAAACATCCATGGATAAAGTCTCCCTAGGCATATTTGGTATCAACAACAACATGTACAATCATGCATTATAAGCTGTATTCTTTTCCATGTAGCATACCCTAGATATCTCTATATATTTGTTTACTTCATGTTGATGTGTTTTCCTTTCTTTCCCTTAAGAACCCATCAACTCATTTTCCTTGTCCTTTGATTTATTTGTAATTTCCCTCTTATGTCTTGGTAATATTTTCCAATAAGAAAGTGTTGGCCCAAGCCATTCAAAGTCCTTTGTTCATGAGGATAGCACTCATAAATTCTTACTAAGAATCAGAGATGTAGGAAGAATATGTGGAAAGGGTGTTTTATTTTGCGTCTTCTCACTCTACATTCAACATTATGTATAATGAGGAAGGTGGAAGGATCACAGTCTTGTTATAATGTTCATACCTCCGCATTCCACATTGTAAGGAATATAGGGGAGTTGAGGGAAAAAGTCACCATGCATTCCCGACTATTACCTCCTTCCCCTTTCCCTTTCTCTACACTTTATATTGCCATTTATGTCCCCCATCTCACCTCTACTTCTTACAACCCCACCTCTTACAGTGCAAAGGTGCCCACTTTACCCCATATCTCTTCTTTCTACTTCAGTCGCACATTGATATAGAGGGTCTGACTTGAGCATGCAAGAAAATTACCCACTAAATTACCTTCATGAATTTATTAAACATTAATTGGTCATTAAGAAAAGGGAAACCACATACATATGAATCGAGTGGTGCATGCTTATATTACGACACCTCAATTCTTTTGGAGATTTGGTCAAGTCTCAAGATTTATGAATTGAGTGCAAAGTACAGCGTGAAGAATGAAGTGAAGGAAGAAGGAAATTTCATTTGTTGGTTATTAACCACCATTTCGGTCAACGAATACAAGTCAACAAAACATTGCAAGGCTACCCTACTCTTTCAAAAAAATTGCCTAGGAAATGAGAAGCCCTAATTGAAATGTTGTTTCAATTATCATTGTCCTCTCCTCTAAACGTAAGTATTTTAGATAGCTTGACATCATCTCAAGTTTCCACAACTTATGGAACCTTTGAATTTTATGAAATATTTGTGATTGGATTGCTAACAATGGGAAGCTCATAGTATGTTATGTTAGCCTTCATGGTGTATAAGGAACAAGGTAAGAAATGAAGATCAGTTCAAGGCAAGAAAGTGGGTAATTTCATGTCACATATTTAACATTGTGTTATTGGCGCAATCACATGATGTGGAAATTCCTACTCTTGGACCTCCCCAAATCACATCTTCCTTGTAATTTGGTGCATAATTTTAACCATGCTTTTTGAACACTTCTCACCCTTATCATACTTGTGTATGAGGATCCCTTGGTATTTAACCTTTAGTATTTTTTATTTCATACTATTTGAAATAAAAAAATACATATTTGACCTCCTTTACCTAATGTGCATATTCATTCACCATAGGATTGACCCATGTGGAATGGTCGTAGTTTAAATTTGAGTTCCAAGTTGAACCTAAGGCACATTACCCATAACACATTCAATCTCGTGCTTTTTTATAGTCCCACAACCAAGCCCCAATCCATTAATCAAGTCAAAGCCTCAATTTAGACCTCAAGTTCGAGAATATTTGAAAAAAATGATCCTTTGGCCCTTGACCTTGTGTATCATTCATTCTATAGCCAAATCCCATGCTTTTTTATAGTCCAAGTTATATAACAGAGGCTAATTCCAAAGTCTTTCTACCCAAAATTAAGGCTTGGATCGTATATATTCCATGTACTTATGCCCATGACTAAACCACAAGTCTAACCTAATCACATCTCAATCTAAGCTCATAATCAAAACAAACTTCAAGCCCACCCCCACATAGAGGAGCAGTGATTAAATTTGAGAGGTATTTACCCATTTTTCAATTTTTTTTAGTTGTCATATACTGACAATTTTAAAATTTGCACACCATTATTGACATATACTTAATTCTTAAAAATGTTAAATTGAGGAGCAAGTTGAAAATTTACTCGTATGTATCTATCTATATTACACACACGCACACACACATAACTTATAAGGACATGAAATTAGTTGTACAACCCAAATCCCTTTGGTAGTGAGCCACTAAGCAATATCTAAACTTGGTTGGAGCTATTGTGTTACTTGGTTGGATCTATTGTGTTACTATAGTGTGAAAAAATCACTATAATGGCACCTCCTCTAATACCCTCAAACAATTAATGTCATGCAAAGAGTAGTTTTAAAAATAAACCTGTAATAAAAAAATTATTTGATGGGTAGGAGTGCCCATTAAATTTATACCCTTTCGAGGAGCTCAAGCATTTCCTAAAGTATTTTTCCTAGATATCTGATCCCTTTATTTGACCCATAGTTAGTTAGAATGCTTTTCTTTGGGACCTCAATGGCCCAAAATCCATTTGGAAATGCTTAATTTCAGCACCATTGGGTCCAACCTTCCTTAACCCTTCATGACTTATTCTCAACAAGTGAATCACAACATTTGGAGGTCATAACACCTTTGTGACATAAGCACCCACAACCATAAAAACTATTTTGGTTTTATGAGGATATGGAGTGATGTTAATAGACTAGTGCAAGGTGTGATTTAATATGGGATAGTATAAGAATTAAATTATATGTGGCCTCATTTATTCTTATGCTTTTTTTTATCCCCAACTCCTAGGGATAGCTAAGGAGATAATATCTCGGAGCCCTCAGGCTGTAGACATGGAGTACTAAGACAAAGTTTGACCAACAATTTCCACTTGCAAAGACAAAGACCCACCTCGCTGCCACAGCTCTAGGTTCATCATGACGGTATAAACCACATAAGATGGCTTCTGGAAGACATCGGGTCTTGCTTCATGAGGTACAAGCCAAGTATTATGGTGAGTTTCATTTCAATATTTGAGGCATTTGAGTTTTTTGCATCTATTATTGCTTTTGATTATGTAACGTTTGCTTGGACATTATGCTCTTTGTCATGTTTTACTTTGGTGGTCGACATTGTGCCCTAGCAAGTGGGTCACCCTTAGGGATAGGTCTTCTACTGGGAGGTCCTCTTGAAAATTCATCGTTCCATTCCTGACCATACTTGTCACATTCCACGCTTCATCCTCTCATATCCTTACCTTTTGGGATTTTCGGATATACTAACCCAATAAAGGGTTGTCCCTCATTTCATGGAAAGAAGGGGTTGAAGGCCCAGAGGCTTATAGCTGGAAAAAGATAAAATCCAATCATTAACCTTCTATATGCTCACCCAAGGATCTCAAATATAATGAAATGTCTCTCTCGTAATAAACTGATTGGGACCCATGAAAAATAACTAATAACAAAATGCCAACCAAGGTGGAGCATGTGTGGGCATTGTTTTTAATGCTTAGGTAGAAGCCCCACACATGTTTTCAAATTGGGGAAGCATGATGTGACCAGGGTAGAGTCAAGGTGGGAACATTTTTTCATGCTTAGGTAGAATCCCCACCTTGGCTTCAACCTAGAAACATCTTAAAAGAATAAACGACAATAAATGGGTTTGGAAAAAGGTTGCATTGAAAATGAAGGTGTATCACACCCTTTACAAAGGCACCCATAAATGAGACACTACAACCCATTGTGTGTCATGAACCCCATGCCAAAAAGTATTCCCCCCGTCCATGAAACCTCATCCACATAACTTAGAAAGATGTCCCCTCATGAAACACCCCTAAACTTGAGGTATGAATCACCCAATAGGTCATTTTGTCAACCCTCCCATACCTAAACTTGGAAAATTGCATAGGGTATTTGAGCATTGGTTTATTTTGATGAGGTGTCTTGGATGTACATGGTTATATGGATCTTTTATTGATTTTATTTTCTCATCATTATGTATTTGACTTGATATCCTTGGAGGGTGTATCCAATTGTTTTTACAGTAACTAGTTGGTGGACAGTTTTGGAAGAACAGGCCTAGCTTGGGATTCCATGGGGCTTGAACCCCACGGGTTGGATTCCAAAGTCCCACACTCTGGATGATGATGACATGCCTTTAGAGGCCTAGAGGACACCTTGGAGGATCTTTCCCAACCCCTACATGCCAAGAAACTTACTTGAAAGGGGAAAAATGGCACCTTTTGGGGGCTTGACGTCACCTAGGGTTAGGTTGTGGTAGTGATGATGGACACTTGGAACACTTTGAGTAAGAGACCCATGGATCATGGAAGAAAGGTTTGGTTGAATACTATTGTCCTTTGGAGGCCTAGCACTTCCTTCTCCAACTCAATGACTTGACCAAAAGTGTCAAATGTTTCCCAAAAGAAGGGTGATGTCATGTTTCTAGGGTTTCTATTATGTGCAAAGTATGAATTAAATAATATAGTTTTTGTAAAGGAGAAAGATAAGGGTTGTTGACCCCTTATATTGTGTTTTACCCTAAGTATTGTGTACAAACATGTTTTAGAACTTTTTTTATAAATAGAGATCAACTCTATTTCATTTTGACATAGCTCTCCCATGTGGAGAAGGATATTTAGCTGAAATGTGCAACCTATTTGGGCATTTATCTCTATCTCTCTTGGTTATATTATCTTGTGATGGTTTATCTTTGTTATTGTATGGATGGATGATGTGCTAGCTCTCTTGGAGGATTGTTTATTTTTTTATGGTGGAATTTTCTTGGTGAATTAGGGTTTCATCTTGTTAATGCTTCAACTAGGTAAGGACTTCATGTTTATTTCTCTCTTTTCTTGGTTGTAAGGTTAATGTGATGATTTATTTGGGAGTATAACGGAATAAAACCCTCTCCGAGTCCATTGTAATTGTTTGAAATAATTTTTTGTGCAAAGGATACTAAGAGGAGTAAAAGGGATTACACCCTCCTAGGCTTTTCTGGTTGGTTAGGGTTTTCCTTGGAGAGTAAAAGGGCTTACAAACCCAAGGAATTAAATCATCCAACTTGTTTAATAAAGAGACTTCATTTACACAATAGAAATACACTAATCTTCATGCATTGGAGAAATAAATTATTGCATTGGTAATCGTAAAAAGTTGAGATATTGAGATCGTCTAAGTTGGAATATTTTTTATGTGTTCTAAGCTTGCTAAGGCCAAAAAGTCCTTTTGTTTCTCCAAGTAGTTCTTGTTCTTGTTACAAATTTGATATACATCCATTAGGGCTACAGAAAACCCTAAACAACTTTCTAAATAACTCTCTTTTCAATCGTCAAAAGTTGCCAATACTTTGCCCCTACAATCTACTAGTCCTAGCGCACTTTTTTGGGTGGATTACTTGCATTTTTTGGTGGCTGATTTTTCTGGTGTAAAAACTTGTTTGCTACAACCACAAGGTTGATAGAGTATCTTTGCAACACTATTTTATAACAACATTACTTTTATGCTAAAGTCTTTCTCTTTCAATCTTGAGTTGTACTAGTTATATATAGCATAGCTATTGCATCATTATCTTGACTCTTGACATTTATTTGGAAGATCTAATAATCATTTTTTCATTGATATATATTTTTGTTGACTTTTGCAATCAGCGAAAACAAGCTTAACTTTCTTTTACATCTAACATATCACTTGTACAGTTGGATTTTCTTATGTATCGGCAGATACAAACACTCTTCGTAGGTACTCAAAGACTTGCAAACTGACCTATAGGGGCATCCATTCATAAGTATCATTTTCCATCTCATTTCCCCCTAGGGTCACCCAGGATTCCCCCCTTGAGGTGATCACTTCACCTCTAAAGTGACGGGAATACCTATCTGAGGTGACAATGGGTAGGTGTTCTCTTAGTTGTTGCCATATTGTGGTTTGGGTCAGACTTTGCCCAACCTACAACTTATGTGATAACACTTTCCATTTATTGTTGGTAAGAACATGAAAGTATGATAAACGTGCACCCATTACAAAAGATGGGAAACGATCCTTTTATTTTCTTTTAATGTAGGAATAATATACAAAAGAGGTGTTACTATTTTCAGCAAAAACGTTCTTATGCACTATGAAGGAAACAAAATAATGTTATGCCATTATGTCTAAGAAAGTAATTGAGTGCAACAAGAGAGTGTAGCATAAAGGAGAATGATATTATTTCTTAAGTGAAGAGGTTGTTGGTGGAGTACATGGAATAACATGCGATGACATGCCACATGGATTACCACCAAATAGGAAGATTGCATATGATATTGGCTTGATTTGAGGTGTGACATTACCAAATCAACCAACATGCATGATGAGTTTGATGAAACATAGAATATCACAAATATTTAGGTGAGTTATTGGTGAAGAGTTTGATTACAAACATTATGAGACTATGCATGGTTTTGACATTAATAACGTTGAATAAGGATGAACAATTGAGGATGTGTATTAGATTCTAGAGCATTGAACAAGATGATAGTGAATTATAGGTCCCCTTTATTGAGAATGGATGATTTTATGCACATTTTGAGTGGCACCATATACTTCTTGAAGATTTATTTGAAGAGTGAAGATTAGTAACATATTAGGATCAAAGAAGGCAATGAATGGGATACTACATTAAAGGCCAAAGATGATTTCTATGAGTTGTTTAATATGCATTTTAGATTGACCAATGCACTCGGAATATTCATGTGACTAATGATAGAGGTATTAAAAGAATATATTGGTAAGTTTATGGTTATTTATTTGGATGACATTTTAGTTTTATTACAAGTAGAGAACAACACCTAAATTATTTGAGGGATATGATTGAATTGTTAAGAAAGGATTAATTGTGAAAAAACTCAGAAGTACAAATTCTTACAGAAGGAAGTATTGTACCTTGGTTTGTAGTGTCGAAGTGTCATGCCAAATATTGTAGAAAAGATAACTCCACACTTGATGTCTATTGCATTAACATGATAGGAACATAAATACAACAATAAATGACCATTGGTTTTCCTTAACGGATGACTCTTCATATCACCTATGACTATTCGTATGTACATTACTATTACAATAACGCAATCACAAGGATTATATGTCCAACATCACACACCCCCCCCCCCTCCCCCTCGAATCCAAAGGGGTGTGTGAGTCCAAGCATCATTTTGTGTTGGAATACTAAGAGGGGGGGTTGAATTAGTATGAGCACTTTATACCACTTTTAACCAAAATATATATTCTTTCACTTTATCAACAATGTTCAACAGTTTATCATCAATGTATTATTTATGTTTTAATTCAATATATATATTATAAGCATGTAATCATAAGAAGCTTCACATCAACATCACATCAAGAAAACAGTACTCAGACATTTACGTGGAAACCCAAATGGGAGAAAACCACAGAATGCTTTCTTATATATCTCAAGAATTCATTCATAGGAAGCACCAACTTTTGAATTCTCCAGTTGCAACTAGAAGGAGGCTCCAACCCCCTATTCTCAGGCTCAAACCTAAAGGAAGATACAAATCCTTGAATTATTTGTCTCCAACCAGAAGGAGGCTACAACCCCCTGGATTCTTCGGCTCCAACTGGAAGGTGGGTACAACCACTTAGTTCCCAAGCTCCAACCTGAAGGAAGCTCCAACTCCCTGATTCTCCAAATCCAACCAGAAGGAGGCTACAACCCCATTTCCTTGCCCCATATTGTCACCCTGAAATATAAATGTAGACCAAATGTTGCTACCACAATCATTGCCACTGTCACTGTCACTATCACTACCACTATCATTGTCACTATCATTGTCACATCAACCATAAACTTGTCACTGTATCTAGCATGTCAATCATTGTCACAATAACCTGTCCAACCAGTCACTGTCTCATCCACGAAACCAAATCCACTCACATCCGCATGCAACTCATTCCAAGATCACCAAGAGAATATCTCAAACCATACTCTCAACATCACCAACACATGCCTCTACCAAGCATGTACCAACATCACTACATACCATCACAAGATATGTGTCTCAACCAAGTACCAAAATGCATCAAATATGCATCAACCTGTACATGTACCATCAACAAGTGCATCAACAATGCATAAACTATGCATCAACATGTACATGTACCATCAACAAGTGCATCAACCATGCACCAAACCTGTATCACCACCTGTACCATCAACAAGTGCATCAACCATGCACCAAACCTGTATCACCACTTGTACCACAACAAGTGCATCAACCATACACCAACACATGTATCATCAACACCTATACCATACCATGTGTCAACCATGTACATCAACACCATACCATATACAATAAGATATCATCAATGAATTGCCTCAATCATATGCCAAGAATATGTGCCAAATGTGTACCAAGCATATATCAAGATCACCAACAAGTGCCTCTATAAATGTAACAATACCAATAACATCATCAACCATACAACATACCAACCATGTACATCACCCATAACAAGTGTCTCAACCATATACCATATCACTCTCAATCATGACATGTACCATAAGATAAGCCTCATGTATATACCAATATCACAAAGATGTGCATCTAACAATGAACCATAACAATCATATACCAAGTACCAAGTACCAAGAGTATGTCTCAAGCATGTAACAATATCACCTCAACCATGTACCATCAAGGGCTTCCAAGACATGCCTTAAGAATGTGTCATACCATCCAAGATAGAAGCCTCAAACAAATACATAAAAGACATACCTTTACTCATGAAAACCTTAAGCATACCATCTCAAATCATGTAGCAACTGTGTTGTACCATCAAAACTTGTTGCAACTCAACCGTACACTCTTTTTCAAACTTTTTCCTCAGATACGCGACATGTCCTCCTACAACCTGTGTATGTATGTGACTTGTCCTTTTGTGTCTTGTGTGTGTATGCGATATGTCCTTATGCAGCCCGTGTATAACCTTAGAAAACTAGGTTTACCAGTTTTTTTCCACTTTGAAACTTTCGCTACTTCAAACCTCTTCGTTGCCTCAAAAAAATGTTGCTAGATTCAACCTCATGTTCACTAATAGATTTTCCAAAAGATAGACCATAACATTCATAAGATAAATATTCAATGCAAGTGTGTGTGTCCAAATGAGAGACTCTTTGAGGTGTATTTATACTTGTTCTAGATAACATCTTTCCTTATTTTAGGGGTTTCTTGTTACAACCATTTTACCCTTTCACCAAGACTTGTAACCAACTAGGGGCTTCTTGACCACTCTTTGGGGCTTCCAACTTTACAAGGTCGTATCTCCCTAACCATGAGGAACCACGTGGCATTCCACATATCACCGAAAATGGCACGACATGTATTATCCATTTATGATAGTATTACCTTAAATTCCACTATCCTTCATGTCTATATTCATTAATCAACATTGGTTCCCATAACCACACCTCTATGGATACATGTATACTACATCAAATGTACCCAAATAAATCACCATCAATATCGATCATACAAATTTCAATCAATTGTCCAACATATTTGGACCTCTCCAAGTGTTGACATCAATCTCTAAGGGTTGACATCAATCTCCAATTTCACTCTCCAAGGGTTGACATCAATGACAACCAATTGTCCAAACCAATTGTCCAACAATCTCCCCCTTTGGAGTTGATGGCAACACTTATACATGGAAACACTCATGCTCATGTTCCCCCTATGATAATCACTCATCATAAATGTTTCTATATCTCCTCCTTTGACATCAATGGAAAAGGGAATATCCTCTTGGGGTTGCTCCCCCTGTCTTCATTCCTCTGTTTTTTCTCTTCATCTTTGACCAAAGGTTAACTCCCCCTGTCGATATGTTTCCTCATAATATTGCATGCTACTAATACTCTTTTTTGGATCTCTCTCTAATTATTTTCTCCCCTTGACTTTTCTATAAGATGTAGATCAATGTAGGGCTACCTGTATATGTTTCCTTTCCTCTCTTCCAATGTTGTTTATTGTCCATTGGTGCTTCCTCTTTAATTTCACTGACATATATATAAAGCATTCAAAATTTTCATTTCTTCATTTACTTGTCATGTCCACTTGACCATACTACTTAACAAATTCCTTCTAATGATGTATCTTATGTTATGGTTTCTCTTTCCCTATTCTATTGTGCCTTTATGTGACCAACTGATTCCAACTGATTCCAACTGTAAACATGTTGCTATGGATCTGACCCGTGTTTCATGTATGTGCTAGCATCTCATGAATCCATCTATGTCCATATGTCACAAACTGTTCATAAATCTATTACTCAATTGTCCACAATGTTGACCCATCTATCATTGAACTTCCATGAAGTCTTCAACTAAATATGTGACGACTCATCATCACATGTTCATGTGTATCAGACTGAATCAAATATGTCCACTAATCTTATATGCTCATCAAAATCTGCATGTATGGAACAACATGTATTGAAGATATCATTGCATGAACACATATGTGCAATACAATCATAAAACTTTGCATGACAATTGATACCTATGTGGGAACACTACTTCTCAACCAATCACTTTGTTACTATGTACTTCTCCTATCTGACTACTCTAAATTTTTCTCTGTAAATACGTGTTATTTGTCGAAAGATGGTTCTCTGATTTGTAGTATCTACTGCATGGACTCCCCATGTTCAACATGCATATTTACTGGGAGTTTCCAAGCCGAATGGATCAGAACAATACATGCTCTGATGCGGAGTAACATTCCTTATCATCTCTCTAAACTCTGATTTATTTCTTTCTTCCTGTGGATTGATCTTGCACTACAATTCCGAAAAGTACAATCTCTTGAATCTGTTCTTTATTCACTTTCTCTTCTTTTCTTTATCGTACTATTGCAAATTATGCGATCTCTAGGACCTGGTCTTTAGACATGTTCTTCTCGTTTTTCATTTCTTTTCCAAACCCTCCTATATCTGACATCTTTCTTTTTCCCTGTAGATTTTTCTTCATCTTGTACTATTTCTAATCCCGAGAGTATGGCTTCTGGGTGCCCTTCATTCATCTTATCTTACTTTCCATTTTCTTGTTTTATTTTCCAAACCTTTGTATATTTGATATCAGTGTTATTTCTTGAAGAAGTATCCATCATGCTTCTACAATCATGAACTATGTGTCCATAGTTATGGCACTTGTAATATTCAATGTCACGTGGGGCCACATAATATTTTCTTTTCTGAACATTTCTTTCATAAACCCTGCAATCTGCAACCTTGTGTCCAAAGTTAGTACAATAAAAACAATGACCATAAAATAAATTTACATACATGGGAGTGAATGATCTTCCTTGTTTTGTAGTCCTTCTGAATTCTTGCATTGGATGATCATAATCTTCTCTTCTATGGATCCCTTCATTGTTGTTGGAGCTTCTTTACTTCCTGAATGTGGTAGGTCTTGTTGAATATGTATCTATATTATTCTTCTTTGATTCTTGTTGACCATGATTCCTTCCTTTGAGTACTTCTGCATAACTCTTACTCTTTTCTTCATTTTTCTTTTCTGACACCCTGGAAAGCTTCTCTTCATTCTCTATTGTTGATGTGGATGTTGTTGTCTCTTCAACGTTCTTATTGAGCTTGAAAATTTTACTTCTCAATGTGACAACTTCTTCTTCAATCTTCTCACCTTCTTCTTCTTTCTTCATCATATGAATCTTCATGACTTCTTTTGTCCTCTTTGCTTGTTCAAGTTGGATCTTCAATGTAATGATTTCTTTTTCAAGTCTTCTCTCTTCTTGATCAAATGTTGCTTCAAGTTGATTTAATTCGTCAGTTATTTCCTTAAGATGATATGTCATTATCTTCTCTCTCTTTTATGCTTCCTTTCTTTTGGTTTCCAAACATTACTTCTCTTTTATTGCTTCCTTTCTTAGTGCTTCTATTTCAACTTCCAAACATTGCTTCTATTCCATCTGACTTTTGTATGTTTCTTCAATATTTCTGGCTTCTTCTAGTTGAGCTTTTAGTTTCATGATGACCTGTTGGGATTATTCGTAACTTTCTTGAGAATTCTTCTTTGCTAATTGTTCCTCAAGTGACTGTTTCTTCTTCCTTTCTTTTGTTTGTTTATCCAGAGCATTGATTAATTATGATTCAATATCCTTTTCCTTTTCAATCTCAGGATTGTCTTTTATTTCATTGGGTTGTTTTGTCTCATCACTATCTATATTCAAATAATGGCATTCAATTTCAAGATGTTCGTGCTCTTCATAAGTAAATCAAAAGAACTCACTTATGTTGACTTCAAACTCTTCATCTTCTGAATCTGTCTAACATGATGAGAATCTTACCTCTTGTTTTGTACCTACATCTTCTTCAACAATATTTGAATTTGTAATGGGAGAAGAATAGATACCATTTAGATTATCCTAAAGTTCTTTAGCCGATGAACATTTTCTCACTTTGTCCTTTACTAAATCAAGCAATCCTTACAAGATAAAATCCATTGCTATTTTGTTGTTCCTTTTCAATTCCTTCTTGGTTGCAGTCCTTGGTTTCTTTGTAGCATTGTATCCTATAACAACTGAGTGTTGAACATCATATCCATGTTCTTGTAAAGATACCTTCATCCTGCAACTCCACAATTCATACTTTAGACCCTTCTGACCATTGAACATTGGTGCTCCATTCATAGTGTATTCCACGATCTACCTTCCAGTGGTTAAAATGTTTCCTTAAAGGAACCCACTCTAATACCAATTGTTGGAATACTGAGAGGGGGGTGAATCAGTATGAGCACTTTATACCACTTTTAACCACAATATATATTCTTTCACTTTATCAACAATGTTCAATGGTCAGAAGGGTCTAAAGTATGAATTGTGGAGTTGCAGGATGAAGGTATCTTTACAAGAACATGGATATGATGTTCAACACTCAGTTGTTANTATATATATATATATATATATATATATATATATATATATATATATATATATATATATATATATATATATATATATATCATATTCATGTAATCATAAGTAGAATCACATCAACATCACATCAAGAACACAGTACATTGGTATTTATGTGGAAACCCAAATAGGAGAAAACCACATAATTATTTCTTATATATATCAAGAATTCATTCATAGGAAGCACCAACTTCCAAATTCTCCAACTACAACTAGAAGGAGGCTCCAAACCCCTATTCTTGGGCTCCAACCTGAAGGAAGCTAAAACTCCCTGAATTATTTGGCTCCAACAAGAAGGAGGCTACAACCCCTTAGGTTCTTTGGATCCAAGAAGAAGGTGGGTGCAACCACTTAGTTCTCAGGCTCCAATTTGAAGGAATCTCCAACTCCCTAATTATAAGGCTCCAACCAGAAGGAGGCTACAACCCCCTTTCCTTGCCCAGTTCTGTCGCCCTGAAATACAAATGTAGACCAACTGTTGCTATCAAAATCACTGCCACTATCACTATCACTGTCACTGACACATCAAACTCTAACCTACCATTGTATCCAAATTGTTATTGACCAACCTGTCAATCACTATCACAACAACCTGTCCAACCAATCACTCTCTCATCCATGAAACCAAATCCAATCACATCCACATGCAACTCATGCCAAGATCACCAAGAGAAGATCTCAAACCATATGCTCAACATCACCAAAACATGCCTCTACCAAGCATGTACCAACATTGTAAATGTGTTGAACCTGCACAGAATAGATCTAGCTAGAAAATACTACACACATTTGCAGAGAGAAATTGAGAAAGAATAAGAAGAAGAGAAAGAATAGAAGAATTATCATTCACCATAATGAATAATGAATAATTTACACATGATATACTCTATATAAATCAATGAATGCACACTGGAGGAGAACCAATGCACCATAATGATGGTCTAGAGTGATCTGGACACACACCAGCAGTTATGGGAGTGAACTGCCACCTAGTCTAGTCTCTCATGCAGTTACGGGAGTGAATTGTCGCCTAGCTTAGTTAACTAGTCAACCAGTCTTCAGTTAACTGACTGAACAGAGTGTAGTGAGGAGTAGATCAAGGAATCAAGGGTAATGCGCCAGTATAGTGATGATCCCAAGGCAAGTGCGCATTAGCATGGTGATGATCCCAATGTTGTGTAGTGACAAAACCAATGCAGCATCTAGACTCAACTCAACTAGTCAAACTGAAGTGTCAACTGAAGAGAATATTCTCCAGGTGGAATATTCTCCCCTAAAATATAGGAGACTGGATAATGACTAATTATGACTAATAAACAAGGGAAAAACTTAGGAAAAATAAATCCTAGGTGTGTGTGAAGTAACTCTAACACCCCCCCTGAACATCACTATGGTGAAAATAAAGAATGGGTCTCGGCAACGAGGCCATGTTAGGTGCCCAAATACAAAAGATACATTGAAATAAAGTGAGGAAAGAGGGAAACCTCATGGTAAACCCCCCC
>ML779169.1:128471-168782 GCA_009831015.1 Picea engelmannii
CCCTCAAGGTACAATGTATGTAAAAAGAAGAACTACAGTTGTTAGGCAATTGTGTCCTTCACTCGAAGACAACTTCGCAGACAATGGAACTTATGTTCAGTGAAGGTCTTGGTGAAGATGTTTGTCATCTATTATGTTAAAGGACGGAACTGTAGGTTGATGATCCCCTCGTGTACTAAGTCTCAGATGTAGTGTATTTGGATCTCAATGTGGTTCGTCCGCTGCCTCTGAACTGGATCTTTGCAGAACTTTAGAGTGTTATGGTTGTCACACCAGATGACGATCGACTGATGAAACTGAATGCCCAACTCAGTGATAAAATGTTGTAGCCACATAGCCTGAATGGTTATGTTAACTACCCCTCTGTACTCTGCCTCAGTTGAAGATAGAGCAATAGTAGCTTGCTTCTTGCTCGACCAACAGATAGGCCCAGAACTAAGACTAAGTGAGTAACCAGATGTGTACTTGCGATCAATGATATTGCTAGCCCAGTCAAAATCAGTAAACTCAATGAGATCTAATGTAGATTTTGTTGCATAATGAATCCCAAAGGTTATGGTGCCCTGTACGTATCAAAGGATACGCTTTGCATCCTTGCAATGTAGCTCATGCGGCTCCCGCATGAACCTGGAAACTACGCCAATTGCATAAGAGAGGTCTGATCTGGAGTGTGTGAGATATAACAAGCTCCCCACTAGCTTTCTGTACAGTGTGCTTTCAACCAATGGAGTATCCCCGCCATCCTCAGGTTTGACCCCTGATAGGAAAGGAGTCGAAGCAAACTTGTAGTCTATCATGTGAAATATCTCGAGGAGATCTCGTGCATACTTGGTCTGAAACAGTTTGATGCATGATGCATTCTGACTGATATCGAGTCCAAGGAAGAAGTGTAGCGGACCCATGTCCATCATCAAAAACCTGTCATGTAGAATCCTCTTCACTGTAGAAATCGTTGACGTTGAGCAACCGGTGATCAACAAATCATTAACATACAGAACTAAGAGTATAAGTGCATCAGTCATCCTGAGCATGTAGACATTAGGGTCTGATTTACAATGTACAAAGTTTTGTGAAAATAGGTAGGAGT
Organism: Picea engelmannii; assembly: GCA_009831015.1. Classification (NCBI taxonomy): domain Eukaryota; kingdom Viridiplantae; phylum Streptophyta; class Pinopsida; order Pinales; family Pinaceae; genus Picea; species Picea engelmannii. The sequence goes on from ML779169.1 coordinate 129,559, forward strand.
CCATCTTGGCATACCATTCCCTCGGAGCCTGCTTGAGGCCATAAAGGGACTTCTTCAGTTGACAAACCAAAGATGAGTCCTGCATAAATCCCTGGGGCTTCTCCATATAGATATCCTCAGAGAAATCATCATGAAGAAATGCATTCTTCACATCCATCTGATGGAATTCCCATCCCTTGGTTGTGAAATGGAAAGTGCCAATCGCATGGAATCCATCTTCACTATTGGAGAAAAGGTCTCATCATAGTCAATACCATGCACCTGTTGAAATCCTTTGGCAACAAGCCTAGCTTTGTATCCGTTAATCTGTCCATCCACTGCATTCTTGGTCCTGTAGACCCATCTGCATATGATAAGTTTCCTCCCAGAAGGAAGGGGAACTAGATCCCAATTTTGGTTCTTGAGGAGGGAGTTGTACTCCCCCTGCATGGTGGATTCCCAAAAGGGATTTCTAGCAGCCTCGCCCTCATACTATGGATCTGAAGACTGAACCAAGAAAATATATCTAGAGGGAAATGGTTCAGTGGTAGTGAGTGCAATAGGAGGCTCCTCAAAATCTGATCGAGTCCTCCTAGTATCGGTTGGATCACCAACGAGATCCCATGCATTCTGAAGAGTAGTATGTGCCCACTTGGGCCTCTACTCTTGCTCTCCAACTACATCTAGATGCTCTGAATCTGCATTTGACTGTAATGAATCTGTATCTGAATCATCAGAGTCCTCTGAATCATAACTCTCATCTGAAGACAAGTCGGCATGTGCATGCTCATCATCTCAGACAGGTGGAAGAATGACGGTGTCCGCATGTGGCTGTTGAGGTGCATGCGAGACACTTTCCTCGAATTGGACACTTCTCTTAATGATGATCTAGTCCAAGTAAATATCAATAAGTCTATATTCCTTCACATTGTCAGGGTATCCAACAAAAATACACTCAGTTCTCTGTGGATCAAGTGCCTTCCTCTTTTCAGAGGGAAACCGGGCCCATGCATGTGAACGAAAAATACAAAAGTGGGTCACTTCCGATTTGAGACCGCTCCAAGCCTCGTAGGGGGTCTTATCCTTGACAGATCTATGGGGAGATGTTTTTTGGATGTATGTTGCACAATCAAGTGATTTGGCCCATAGTCTCTATGGTAGTGGCTTTTCATGCAACATGCAAGATTCCATCTCCCTTAGAGATATATGTTTCCGCTCAACAACTTTTTTTTGTTGCAGAATATAGGGAACTATGTGTTGCAACTGAATCCCTGCCTCATGGAAAATATTATGGATCTTATGATTGACATACTCTCCCCCGTTATCAGCTCGGAGGACTTTGATTTTCTTTTCGGACTGTGTCTCAACCAAGGCTTTGAAATCTTTGAGGTGTTGAAAGACCTCGGATTTTTGCCTAAGAAAGTAAATCCATGTAAAACGTGAGAAATCATCAACAAAAATGAGAACAAACCTCACATTGTTGATATATGGATGTGGAAAAGGATCCATAAGGTCACTATGGATCAGATCTAAAGGCGTGGAAGCTCTCTGAGACTTTCCTTTGTCAAATTCTCTTGAGGGTGTTTTCCAAGAACACATCCCTCACATACTCCCTTGGAGAAATGGATGTCTGGTAGACCATCAACCAATATATGCTTTCTAAGTTGTTTCATGTATCTAAAATTCAAATTTCCAAACCTTTCGTGCCATATCCTACTACTTTCATCAACATGAGTAATCAGTAAAGCAGAATCTAGTTCAATAAATGCATAAAATGTATACAATCTAGACTAATGATTTACCTCATCGGTAGCAACCTTGGAGTTGGTTTGTATGTCATATATGTCTGGGGCATTTGGTATGAATATGACTTTCTTTCTAGTGCCAGAATTCATCATCTGATACACAAAGAGAAGGTTGACAGAAAGTTTGGGAACGTGCAACACATTCTGGAAGCTTCTGTTGGTGATTTCAATCCTTCCTTTGTCGCTGACTTCAACTGAAGAGTTGTCCCCCATCAAAATAGGAGGACCTTTTCATGCATCCAATGAAGAATAGACTTCTTTTGAGGCAACCATGTGATATGATGCTCCTGAATCTATGATCCAAGCATCGGGAGAGGAGTTTATGGAAATCAAGGCATGGTTAGAATTGCCCTTCTTGGGATTTGGATCTTTTGGCTTCTTCTTCTTGGCACCCTCAGGGATGTGATCTCCAAGGTTGTTTTGATGAAGTATTTGAGACATTAGATCTAGTTTTTTTTGCATGCATGTGGATTCTGGATGGAATCCTTTGTGACAGTACGTGCATTTCTCCCATTTTCTTCCCTTTCCACCTTTAGATCCGGAGGCATTAGTGAAGGTCTTTAAGTACCCTTCTTTCTTCAGATATGCATGAGATTTCCTTTTTTTTTATATTTATATTTATGATATTGATGGCTGCCATCTTGCACAGTAAGTGCATGCGCCTTTGGGCCTTTGATTTTTCCCATGTTGATGAGATTGGTTTTCTCTTGTGTCAGGGATTTGATAAAGTCCTCCTAAGAAGGAATCTTCCAGGTGGCTCCAAAGGCGAATCTAAAATAATGGAATGTGGATACAAATACAAAGAATTCAGAACCAATTTTGGAGAGAATGGTGAGAACCATTTGTTTCTCCTCCTTAGATTTATCAACCCCACAAGCTTTGAGTTGCAACAGTAAATCCTTGAATTTTGTAAAGAAATATTGGATATTGTCGAAGATTTTTGGATCCAATGTGAGAAATTCCACCTCCAGCATGTGTCCCCTCATCTCATAATGTTTTCTAAAGAGCCCTTCCAAGGTGTTTCATGCTTCATTGGGAGTCTTACAGGAAGATGTGTGAAAAAGGAGATCAGGAGAAATAAGATTGCAAATTGTTCTAAATGCTTCATCGATTCGATTAAAGTACTTGGATTTTTCTATGGTTGATGTTGGTTCTGTGTATATATTCAAGGTTAACCTGTACAATCCTCTGGTTCAGATATGTATGACTATTTTCTCCTTCCATGCAAAGTAGTTGTAAGGTGTAAGAATGAATTCTTTTTGGAAATCCATCTCTCTGTTTTCTTCAATCTTTTGTACCTGCAAAACATTTTGGTGTAGATTTTGCTTAGAAGTTTGTCAGCTTGGATACCATGTAAATGTGTTGAACCTACATAGAATATATTTAGATATAAAAAACCACACACAATTGCAGAGAGAAATTGAGAAATAAGAAGAAGGAGAGAAAGAATAGAAGAATTTCCATTAACCGTAATGAATAATGCATAATTTACACATGATATACTCTGTATAACTCAATGAATGTGAATTGGAGGAGAACCAACGCACCATAGTGATGGTATAGAGTGATCTGAACACACACCAACAGTTACAGGAGTGAACTGCCACCTATTCTGGTCTCTCAGGCAGTTACGGGAGTGAACTGCCACCTAGCTGAGTTAACTAGTCAACCAGTCTTCAGCTAATTGACTGAACAGAGTGTAGTGAGGAGTAGATCAAGGAATCAAGGGTAATGCACCAGTCTGGTGATGATCCCAAGGCAAGTGTGCATTATCATGGTGATGATACCAATGTTGCATGGTGACAAAACCAATGCAGCATCTAGACTCAACTCAACTAGTCAAACTGAAGTGTCAACTAAAGAGAATATTCTCCAGGTAGAATATTCTCCCCTAAAATATAGGAGACTGGATAACGACTAATTATGACTAATAAACAAGGAAATACCTTAGGAAAAAAAAATCCTATGTGTGTTTGAAGTAACTCCAACAAACATCACCACATACCATCACAAGATATGTGTCTCAACCAAGTACCAACCTGTACCATGCATCAACTATGCATCAACCTGTACCTATACCATCAACAAGTGCATCAAACATGCACCAAACCTGTATCACCACCTGTACCACAACAAGTGTGTCAACCATGCACCAACACTTGTATCATCAACACATGTACCATACCATGTGCCAACCATGTACATCAACACCATAGCATATACCATAAGATATCATCAATGAAGTGCCTCAACCATATGCCAATAATATGTGCCAAATGTATACCAAGCATATATCAATATCACCAACAATTTCCTCTATCATTGTACCAATACCAATAACATCATCCACCATACAACATGCCAACCTTCTACACCATCCATAACAAGTGTCACAACCATATACCATATCACTCTTCTTCATGCCATGTACCATAAGATAAGCCTCTTGTATATGCCAATATCACAAAGATGTGCCTCTAACAATGAACCATAAAAATCATATACCAAGTACCAAGAGTATGTCTCAAGCATGTAACAACATCACCTCAACCATGTACCATCAAGGGCTTCCAAGACATGCCTTAAGAATGTGCCATAGAATCCAAGATACAAGCCTCAAAAAAATACAAAAAAAGACATACCTTTACACATGAAAACCTGAAGCATACAATCTCATATCCTGTAGCAACTATGATGTACCATCAAACCTTGTTGCAACTCATCTGTACACTCTTTTTCAAACTTTTTCCTCAGATATGTGTCCTATCCTCCTGCAAGTTGTGTATGTACACGACCTGTCCTTCTACAGCTTGCATGTGTACGTGATTTGTCCTTATGTAGACCGTGTATAAGCTCAGAAAAATAGGGTTATCGGTTTTCTACATATCTGAAACTTTCACTACTTCATACCTCTTCGTTGCCTCAGAAAAATGCCGCCAAATTCAACCTCAGATTCACTCATAGATTTTCCAAAATATAGAGTATAACATTCATAAGATAGATATTCAATGTAAGTGTGTGTGTCCAAATGAGAGACTCTTTGAGGTGTATTTATACTTATGCTAGGTAACTTCTTTCCTTATTTTATGGGTTTCTTGTTACAACCATTTTACTCTTTCACCAAGACTTGTAACCAACTAGGGGCTTCTTGACCACTCTTTGGGGCTTCCAACTTTACAAGGCCATATCTCCCTAACCGTGAGGAACCACGTGGCACTCCACATATCACCAGAAATGGCATGACATGTATTATCCATATATGATAGTCTTACCTACAATCTCACTATCCTTCATGTCCATATTCCTTAATAAACTTTTGGTCCCATAACCTCACCTCTGGGGCTACATGTATACTACATCAAATGTACCCAACTAACTCACCATCAATATCGATCATACAAATGTCAATCAATTGTACAACATCTCTTGACCTCTCCAAGGGTTAACATTAATCTCTAAGGGTTGACATCGATCTGTAAGGGTTGACATCGATCTATAAGGGTTGAAATCAATCTCCAAGATCACTCTTCAAGGGTTGACATCAATGACAACCAATTGTCCAAACCAACTGTCCAACATTTTGAATTTCTCAATTTTTTCTCTTCCAAGTGCTTTGGTGAAGATGTCCACAGTTTGCTCATTTTTGGAACAATGTCTCAAATTAATAGTCTTATCCTCTACATGATATTGAATTAGGTGATACTTTGTGTTCATATGTTTAGTTCAATCATGGAAACTAGGATTCTTGTCCAACTTGATTGCAAAAGTATTGTCAACTAGAAGAGAAGTAGAATTCACTTGTTTCTCTTTCCAATATTCAAGTATTTTCCTGAGCCACACAATCTCCTTCGTCGCTTCTACAGATGCCACATATTCTTCCTCTATTGTGGAATATGTTGGAACTTACTATTTGTGTGATCTCCAGGAGACAGTTTTTTATCCAAGACTCATAAGATAGCCTGAATTCGATACTGCAGTTTCCTTATCCCCAACAAAGTTTGAATCAGGATATCCAATTAGGTTGAAATCATCTACCTTAGAGTACTTAAGTCCAAAATTTGGAGTTCCTTTGAAGTATTTTAGAACTCTTTTTGCAGCAAATGAATGTCCTTCACAAGGATTTTCCATGAACCTGGAAAGAATCCCAACTATACATTAAATGTTTGGTCTAGTGGTAGTAAGATAGATAGGACTTGACACAAGTTGTATATACTTGCATCCTCAAATCCATTCCCTTATTTTGATGTGAGTTTCAAATTATGTTCCATTGGAGTATAAATGGGATTGCACTCATCCACACCAAACTTGTTCAACAATTCTCCAATGTACTTATTCTAGGATATGAATATGTACCTTGTATTTTGAACCACTTCAAATCCCAAGTAGTAGTGAAGATGTCCCAAATCTATCATCTCGAATCCTTTCTTCAACTCTTTATTTATGGATGCAATGTAGCTCTCATATTTCCCTGTTATCAACATATCATCAACATATACTACAAGATATACAACCATTTTTCCAACTTTCTTGACAAACAAAGTTGCATTGTCAAGATTGAAATGCTTGAAATTCAATTTCAGAATATGCTCAACTAACTTTTCATACCATGCTCGTGGTGCTTGTTTCAAGCCATATAATGATTTTATGAGGTTGCATACCTTATGTTCTTGTCCCTTCACAACAGAGCCTTATGTTTGATACATGAAAACGCTATCTTTCAAGTCTCCATTCAAGAAAGTAGTCTTCACATCCATTTGATGAATTTCCATCCATTTTGTGCTACCATGGAAAACAGAGTGAGGATGGTAGCCCATTTTGTTGTGGGGGAAAAAGTCTCTGCATAATCAACACCTTCCTTCTGTGCAAATACTTTTTCCATGAGCATTTATTTGTGCTTGTCAAGTGAACCATATAATCTATACTTGTTCTTGAATACCAACTTGCAGTCAATTGGTTTGGTTCCAAATGGAGGATCCACCAACTTTCATGTCTCATTCTTGATGAGAGCATCATATTCCTTATGCATGGATTCTTTCCATTCATCATGAAAAGAGGTTTATTCAAAGGAAGTCGGTTCAAGGTTAGTAGAAAAATTCAACTCACAATAATATGAAACATACATGTCATCTACATCACCTGAAGATTTTGATTTATCTACATTACCTCCATCTTGTCTTGAGGACATTCTGGTTCATGTCTTTCCAACCTCATCAAAATGAACACTCTCAAGTGTTTTTGTGAGCCATTTTGGTGGACCTTTCTGATATGGTCCAGGTTGCTCAATTGATTGATATGGTGTTGAGTTATCATCAAGCCTCAACTTTTCAATCGTCTCGATCACATCATCCAAATGGACTTCAAGTTTTGATGAAGTGGTAGGAACTCCTTAATGTGGGGAAGAAGGAACCTGTTCATGTAGGGAAGATGGTGCTTCAAAAGGAGATTCCAAATATTAACCCAAGATAGGGATCCTGTTACACCTCAAAATTACTCACTTCGATAGTGTTGCAAGTGTCGTCATTACAAGTGTTGTAAGTGTCACATCTTGTCTGCAAGTGTCGCATCTTGACTACAAGTGTTGCAAGTGTAAAAAACATCATACTACCATGTTGCCTATGTTGTGCCTCTAAAGACATCATAAAGACACTTAAGACACCTCAAAGGTTGGTTTGGAAGAAGAGAAATCACTTGACAGGAAGTACAAGCCTTTTGACATTGAGAAAACCATAAAAAAATGGATTTTGGAGAGGAGCGCTCCCCTACCCACTGTCAGGGAGTGATGGCACTCCCTAGGCCTCTTTGGGGGAGTGCTTGAGTGCCCTGTGCACCCTTTTGGTGGAGTGCTACCCTTTTTTTAGCAAATTCTGGGTTTGTTGAAAGAAATAAGGGAAGAATCCCTCAATTCCTGAAGGTAGTTGGATTCGAATACATGGTCAAGGCATGATCTTAGGGGAGATCCTCAACTCATCCCAAATATCTCTCAAGTGGTTGGAACTCTCGAAGGTTATATAAAGAGACCTTCTCATGGTGAAAGGTACAAGGAAGATTGAGAATTATACCTAACTTATGATCTCAGAAGAAGGTATTGACAATGGAGATTGGGAATTACATCAAACTTATGATCTCATGAGGGAGATTCCATCAAAGAAATTAGTGGAGATTACTTGAGAAAAGGGGTTGGACAAGGAGAACTAGAAGAAGTTGTTGCACCTTCATTCAAAGGATTGTAAGTACTTTTACTTGTTCTCATTAATATAATCAATGCTTGGCTTGTTTTCTTTCAAACTTGTGCTTGTTCCATATGAGTTTGTCTGTAGTAGATGGATCTATGATTGAGCTAATATTAGTAGAGTAGGAAGTCCATTGTATCTTTGTTTGTTTTGCAGGACCTATCAGGGAGCTCAAGATCGAAGCTCAGCCAGGACTTTGCAAGGACAAAAGTCATTAACAAGGTACATATCTTTCTCCTTCTCTTTCATTTATTAGCTTGATTAGATCTAAAAGGAAGTTAGTGTCCATGTTAAGAACTTTTCTGCTTGGCCTTAGGAGTCTAGAGACCAAGAGGGAATTCACTTGTCCGCAGGGGGATTCACCTACAATAGAAATTGGTGACTCCAATCCTGAGAGTACCAATGGAGGAACCCCTTATCCTGGGAAACCTTATACCTTTCCTTCGTTTGGAAACTTTGGTACTTCATACATTTCCACACTGAGTCTTCCGGGACTCACCATCGAATTATTGGTTTGGTTGTTCCCCACTCCGGTGATCTCAAATCCTCCCAATGTATAAACTGCACCTAACACTTTAGATTTCAGTACACCACCCACACATCAACCTCACGTCGAATTTTTTCCTTATTCACCCATTAAGTCTCCTTCCATTTCTCCTTGTTCGCCTAGTGAAATATCTAAAGCAAGTAGCCAGGTTGATCAGAAGAAGAAGAAGAGCCCGAAAAGGACCAAGGCCCCAACAACATCAGATGTTGGATCCAAACAACCAGTTATTGTTAATAGTACTAGGAGTGTTGATGAGGTCAACAAGATTAAAATAAAGAATCTGAAACCCAAATTCCCTTGCAGTCTTTGTAAGGGTGACCACTTTCTGAGGGATTTCCCTGGTATTCCCAAGGTCTTAGAAATGTGGTCCTCTGCGTGATTGGCCTCTGCTGGACATGGTGGTGATACCCCATCACCTAGTAATGTCAAGGTTGGTAAGAAGAAGACAATTGTCAAATTCCCTTGTATGTTATGCAAAGGTGATCATTATTCTCACTTTTGTCCTCACATGGACGAGGCTTCTTCTCTTTTGGAAAAACTTCAACTTCCAAAAGTTTATCATAATCTTTCCTCCAACCCATCATTAGTTGATGGACTGATCAATCCGATTCCATCCCCGATCAGTTCGCTTGATCAGGTGGTCAATCTAGTTTCCTCCTCAATTGAACCACAAACCCAAGTAGTTGATCCAGTTTCATCATCAATCATCCCTACTCTTCATCAAAAGAGTGTAACCCGAGTAGTCGATCCATTTTCATCCTCGGTCGATCCCACTCTCCTGTCAGAGAGTGACACCAAAATGGTCGATCCATTTCCACCCGTCGACCCCATTCTCCCCTTGCAGAATGAAACCAAAGTGGTTGATCCAGTCCCTTCCTCGGTCAGTCCCACCCTTCCTCTGAAGAGTGCCAGCGTGGTCGATCCAATCCCATCATCAGTCGATCCTACTCTCCCTCTAGAGATTAAACCTGATATTGCCCATGTTTTTCTCATTGATATAGAATCTACCGTGCTGGGGGGCATTCCTCATTCTCCCACGAAACCCCCTCCAAGAAATGAGGCCATCCTTTTTGATTGGGGTGCACTAACTGGACCTCATATTCCCTCTCACATTCCTTTCCATATTACAGTACAGGTTTGTGGTTGGGACGTTCCTCAAATGCTGATAGATGAAGGTGTGTCCACTAGTATTTTGTCCTCTGTTGCTTGGCACGCTTTGGGTTGTCCTCAGGTTGCATCGGTTACACAGAATATGTTAGCTTTTAACAGAAAAACTAGTCAACCTTTAGGGACCCTTCCTCATTTTCCCGTAACTTTGGGAGGGAAAACTATCTTTATTGATGTGATGGTAGTCCGAGAGCCCTTGGATTTCGCTTTACTCCTTGGGCGGGATTATGTCTATGCCATGAGAGCGATTGTATCCATTATTTTTCATGTGATATCTTTCCCTCATGATGGAAGAATGGTGACTATTGATCAACTTTCGTTCGTTGGTCCTGACTAGATTACCTCCCTAAACGGTTCTTACATGCAGACAGTATCACCCCCGCCACATGTCAATTATGTGGTGTTGTCTCCCATGACTTCGACTCCCAATGATTTGGATCTGGTAGTTGACATGGTGATCTCTTCAGTAGGGCTATTGGATCTTGATCTCCTTACCCCTGTTGCGACCCTCGACATGTGTTCCTTCTAGAGTAATTTTCTTCCATCTAGTGAAGATATATTGGAAGCCATGACTGAGTTTTGTTCCTTGACATGGTGTCCTTCTAGCGTGTTATTCTCCTGGAAGCCATGATCAAGAAGATTCTATGAGCACAGTTTATCTTCTCTGTGGCAATCTCATTAAAAAATGAAATAGAAGCTTCGAGCATAGTTTTCTCTTCTCTGTGGCAAGCTTGTTAAAAAATGAAATAGAGGTCACGAGCACAGTTTTTCTTCTCTGTTGCAAGCTCGTTAAAAATGAAACAGAATCTTTGAGCATAGTTTTTGTCTCTGTAGCAAGCTCGTTAAAAAATGAAATAGAAATCTGGGGATTGAACCCAGAGCCCTGAGCATAGTTCTTTTCCTGTGTCAAGCTTGTTAAAAAATTAAACAGTCACCTCTCTTATCAGGTTGAGTCTTTTGCCAGATCTTGTAGATGTCGAGTTGAATATTTCGTTAGCTCTCATATTTGAACCTTCATTTCATCCACCTATATCCTTTTTCTCCATCTAGTACAAAAATTGGTGACAACCACAAAGTCAGTGAATGAATTGAAGCTTGGAGGGCATGTCTCCAGCCTTTGATGATCATTCTGGAGGTAAGCCACTAGCTTTCAAGTTGGGGGCATACCGAGCTTAGTCTTTGTTCTTTCTCGTGCTCGTAAATACATGAGAATGCAATCGGGTAAACTTTTATCTCTTTTTCGGACCTGCATGGTTAAACGAAAAAGAAACCTCTTGGAGTCATCTTTGAGCTCTTTTCAAACTCTCTAAACACTAAAAGGTTGTCGAGTGATCTTGCTTCCTTTATCACTTGTTAAAAGGTTTGAAAGGGCGTCTTTCGAGTGATAATTTATCTCTTTTTTGACCTCGCAAGACTAACATTACAAAAAAGGACAACATTGGAGTCGTCTTTAATTTGTTTTCAAACTCTCTAAATATGAAAAACCACCGAGTTTACCTTCTCTGGACTCGTTAAACAATCATACATTGAAGGGCCCATATGGGATCGAACCCTTACTTCTTCCAGTTCGTTAAACAAAGGAAGAGGGACTTACCAAAGGTGAGTCATATCGAGCATGTGTTACCGTCCTTGAGCTCGTTAAATTAAAAAGAGGTACTCGTCTATCTTGATGGGGGGGAAATTGAAAGAAGCAAGCCAAGCAGTTTTTTGAGAACATTGCCAGTAACGCTTATGGTCGCCCTTGAACACGGCACTTTGTATTTGCATGCATTTTAATCCATTGAACCTCTGCACTGAGCCAATCCTCTGAGTTTCTTTTACTCCTTTGGGTCACCTGACGAAAGTCACAACATCCACTGCATTATCAAGATTTGGTCCATGTCATGTTTTTGTTGTCATGCCTCAGTGTTCAAGGAAATTATCTGCCTCGAGAGTCATCCATCACAAATATCTTGTTTCAATACTCGTGTCAGTCCATGTTCATTTGATCTACCAATCACATCTCTGTGTTTGTTTCATGTCGTTGATGGGAGATACATCAAGGCCCTCCTTCAATGAGTCTCTTCATGTCGACTTCAACACATTATCCAAGAGCTAGACTTAGAAACCAGTAAGTACCTTGGGACCTGCATGCCTCAATGGCAGGCCTCCTCGTGTCCGACAGTGGGTTTACATCATTGACCCCTAATCGGGTGATTCCACAGATGTTCGACTTCAACTCATCCATTCATATTCGTTGGAATGTACTAGATTACCTTGGGAATCATTGACATCAATGGTGATCTCCCTCGCACTTGTTAATGGTTTACATCATTGATCGGTAATCAAGTGGTTTCTGCCATGTTCGACATCAAGACATCTATTCACATGGTTATATTTGTACTACATCGGGATCGGTAAGAAGACCCTGGGTTGATTCATCACTCTTATGTGTACTTTTCCCAGGTTGCGAAGGAGTTCACTTGAACTGTGACACATATATTGTTACATAGATCCACTTTGTATTGGTCGTGGCTATGTCTTGTCATTTCGTAGATCCACTGTGTATTCTTTGTGGCTATGATCAGTTCAAGTCATAGGAGTATAGATCCAATTTGTATCTGCAGTGGCTATACCATTTTTTCAATATAATTATGGATCCACAGTGTATTTTATGGCGTCCATACCTAAAAAGTATTTATCACTCAAGCATAGGTATGCCTTCCTTGGGTTTGAAACATGTCATAATATTTGTTTGATAGTTGTGTGCATCTTTTTCCAGTGTCTCTACGTCCATACCCTTGCTCGAAAAAGTATACAAAGTACTTCAGTCACCATCATCTTCTAACTTCGTACTTTGGGGAGCAATTTGTGACACCTCAAAATTACTCACTTCGATAGTGTCACAAGTGTTGTCATTACAAGTGTTGTAAGTGTCACATCTTGTCCGCAAGTGTCGCATCTTGACTACAAGTGTTGCAAGTGTCAAAAACATCATACTACCATATTACCTATGTCGTGCCTCTAACGACATCATAAAGACACTTAAGACACCTCAAAGGTTAGTTTGGAAGAAGAGAAATCACTTGACATGAAGTACAAGCCTTTTGACATTGATAAAACCACAAAAAAATGGATTTTGGAGAAGAGCGCTCCCCTACCCACTGTCAGGGAGTGTTGGCACTCCCTGAGCCTCTTTGGGGGAGTTCTTGAGCACCCTGTAAACCCTTTTGGGGGATCACTACCCTTTTTTTAGCAAATGTTGGGTTTGTTGAGGCAAATAAGGGAAGAATCCCTCAATTCCTGAAGGTAGTTGGATTCGAATACATGGTCAAGGCATAATCTTAGGGGAGATCCTCAATTGAAGGAGAAGAATCCTCAACTCATCCCAAAGATATCTCAAGTGGTTGGACCTCTCCAAGGTTATATAAGGAGACCTTCTCATGGTGAAAGGTACAAGGAAGATTGAGAATTATACCTAACTTATGATCTCATAAGAAGGTATTGACAATGGATATTGGGAATTACATCAAACTTATGATCTCATGAGGGAGATGCCATCAAAGAAATTAGTGGAGATTACTTGAGCAAAGGGGTTGGACAAGGAGAACTGGAAGAAGCTATTGCACCTTCATTTAAAGGATTGTAAGTACTTTACTTGTTCTCATTAATATAATCAATGCTTGGCTTGTTTTCTTTCAAACTGGTGCTTGTTCCACATGATTTTGTTTGTAGTAGATGGATCTATGATAAGATAATCTCAATAGAGTAGGAATTCCATTGTATCTTTGTTTGTTTTGCAGGACCTATCAGGGAACTCAAGATCGAAGCTCGTCCAGGACTTTGCAAGGACAAACGTCGCTAACAAGTTACATATCTTTCTCCTTCTCTTTCATTTATTAGCTTGATTAGATCTAAAAGGAAGTCAGTGCCCATGTTAAGAACTTTTTTGTCTTGGCCTTAGGAGTCTAGAGACCAAGAGGGAATCCACTTGTCTGCAGGGGGATTCACCTACAACAGATCCCCCCTTCAAGATGTGGAATCTCATCATCAAATTCATGATATGTCTTTACATGAGTGAATATGTCCATATGATCAAGTTGCCTCTCAATAGTTTTCGTCTTTCTTTGAGGATTCAAGAAAGATTACATATTTGGAAAGGATGAATTTATTTTTTGTCTCATCATAAAGATGATACCCCTTGTTGGTATTTGAGTACCCCAAGAAGACGCACTTTCGACTCCTTGCATCAAGCTTGCTTCTTTTCTCCTTAGGAATAAAGGCATAACATGTGGAACCAAATACCCTGAGATGCCTCACCGAAGGAAAGTGACCATACCAAATTTCATATGAAGTCTTATTTTTAAGAGCATGATATGGACACTTGTTTTTCACATAAAGTACACATAGAACTACATCATCCCAAAACATCAGTTTAACATTCTTGAAAAACAGCATGGAACAAACCATATTTAGGAGTGTCTTGTTCATTCGTTCAACCACACCATTCTATTGGATATTGTATGGACTTGTGGTTTGATGTTTGATCCCATGTTGGTGAAGGTATCTTTCAAATTCATTAGATGTATATTATCTTCCATTATCAGTTCGAAGAGAGCCAATACAAGACTGAGCTTCATTTTGAATCCATACATGAAAAAAATTTAAAGGTTTCAAAAGCTTGTGATTTATCTTTCAACAAGTAGAATCAACATATCCTGGTGTAATCATCAATAAAATTCATGATATGTTTGTTTCCATTTGCATAAGGAACAAGTATAGGGCCGGACAAATCAGAATGAATCAATTCAAGTTTTCTACGTGCTTTGGAAGTAGAATCATGAAAGGGTTGTTTGTTGTGTTTTCCAAGGATACATGCATCACATTGCTTCAATTTCCTAGGAATAGTAATCAAACCAGAAACACCATTCTTTCTACACAAACAAAGACTGTCATATTTAATATGACCAAATATAGCATGCCACAAAAGACTGGATGGCCTTATACCGGAGTCATGATGAGAGAGGTATGTAACATTTTGTGTATGGGCAGATGTCCCATTCAGCTTCAGTAGTTTTTCATCTTCCATTCTGGTCATAATAAGCATGTTGTCAGAATCCTTCCTTATCTCAACTTTTCCACCAAACATATGAACAAAGTAGCCTTGTTGTCAGATGTGCACAAGGGACAGAAAAATCCTTTGCAACTTAGGAAGACAGAGTACATTATGTAGAATAAAATTCAGTAGTACGGGCAACTTAAGCTTGATGGTGCCCATTCCCAAAGGTTTGAGACTTGATATGTCTGTAAAATACACTATGTCATCTACATTTTCATCGAAGTCTTTGAAGAAGTCCCTTCTAAATGTCATGTGGGAGGTTGTGCATGTGTCAAGAATCCATGCATCTCTCCAAGAAAAAAATTAAGTATTAAACAAATCTTTAGTTACTCCTGTATTGCAATGGGAAACAACATAATGAACAAGTGCTTTACCTTTCGTTGGGTCTTTATCTTTGTCTTATGTCTGATCTTGCTTGTCATTGATCTTCATTGTGCATGTATTTGCTTCATGTCCATTCTTTCTGTAGTGGACATAATGCAAGTCAAATATCTCATGAGGATTATGCCAACCCCCCTACCTCTAAGCTTTGTTCTGCATCCTTTCATTTCTTACTTGATAGTAAGAAATTTGCTTGAGTCATGTCTTTGTACTTTCTTCAATTAGAGTTTCAAATCTAACGACTGCATCTTCACAACAATGCTCTCTATATTGTTCCTTTGTCCAAATGAATTCAAGTAACTTTGACCAGCAACTCCATAATAGATACTTTATGCAAAGGATTGTGATCAAATGGAAGTATAAGTAAATCGATCTTTTGAATGTGATTGAAGCTCCGAACAGCTCTAGGCCCAATGTTTTGACTTTGGAAAGAAGTGTGCACCGTTATAGGTGAACAATATCATATTTATTACTTCACTTCATCTGACAACCATAAAGAGATGAAAAAGACATTAATGGGGATGTGTCATTCCTTAAACAAGCTTTCTATTGATCCTTGAGATAGTAGCACCATGAATGAAACCAAGAGGCTATATGCATCCTTCTTGAATGAAGGAAAACTTTTGCTACAAGATGGAATGACTTTTCAAATATTTAAAACAACTTGTTAATGGCCATAGATCTAAGAACCAGCAAAGGAAAATGCATGGGTCTCTCCTATGTAGATTTCACACATGGCTCATTTGGATAGCAGAAGAAGAGATGTGTGCTACCCTCCTCAAGCTAGGGTTCGATGAAAAGTCGTGGCAAGGAAGGAAGATGCATGTGTGCAATGTGAGGAAGGTTGATATAGAAACCTTATGTGATGAGGAGCAACAGGGGTATGAAGAGAACAATCGATAGCATGGTTTGACTTCATGGTGATCTTGGAGATGTTCAATTCTCTTGGAATAGATGACGGACGACGGGCCTAAGTGTGATACCAACAGTCACGTGAATCAAGGTTTTCTTTGTTGATAACAAATGATAGATGTTATGGGTTGTATTGAGGGTGCAGTGAGAGATACCAATGAGCTCTGGTCATGGGAGATAGGTCGACAGTTCAAGTGACAAGTGAGGGATGAACCAAATGAGTGAATAGTCAACTTAGAACATACGTCAAAGGTTGAACAATCGATAGAAATTGATCAAAGTGTGTGTAGGTAAATGGGAGGTGAGTGGAGGTGAATAGTTAGAGGGAGAATTAGAGCATTAGAGAAATGTACAAAGAATCGGTCAGACTGGAACGTGAAAGGATTGGTAGGCAGGTCAAGCATTTTTTGTACGCGAGTAGCAAGAACACGACCAAGGAAATAATTAATGGATTTAACTAGGTTCTTATACCACTTTCAGGATAGGGATGGCAGAAAACATAACTCCACACTTGATCTCTATTGTATCAACATGATAAGTACATAAATACAACAAATGACTATTGGTATTCCTTAACAGATGACTCTTCCTATCACCTACTACTCTTCATATGTACATTATTGTTACAATAACACAATCCCAAGGATTATGTGTCCAACATGAAGGACATGTTATGAATGCATCTAGAGAAAGTGAAAGCAATTTTATAATGGCATGCACCTCACAAGGTCATAAAGGTAAGAAGTTTTCATGATATAACAAACTTTTACCTGAAGTTCATCAGACGATTCAATATGGTATGTGCATCGATGATAGAGTGTATGAAAGAACAAGGATTATAGTGGAGTGCATATGCACAATAAATTTTTGAGATCCTAAAGAATAATATTATGGAGGTGTTTTCCCCGAGGTGTAGGACAGTCGGTGACGGAGTGTGCTATTAAGGTGCTCCGTGATGTTAAAGTCACTGGTTCGAAACCTGTGGGGAAAAAAAATCCAGCCATGTTAAGGGTTGGTGTGGCTCAGTTCGGGTGTGATCCCCGAGTGATTTTGATGGCTTAGATGCCCTTGAGTCACGGTTTCTTAGCCACAGGTTAGTCCCACATGTCATAGACAAACTAACAAAAAAAAAAAATTATGGAGGTGCTTATGTTGGCATTACCTTATTTCAACAAAATTATGGAGGTGCTTATGTTGGCATTACCTTATTCTACTTTTGATCTTGATTTAATGTTGTTTATGCAAGAGTGGAATCTTATAATTCATTATCATTTAATGAAGGATTTCATTTTATACATTGAAACTCAAGAATTGAATTTTATTAGTAACTAGATAAAGCAAAATAAGAATCATTTGAAATGGGTCAAGATTATGTGGTTCTACATGTTCATGTTGGAGCACAAGTTTGGAAAGGAGAACAAGGTCAAATACATGTTGAGTATGAGAGAAAGGATTTGTATGAGCATGAAAAAGATATTGGACATATTGTGGATATGTGTAGGGACCCGTGGATATAGGATATAAGAATGGAGTTGGATTATTTCATCTAGGATGGATATTTTTTTAAAGGAAATTTATTATGCATAAAAGAGAGTTCGATGCATGAGAATTTGACAAGAGATTTTTAAGACGATGGATTAACAAGACACTTTAGACACAATAAAAAAACATAGTTTACAGGAAGAGAGATATTACTACTTTAGTGTGAAGGAAGAGGTCAGTGAATTTGTGGCATGATGCATAACATGTCAAATGGGGAAGGGAGAGAATCATAATATAGGGTTGTATACACCAGTGCCAATTCTAAATATGCTTTAATAAGACATGTCCAAGGATTTCATTCTTGAACTATCAAGAACACAACATGCATTTGATGCGATCTTTGTTGTGGTTGAAATTTTTTCAGAGATAACACACTCCATGCCCTATAAGAAGACCAATGATGCAACATATTAAGTGAATTTTTTATTCAATAAGGTGGTGTGATTGTACAAAATATTTTTAAAGATAATGACATCAATTGGAGATACGAGGTTTCTTAGTGATTTTCAGAGGGCATTTCCAAATAAGATGGGGACAAAATTGTAGAAGAATTCAACATGTCATCATTAAACATATGGAAAAACAAAAGTGGTTAATCAAAGGCTTGGAAATATTATGAGATGTTTAGCTGGAGATAAACCAAATTAACAAGACAATGTTTTGGTGAAAGCAAAGTTCTCATATAATAACTCTATAAACATGTTGATAGGACATTCACCATTCAAGATTATTTATGAAAATAATATGAGAGAAGTAATTATCTTAATTGATTTTATAGTGAGCATCCAAAGAAGCAAATATAGAGAATCTAAAGGAGAAGGGAACATAGTACAAGGAGTGTGAAAATTCACACAAAAACTTTAGGACTTTTGCAATGGGAGATTAGGTTAGGCACAACTTAGGAAAGAGCATTACTTTGAGAGAATGCAAAATAAGTTTAGTGGGAATATGCTTGGCCCATGCATAATCAAAATGTAGTTCGATGATGATGCATATGAGGTGAAGTTTCCAGAGGATTTTGACATACTATTGTTGATGTTCAGATTGGTAATAATGCCAATAGAAACCTCACAAGGATATAATATCCCCCTGCATTTTTATAGAGTTGTAACTCCTCTATTATAATCTAAAATATATAGCTTGATATGGTCTAGGCTATACTATCAAATAGGGGGATACTAAACAACAAACCCCAATCTTAAAAATAAACTTATAAAAAAATAGTTTAAAACATAAGAGTATATTTACAAAGAAAAATTTTATGAGAGAAGGACCAGGAATCTTTTGCAGACTCAAATATAATATTTACACAATATTGTACAAATATAAAGAAACCATAATATGAAAATAAAAAATTTCTCACATCCATCACAACATAGTAAGATTTGGTCGCATTCATAAGACAAAAAGGTGTGAGTCCACAATGCACATAATTTTAAAAGAGTGTCTCATTTAAAATTGAAGAGAATATGATAGGTACACTTCAAACATCTCAAACTCAAAAATTGAAGTCTGAAAAGTCATTAAATTTGCACCCCGAAATAATTTTGTAGGGAGTTCAAAAAGAATAGTTTGTTTTACAATAAAGTATAAATAAAAGATTGTGTTTGTCCAAATGGACTAGAATGAGGCTCTTGCGGAACATAAAAGAAAGTAGATATGGAATGGACCTGAAAGAAAAAAAAAAAAAAGGATGATCAGATATCGATTATGGGTTCTCACAGGATAAAAAGACACAATTGGTTGATTTATGAATGAGAAGTATGAAAAATAGGAAATTATGAAAAGCGACCACTTTACTTACTATGATGGAATCTCTCTCTTAATTATCTGCTTATTGGTGTCTCTTTTATATTCTCCTTCATTGGAACTGCTTGATCGGTTTCAATTGCTTCTTCTTGATCAAATTCGGTTATTTTGGTTAAGGATTTCTTTAACCAATTCTCTATGTATTCTTTCATTGGTGCCACGGTTATTTCTTTCCTTACTTTAGTATCAAATAATGAATTTTCTAGATCTTTGAATTCTATCGAAATTTGGTGAAGGGTGTCCTCAATGTCTTCATTTCTATTTACATAACTAACCAGCCAACTTTCCACTTCTATTTCTAAATATTTGGTCAAGTTGTTAAACTTCTCAGCTGATGCAATCTTCAATGAGTCCAACTTTACTTCAAATTTTTTTTTGACATGAGTATGGAATTCAATATTATATGTGGGTCCTCTGAATCTCCAGTTGATCCAACTAAATCCAACTCAATTAATTTTAAATACAATTATCCTCTTTTAATACTTATAATATCACACTTAGCCAACATGTCCCTTAAATCACACTTAGACAACATATCCCTTAAAAAATATATATATTTTTAACCAACATGCCTTAAGTTGTTTTATTCAGATTGCAAAAGGCAGGTCCTCGTCTTTCCTTCGGAACTCACTAACACTTGAAACTTTTGTAACAAAGGTGGAAACAACCTCTTTGGAAAATTCTTGGTCATTTTTAAGATTAGCCTGAAGATATTGTCTGAAATTTGTCATTCTTGATCCCCGAGGAAACAAAACTTGTTGTCAATTCCCATGTCTCGAGAATAAGAGGCATTCTCTTCTGGATATTTTCTCTGACATACCTCCAAATGGAAACAAGTAGACTTGATGTTCCCTTGAGTCTGGAGCTGGGTTTCAGTATTCCCTCAAGACTTTTCCAAGGATGTATTGTGGCAATTAGACTGACAAATAGAGGTGGGGGCATTAAATCACTTTCTAATTCTTTAATTTTATCCTTTAGAATGGAATTTTCGTTCTCCATATCTCCAACCAAAATGTTTAGGACTTCTCTTGTAGCTTCATGAATTTGTACACTTTTGGAGGGTGGAACTCCATTCAAGTCAAGTTCTGAGTTCAATTTTCCTTGAACCTTCTTATTTTTGGAATTGATTCTCTCAATAACCAATTTTCTTGATTTTTTGTCAAACATGGCATTGTGCAAAGTTAGGGATTCCTCTTCAAACACTATGGACTATTGGGTGCCCAATTTTGTTGTGATTTATATGATCTCATGTATTCTATGTTCTTCATCTGGAAATTCAATGTCATCAATATTCACATCAACCTCCATGTCTTCTAGAACAATTTCCTCTTCAAGTACATCTTCGCTTTCTCCTTCTTTATTTATTCCTCTTTTCCTTTTGCTAGTGACCGAGACCTTTTGTGGTATTTCTATATTTCCCTTAGGAGGGTTTTGTTCACCTCCATCATCAGAATTATCCATCGGTCATTTCCTTTGCTCTTGGATTGTAGATTAGGGTCTTCCTTTGGGTAAACCATTTTTTTGAGAAATATTAAGAGACTTTGAACTCCTCTCATTCATGACTCTTCATTGAAGTCTATGTTGGTCGGTTGTACAAATGATTCTCTCAATATCCTCCTACCCTTTCTCTTATTCTCCAAACATGAATGTATTAGAAAATGATACATTGTACTCAACATATGTCATGTGTTTCATAAATAATTGGCTAGGGTTGAAACCCTTGATTTCATTTTTCAAACTGGTATGAGATTTCATTGATATGTGTGATGTTTTTCACCATTATCTCCCAAATTTTCCATGACATAGGAATGAAATGTCTTTTCCTCTTTTTGATAAAGAAATGGGCCCAAAAATTGTATTGTGTGCATACTTCATTAACAAATATCTTATCTGAAACATAATATGGAAAATATGAGGGTTTCTCATGAGAGAAATAAAGTCTGATAACATTGAAATTTTGCATTGCTTCAAAGCTTCCTCTCTTATCTAAGAAGGATGTTGCTTCTAGAGATAATCTAGATGTGTTTGGTCCATAAATAAGTTTTTTGAAAGAAGAAATGAATGCATTATTCATTTCATAGAAATGGTATGTAACCTTCTATTTCCATAGAGTCGGATACCACATCTGAACAGAGTCGAGTTTAAAATTGACTTGCTTAGCCAAAGGAAAGCCTTTGAATACATGATTGTATGTCATGGCAAAAATTGAATATCAAGATATGTAGAATCTTTTGTTCTTTCTGAAATTTGCCAACTGGAAAGATAATTCATTGGAAATAATCTTTCCCCAATCAAATATTGTTTTTTCATGAATCAAAAAGTACAAAATATACAGAGTGAGCCTGGGAATAGTAGTTGTAGTCTCTTTTCTGGTTACTCTAGAGAATAACCACGCCATCTCTTGATATATATATATATTTAAATGAACTGACCTAAATGCTTGAAAGATTTTCTAGAATAATTGTTGGGTCTTCAAGATATTCTCGTAGAAGCTCCAATCCTCCATTTTTTGTCTTCAAAAATTCATGGAATTCAGTGCCTTTGAAAGTCATCATCGAATATAGAATTCATATCATCCTCTTGAAAATTGAAGGTGCTAAGTAAATAGCAGACTCCCCTTGCAACTAACTTATTCTTTGATTCTTGTCGAATTTATCAATGCACCGTGAAATCAACTCCTTGAAATCGTAGACTTGTGAATTGTAGCCTGCAAGGGAAATTCTTGGCATCCAAATCTGGTTTTAACTCCTCTCTAGAAGTGGTAATGGAGAGTAATATATATATTCCCTCGACCACTGAAACCTTTGATCTTCTCGTCGAAGTAGGTGGACGATATCTCCACATAAATGTTCCTTTCTCTCAGTTGTCATACCTGTTGACGTTTTGCAACTTCAGGTAGTCATTATCCACATTGAAAACTACATTGAAGACCATAGAATACCATAGAAGAGAATTCATCCCCACATGAAAATAATAAATTAATATTGAAGACCCAAAAGAGAAGTCGGCCCCACTAGAAAATAATAAAGGAAAATTAGATTTCCATAAAGAAGAAGTCAGCCCCACTAAAGTGACTGGACCAATATAAATAAAGGTGACATCCTCTCATTTGTATACACTCACTCATCTCTCTCACTCAAAGAAAAGAACGTGCATTTCTAATTCAAGGAAGAAGATGCAGCAACTGCAATTTCTAGGTATGGTATCTTGTGTGCTACTTCTCGGATAGTTGTGCTAGGGTTATGACGTGACTTTGTATATCTCTTGGTATGTTTTTTTATGGTGTAAATCTTGTAAACTATTGAATTGATTCTTCAAATAAAGGTTGTTGGTTTTTCTCCCAAGGATTGGTTTTCCCAGGGTAAACTCTTGTGTTCTTCTGTCTATTGTGCTTGGTTATTTCCATTGTATTGTTATAGTTGATATTTTCAGTGAATAATTATTCTATGATAATTGTGGTATGAAAATGAATCTTGATTTGAAATTGTAAGGTAATTGTAATGTCCCCGACCATCAACCTCCGTCGGATAACGCTACCCAAATGACCTTATCTTTGTCCAACTAGCTCTGATACCATTTTATAACATCCATGTTGTAGGTGAATCCCCTTGCAGACAAGTGGATTCCCTCTTGGTCTCTAGACTCCTGAGGCCAAGATAGAAAGTGCTTAACATGGACACTGACTTTCTTTTAGATCTAATCAAGCTAATTAATGAAAGAGAAGGAGAAAGATATGTACCTTATGAATGACGTTTGTCCTTGCAAATTCCAAGCTAAGCTTCGATCTTGAGCTCCCTGATAGATCATGTAAGACAAACAAAGATACAATGGACTTCCTACTCTATTGAGATTATCTCAATCATAGATCCATCTACTGTAGACAAACTCTTATGTAACAAGCACAAGTTTGAAAGAAATAGGCCAAGCATTGATTATATTAATGAGAACAAGTAAAAGTACTTACAATCCTTTGAATGAAGGTGTAGCAGCCTCTTCCAGTTCTCCTTGTCCAACCCCTTTGCTCAATCAATATCCATTGATTCCTTTGATGACATCTCACTCATGAGATCATAAGTTTGATGTAATTCCCAATCTCCATTGTGCCTTTCACCATGAGAAGGCCTCCTTATATAACCTTGGAGAGGTCCAACTACTTGATAGATCTTTGGGATAAGTTGAGGATTCCTCTCCTTTAGTTGAGGATCTCCCCTAATATCATGCCTTGACCATCTATTTGAATCCAACTACCTTCAGGAATTGAGGGATTATTCCCTTATTTGCCTCAAAAAACCCAGAATTTGATAAAAATAGGGTAGAGCTCCCCCATAAGGGTGCAAAGGGAACTCAAGAACTCCCCCAAAGAGGCTCAGGGAGCGCCATCACTCCCTGACAGTGGGTAGCAAAGCGCTCCTCTCCAAAATCCATTTTTTTTGTGGTTTTCTCAATGTCAAAAGGCTTGTACTTCATGTCAAGTGATTTCTCTTCTTCCAAACTAACCTTTGAGGTGTGTTTAGTGTCTTCATGATGTCGTTAGAGGAATGACATATGAAATATGGCAGTATCATTTTTTTGACACTTACAACACTTATAGTCAAGATGTGACACTTACAACACTCGTAATGACGACACTTGCGACACTATCGAAGTGAGTAATTTTGAGGTGTAATAGATTGCCCCCCAAAGTACGAAGTTAGAAGACGATGATGACTGAAGTACTTTGTAGACTTTTTCAAGCAAGGGTATGGACGCAAAGAAACCAAAAAAATTGCACACAACCATCAAACAAATATTATGACATGTTTCAAACCTAAGGCAGGCATACCTATGCTTGAGTGATAAAGACTTTTTAGGTATGGCCGCCATAAAATACACTGCAGATCCATAATTGTATTGACAAAATGGTATAGCCATTGTAGATACAATGTGGATCTATACTCCTATGACCTGAAATGATCATAGCCACGAAGAATACACAGTGGATATATGAAATGACAAGACATAGCCACGACCAATACAAAGTGGATCTATGTAACAGTATATGTGTCATAGTTCAAAAAGAACTCCTTCGCAACCTAGGAAAAGTACATATAAGAGTGATGACTCAACCCAGGGTCTTCTTGCCGATCCTGATGTAATACAAATCTAACCATGCGAATAGATGTCCTGATGTCGAACATGGCAGAAACCATTTGATTACCGGTCAATGAGGTAAATCGTTAACAAGCGCGAGGGATATCACCATTGATGTCAATGATTCCCAAGGTACTCTAGTACATTCTAATGAATGTGAATGGATGAGCTGAAGTAAAACATCTATGGAATCATCCAATCAGAGGTCAATGATGTAAAACCATTGTCGGACACGAGGAGGCCTGCCATTGAGGCATATAGGTCCCAAGGTACTAACTAGTTTCTAATCCTAGTTCCTGGATAATGTGTTGAAGTCGACAAGACTATACTCATCGAGGGAGGGCCTTGATGTATTCCCCATCAATGACACAAAACTGACACAGAGATGTATTGGTATATCAAATGAACATGGACCGACACGGGTATTGAAACATGATATTTTTGATGGCTGACTATTGAGGCAAATACTTCCCTTGAACACTGAGGCACATCAGCAAAAACATGACATGGACCAAAACTTGATGATGTAGTGTATGTTGTGACTTTCGTCAGGTGACCGCAAGGAGTAAAAGAAACTCAGAGGATTGGCTCAATGTAGAGGTTCAGCGGATTAAAATGCGTGCAAATACAAAGTGTTGTGTTCAAGGGTGACTGTAAGGGCTACTGGTAGTGTTCTCAAAAAATTGTTTGGCTTGCTTCTTTCAATTTTTCCCCCATCTAGATAGACAAGTACCTATTTTTAATTTAACAAGCTTGAGGAGGGTAACACATGCTCGATATGACTCACCTTCGGTAAATCCCTTTTCCTTTGTTTAACAAACTGGAAGAAGTAAGGGTTTGGTCTCATATGATCCCTTCAATGTATGATTGTTTAACGAGTCCAGAGAAGGTAAACTCGGTGATTTTTCATATTTAGAGAGTTTGAAAACAACTTAAAGACGACTCCAATGTTGTCATTTTCGTAATGTTAGTCTTGCGAGCCTGAAAAAGAGATAAATTATCACTCGAAAGACGCCCTTTCAAACCTTTTAACAAGTGGGAAAGGAAGCAAGATCAATCGACAATATTTTCACATTTAGGGAGTCTAAAAAGAGTTTAAAGAAGACTCTAGGGGGTTCCTTTTTCGTGTATCTGTGCGGGTCTGAAAAAGAGATAAAAGTTTACCCGGTGTATTCTCATGTGTTTGAGCTTGAGAACGAACGAAGACTATGCTCGGTATGCCCCCATCTTGAAAGCTAATGTCTTAACTCCAGAATGATCATCAAAGGATGGAGACATGCCCTCCAAGCTTCAATTCATTCACTGACTTTGAGTTTGTCACCA
The DNA here is from genome assembly GCA_009831015.1 of Picea engelmannii. Lineage (NCBI taxonomy): Eukaryota > Viridiplantae > Streptophyta > Pinopsida > Pinales > Pinaceae > Picea > Picea engelmannii. Next base: position 155,482 of record ML779169.1, read on the forward strand.
ATTTCTCTACTAGATGGAAAAAGAAGATAAGAGTGAATGAAAAAAGGTTCAAGAGAGGTGACTGTTTCATTTTTAATGAGCTTGACACAAAAAAATAACTATGCTCAGGGCTTCGGGTTCAATCCCCGGATTGTTGTTTCATTTTTTAACGAGCTTGCTACAAAGAGAAAAACTATGCTCATAGCTTCTATTACATTTTTTTAACGAGCTTGCCACAGAGAAGAGAAAACTATGCTCATGACCTTTGTTTCATTTTTTAACGAGCTTTCCACAAAGAAGAGAAACTATGCTCGTGGACTCTTCTTGATCATGGCTTCCAAGAGAATAACATTCTGGAAGGACACCATGTCAAGGGACAAAACTCGGTCATGGCTTCCAAGAGATCTTCACTGGATGGAAGAAAATCACTCTAGAAGGAACACATGTCGAGGGTCACAACAAGGGTAAGGAGATCAGGCTCCAATAGCCCTACCGAAGAGATCACCATGTCAACTACCGGATCCAAGTCGTCGAAAGTTGAAGTCATGGTAGATAACGCCACATAATTGACATGCAGTGGGGGCGATATTGTCTGTATATAAGAACCATTTAAGGAGGTAATCCAGTCAAGACCAGTGAACGAAATTTGATCAATAGTCACTATTCTTCCATCATAAGGGAAAGATATCACACGAAAAAGAGTGGATACAATCGCTCTCATGGCATAGACATAATCTCGCCCAAGGAGTAAAGAGAAATCCAAGGGGTCTCAGACTACCATGACATCAATAAATATAGTTTTCCCTCCCAAAGCTACTGGAAACTGAGGAAGGGTCCCTAAAGGTTGAATAGTTCTTCTGTTGAAAGCTAACAGATTTTCTGTAACCAGTGCAAGCTGAGGACAACCCAAAGCATGCCAAGCAATAGAGGAAAAAATACTAACGGATGCACCTTCATCTATCAGCGTTTGAGGAACGTCCTGACCACAAACCTCTACTGTAATCTGGAAAGGAATGTGAGAGGGAAGACGAGGTCCAGTTAGCGCACCCCAATCAAAAAGGATGGCCTCATTGCTTGGAGGGGGTTTCACAGGAGAATGAGGAATGCCTCCCAGCACAGTAGATTATGTATCAACAAGAAAAATGTGGGCAGTATCGGTTTTACTCTCTAGAGGGAGAGAAGGATCGACCGATGATGGGATAGGATCAACCACACTGGCACTCTTCAGAGGAAAAGTGGGATTGACCGATGATGGAATCAGATCAACCACGCAGGTACTCTTCAAAGGAAGGGTGGGACTGACCAAGGAAGGGACTGGATCAGCCACTTGTCAAAGCAGGATTTGGATCGACCGATGATAGAACTGGATCAACCACTTGGGTTTCATTCTCCAAGGGGATAATGGGGTCTACGGGTGGAAAATGATCAACCCCTTTGGTGTCACTCTCTATCAGGAGAGTGGGATCGACTGAGGATGAAAATGGATTGACCACTTGGGTTACACTCTTTTGATGTGGAGTAGGGTTGATCGATGAAGGAACTAGATCAGCTACTTGGGTTTGTGGTTCAATCAAGGATGAAACTAGATTGACCACCTAATCAACCAGACTGACTAGGGATGGAACCGGATTGACCAATCCATCAACTAATGATGGGTTGGGGGAAATCTTAAGATAACCATTTGGAAGTTGAATTTTTTCCAAAAAAGAATAAGCCTCGTCCATACAAGGACAAAGGTGAGAATAATGATCACCTTTGCATAACATACAAGGAAATTTTATAGTTGTCTTCTTCTTACCACCCTTGACGTCACTAGGTGATGGGGTATCACCATAATGTCCATCAGAGGCCTATGACATGGAGGAACACATTTCTAAGACCTTGGGAATACCAGGGAAATCCATTAGAAAGTGATCACCCTTACAAAGACTGCAAGGGAATTTGGGTTTCATATTTTTCATTTTAATGTTGTTGACCTCATCAACACTCCCAATATTATTAACAGTGATTGGTTGCTTGGATCCAACATCTGATGTTGTTGGGGCCTTGGCCCTTTTTAGGGTCTTCTTCTTCTTCTCTTTATGTTTCTTCTTCTTTTGATCAACCTGGCTACTTGCTTTAGAGATTTCACTAGGCAAAGAAGGAGAAATGGAAGGAGACTTAATGGGCGAAGAAGGCGAAAATTTGATATGAGGTTGATGTGTGGGTGGTATACTGACATCTAAAGTATTAGGTACAGTTGAAACATTGGGAGGAATCAAGATCACCATAGTGGGGAACAACCAAATCGGTAATCCGATGGTGAGTCTCGGAAGACTCAGTGTGGCAATGTACGAAGGACCGAAGTTTCCAAATGAAGGAAAGGTATAATGTTCCCCAGGAGAAGGGGTTCCTCCATTGATACTCTCAGGATTTTATGCCATTAACACTGACTCGAACTAAGGTCCACTAAGTAACACAACCAACACATGCTATGAATCTGAGAAGCAAACAATCAAACAAAACCTTCCCACAATGAAACCACTAGTTGGTGATGAAATCCAACGTCGCGAGATCAAAATAGGAAGAGGCGGGGATAGAGCAGGTGGATCAGTTACATTGGTGACCTACTTAACGGACTATGCCTTGGTGCAATATTCCACACAGTAATTGTGGATTTACCCTCCAAGGAGCCCAAGTGAGTTTGACCAATGTCTGTTCCAGGTATGGTGAGACTTCCCTTCACTGTCACCTTGTGTGAGACCCTAAAGATTATGGCTACTAATCTCACCAATTCATAGTCAGCCCCTGGGCGGGTACAATTGACAGTCTGATCCGAACGTATGGGTAGGATAACAAGTATAAAATCAACTCGAGAGGCTCCCACACATAATCATGGGTATACCCTCAAGTGACCCCTAATATACAATCCAACCACTAAAAACAGTTGAACCGCGGAGGGATAATATCTGAAACTCACCCGAATGCGACCTCGTGTGTAACCCCTATGTGAGAGGGGGATCCCAGAAATCCTATAAAAAATTTGATTTGATCTCCCTATCGTAAGATGCTAAGCTTGTTTGATAGCTTTGGAAAGTTATCCTTTCAACCTTATTCCAAAGCCCTACACCTTAAACTAATGTAGGTTTGCTAACAAAGATGCAAAAAGTATGATAAATTTTAGTTAAGTGTTTATTTTAGTTGTTGTTGTTTACTCAGAGGTGTATGAGAGTGAAGACTGGTGATATTATGACTCGGTTCCCAAAACATGCATAAGATATGATAAGCAATCTTTTCTTTCAATCAATGTCTAATTACGGGAAGGAGAAGGATTTTCCTTTCACTGTCAAACACCAAGATGAAATGACCTCATGCAATAGTCCTCAATAAGGAATCCAATGCAATGCTAAAATGTTTGTATGTGACTGATAACCAGTAGATGTAAAGCTTCTTATGCTAATGGGACTTCAAGAGTTGTGAGATTTAAGCAATATGGAAGCAAACTTCACATAAACCAAAAGACACCCTTGTTGTGATCAAACAAGAAACAAAAAGACAAAAACTCAAAAGGAAGGAGAAAGAGATTGGACAAGATGACTCAAATATCATAAAGAAAAGTACTAAAGACCTTTGAAACCCCTTACAAAGTTTTCACTCATTCAGATAAACGAGAAGAAAATGACAAATTGACTCCAAATCTTGAAGGACAAATTGCAAAGTAAGGAAAAATGTCAAAAAATCCAAACAAAAGAGGATGAATTCTCATAAATAAAGGTGTTTTAAATCCAATATCAAGATGGATTGAGAGTATGGGACCCTGAGCAAATGCCAAAACCCAGAAATAGCTTCAGAAGATGAAAATTGTGGAGAATTTCTCACAAAAATGGGGTAGCGCTCTGGTGTAAGGGGCACCAGAGCATTCCAGCACTCTATGTAAGGCTATAGGGGATTGCTAGTGCTCTGACAACAACAGAGGGGGAGTGCTCTGCTCCAAAAACTCAGAAAAAAAAAGGTCCAAAAACTCAAAAAATGAAGGAAATTCAGTCAATCAGGGTGATCCTGATGACATAATGAGGAAATCAAACAAATCTCAGAATAAAAAGACAATGTGGAGAAGATCAAATCAGTGGGAAAAGGGCCAAAACAAGATCTGGGAATGGAAACAAAAATCAGAGCTCCTCCCCAGTGGAGTTGCCAATTTCTATTGTAGGTGAATCCCCCTGTGGACAAGTGGATTCCCTCTTGGTCTCTAGACTCCTAAGGGCAAGACAGAAAGTGCTTAACATGGACACTAACTTTATTTTAGATCTAATCAAGCTAATTAATGAAAGAGAAGGATAAATATATGTACCTTATGAACAACACTTGTCCTTGCAAAGTCTAGGCTGAGCTTTGATCTTGAGCTCCCTGATATATCCTATAAGACAAACAAAGATTCAATGGACTTCCTACTCTACTAAAATTAGCTCAATCATAGATCCATCTACTGAAGACAAAATCATATGGAACAAGAACAAGTTTGAAAGAAACAGGCCAAGCATTGATTATATTAATGAGAACAAGTAAAACTACTTACAATCCTTTGAATGAAGGTGTAGCAGCCTCTTCCATTTCTCCTTGTCCAACCCCTTTGCTCAATCAATCTCCACCGATTGATTTGATGACATCTCACTCATGAGATCATAATTTTGATGTAATTCCCAATCTCCATTGTGCCTTTGACCATGAGAAGGTCTCCTTATATAACCTTGGAGAGGTCCAACCACTTGAGAGATCTTTGGGATAAGTTGAGGATTCCTCTCCTTCAGTTGATAATCTCCCCTAATATCATGCCTTGATCATCTATTCGAATCCAACTACCTTCAGGAATTGAGGGATTCTTCCCTTATTTGCCTCAACAAACCCAGAATTTGCTAAAAATAGGGTAGTGCTCCCCCATAAGGGTGCACAGGGTGCTCAAGCACTCCCCCAAAGAGGCTCAGGGAGTGCCAACACTCCATGACAGTGGGTAGGGGAGTGCTCCTCTCCAAAATCCATTTTTTTTGTGGTTTCCTCAATGTTAAAAGGATTGTACTTCCTGTCAAGTGATTTCTCTTCTTCCAAACTAACCTTTGAGGTGTCTTAATTGTCTTCATGATGTCGTTAGATGCATGACATATGCAAGATGGCATTATGATGCTTTTGACACTTACAACACTTATAGTCAAGATGCGACACTTGCAGACAAGATGCGACACTTACAACACTCGTAATGACGACACTTGTGACACTATCGAAGTGAGTAATTTTGAGGTGTAATAGTCCTCGACCACCAACAGGCCTGGCAATGCCACTTCTTGGACATCTCTCTTAGCTCTGATACCATTCTGTATATTTATAATCATGACTATCTAGTGCACATTAATAGCTATAGCATTTTGTTCAGACCACTATTCATGTGGAAATAGCCTTAAAATATACAGACAACATATTATAATATACATAGATTAATGAGGAAATAAAAGTAAGCCTACACATACATCATATATGAAATATTTAGGAATTACTCATCAATATGTTAAAACATGTATTATTACACAACATATAATCAATAGAGATTTGTCACTTATCTTTCAATAGGTGACCACCAACTGCATGAAGACCTTCCATGAACCTCCCAGCCTTAGACCACACTGCTCATCACTCTCAGCAGTGGGTCACCCCTGAGTTGGGACTAAATTTTCCTTGGAAAGGGCAACAGGAAAGTCGCAAATATCACCAAGAAGGATTATTTCCCAGGGTCTGCTCACACTAACAACCTACAGCCTCTCCTTCCCCACATGCTTGTCCCACCCCAGGAATTGTTCCCCTTCTCTACTCAACAATCCTTCAGCTGCCCCACTTTCCTTCCAAGGCTTCAGCAACAGGCTGGATAGGAATTCTCCAAGAACTATAGGTGCAGTTGGGATCCCTCGGGGAATTCACTTCCCCAGCAACCTCTCTCACCTGGAGATATTTGCGTGTAGGCATGACAACCTACTTCTTCAATCCATGGGCCTGACAACCTGCTTCTTCAGTCCAACTTCGAATTCAACTCTAGTAAAGGTGATGGCACATCAAATCTCAGTATGGGACAGACGATGGCAGCAAGCCATGCTCAGACAAGGAACTGCATGGGTTGTGATAGCAAACTCTTAAGGAATGGTACATCTCAGGCAAGGTACAGGGTGCGCTGAAATTCACAGGAGATACGCAGGATAACTTAATTATGACTGTAGGTTTCCAAGGTGCATACTAGTTCAAAGGGCGACGACGGAGATGATGGCTCAGTCCGTGAGGAAGTGGTGATTTGGGTAACATCTGACTTGCAGGAAAACGAGGTTAATGAGAATGGCGAGGAGGAACCCCCAATGAGTTGTATTTCCCAACTATAATATGCATGCGCCCAGGTCGACACATGTCTTCTTGCAGCTGCATGAGATTCCACTTAGAACTCGTTCCTCCTTTCGTTAATTAACGATAACACAGCTTATGCTAACCATAGCCTTTGGGAAATAATAATAAAATATTATTCCTCTAGAGGTAATCCCTTCATCTTAGCCCCCATTCCTAAACACTTATCCCCCTCCCTTACCCTACCTAGTGGAATTTAGTCCCCCGTAACTCTTTCTTCGTGGTCGGTCTACACGTAGCAGTGTAATTTTATTAATGATATGTGCATTTACATATACAAAAATCAGGCTCATGGCCTTAAGCATCTAGGCTCTTCGGCCTAATAAACATATAAGTCTTCATCTTATAAACACTTGGCTCACTAGCCTATAATCATAATTACAATTCAGCAGGGGCTCGGCCTTGGGGTGTTACAATCCCCTCCCCTTATTTTTTCATTGTCCTCAGTGCAACGTACTTACATGACAATAGCAATATTTTCAAAATCTTCAAAAAGATGCAGGTATTCTGCCCGCATAGCATTTTCATGCTCCCATGTCGCTTCCTCGGGACCGTACCAAGTCCACTGGACTTTTACAAGACCTATGGCTCGATTTCGGAGCATCTTTCTTTTATGATCCAGTATACGCACCAGATGCACCTGAAAATCGTTTTATTGCTCCACATGAATCACATTCCAATCAATAACATGATTAGCATCAGGTATATATTTCTTAAGCAACGACACATGAAATACATTATATATAGACATGCATGCAGGCAATGAAAGCCTATATGCTACTGGACCAATCCTCTCTAAGATTTCAAATGTCCCACAATACCAAGATGCCAACTTTGAACAATTTCCCAACTTCAGGGAGCTTCTGTTGGCTTTCACTCTCAAGAATACATGATTCCCTACTTTAAATTCCCTGTGAGTTTTGTTCTTATCAGGATAACTTTTTTGCCTGTATTGGGAAGCCTTCAAATTATGTTTAATATTCAACATTTTTTCTACCATTTCCTTGAGCAACTATGGCCCAACCACTGCCCTATCAGCTGGGTTATCCCAGCTTACTAGGGTGTTGAACTTTCTGCCATATAGTGCTTCAAACGAGCTCATCTTCAGTGATGTTTGATACCCATTGTTGTAGGAAAATTCCACCAAGTGTAGATAATCTTCCCATTTAGATGGTTTGTCCATTACATGCATACTTAGCATGTCCTCTATCACTTGTTTCACCCTTTCTGTTTTCCCATCTAACTCAGGATGATATGTTGTGTTGAAGTTCATATTTGTTTTGAACCCTTTGAATAACCCCTTCCATAATTTTGATGTAAATTTTATGTCTCTATCAGACACAATTGTCTTGGGTACGCCATGCAATCATTCTACTTCCCTCATATAAATATTAGCAATATTAGTTGCTTTATGAGTATTCTTCATAGGAATGAAATGGACAACTTTAGTAAGCTTGTCCACCACTACCATGATTGCATCGTACTGCTTGTTGGTTCGGGGCAATCCCGTGATGAAATACATTTTCACTACTTCCCATTTCCACTCAGGAATGGGTAATGGTTGTAGCAACCCAGCTGGGTGTTTATGCTCTGCTTTGACCTTTTGACATTCCAAACATTTGGCAATAAAATCAGCAATCTCCCTCTTCATTCCTGGCCAATAATATTAGCTCTTGACTACAGAAATTGTTTTTTGATATATTGGGTGTCGTGCATAAGGTACATTGTGCATTTCTTTTAAAATCGCTCTCCTCAATTCGAAAGATTTGGGTACATGTTGGCCCTCGACAAGGTTTTGAGGAAACATTGGTCAAGTTTGACCACTTTTGTACTTCGACAGGCTGGTCGAAGATGGAGCACCCAGGTGGAGCTGAGATCGTGGGATCTCACTTGTTTTGTGGACCCAGCAAGGGGTTCATTAGGGTTTTTGTATTAGGGTTTAAATGATGTCGGCCCATGGTTTTCCCCATGTTTAGGAATTTATGTAAGCGAATGTAAAAGTATAAATAAGAAAATATTGTAAGTTGGGGGGAGAGAGGCTAAGCTTAGTGAAGGGATGCAAGTAGCTAAGTGCAAGAGGCAAGTAGTTCCGAGTTGCTTTGTGCAACAGACTGTGTATGTAAGGCTTTGTGCGTAATAGAGGAGTTGGATTTGTGCCTTGACCTGATTTGGGAAGGTGGATCTGGTGCTTAGTGCATAGATCACCTATCCAGTGTGAAGCTTGGCTCTGTGGCTTAGTGCACATGAGCATATAGATGTAAGAGATTGAAGACTAATAAAGAAGAAGAACTTGTTGGTGGGCATAGCCCCACACTGGGGTGAACCACGTAAATCTTGTGTTGATGGTTTGCTTTGTGTTGTAATGTTTATGTTGTGGATATGCTTAGTGCATTGAATGTTATGAATAATAGATAAATCTATGAATGCTTAGTGCTTTATTTATGTTTAATGTGTTAGATCTGACTTATGATGCTAACTACAATGTGTAATTTGACATTATTACTGTGTCGATCCGTACTTAGGGTTTGATCTGCGATGTGAATAAAGCTAATGAATTAAAATACGTTGTTCCTAAGTACCCTGCAAAGTGTTGTAATCACAAATTTGTGTCCTAGCTTGGTTAAAGACACCTGAGTCCTGTAACCCCCCTGCCTCTACCTCAGGTGAGACTTCACCTGCTTCGCAGGTGTTGCCAAAAGGGATGGTAGTTAGGGTTTTTTGGTGCGTTGTTGAAGTGTTGAACCCTAGGTCTACCCCTGTGCCAACAAATGGTTCCATTGTCGGGATGTGAAACTGTGATTGTTGGGAACTAAAGTAAAGAAAAGGGAAGTTATGTGTGTAGATCTGTTGTTGTAGCGTGCAGTATTCTACTTGACTTGTGAAGCTCTATGCTAAGAAATAAATCTGATCTGAAGAAAAGAGGTAAGATCTTGAAAGAGGTAAAGCTTTGTGCTTGGATAGAGTAAGATAAGTGGAATTTTTTGTTTCGAAAGCATGAATCTAGGTATGTTTGATAGATTTTGTCCTAGTCTGAAAGCTAGGGTATAGTTAGAAGAAAAAGTTGATCTAAGTAAATTTGATAGAAAAAGAGAAAGATATGTTATCCCTATGCATAGAAAGAATTTTTAGACTAATCAATGGATGCAGGAACCTAGAAAGAATTTTTGCAGATTGAAGGTCCAGCACTCTGATCCTAGTGCACAGTACAGGAGAAGTTGGGGAAATTACAAGAGAAAGAGAGGATTGAAATTATGTTATAACTTCATAAGACCGGGACATCTTGATAAGGAATGCCCTGGTATAGGTCCTATTTGTCTTTGTTGTAAAATTGTTGGTCATAAGGTTGAGGATTGCCCAAGGATGATTGTTAAAATTGAAAAACTAAACATGAGTCAAGAGAATGAGAGCATGTTAGAAGATCATCAAGAGAAAGAATCAAAGAAAGTTCAAACTACATTAGAACAATTGAAAGAAGCAATGAGTGATCACAAAGATGTCAATTTATTAGAGATAACGAAAGAAAAACAATGCATAAGTACAAGAATAGGAGACTTCAGCATAGACTGTGTCTTGGATGAGGAAGCACAAGTGAATATTATGATAGAAAGCACTTGGGAAATTTTGGGAAATCCTATTATGGTACCTTCATTGGGAAGAATAGTCTTGTTTAAAGGAAAGATGATAACCCTATGTGGAAGAGTTACTATTGTATCTGTTATTGTTCATGGAACATCAACTGAAGAGGAATTTGAAGTTATTAAATTTGCTGAGAACAGTGCCCCATTCCCTCTTTTGTTAGGAAAGACTTGGATTGAGAAAGATCAAATCAGAAGGAAATCAGAGGAAGAAGCTACAGAAAAGAAAAAGCAAGAACTAAGGGATTTCATAGCTAGAAAAATAGATCGACTGATAGAAGAACGAAAAGTTGAGTTGAAGCAACAGAAGACCAGAGAATTAGATATCGAGGTTGAAAGAACACAAGAAGGTTTGAAGGACCTATCCATACAAGAAAGAAGTATATCCACAAAGGAAATAGTAAGAGAAGGGATATTAACTTCAAACCCTTTGAGAGAACATCAACAGTGCAAAGTCACTTCATTAACAGAAGATAAGAATAAGATTGGAAAGACAAATCCAGAAATAGTTAGAGAGAATCAAATCACAGGAAAGAAGGTAAGGAATCTCAGTAAGAAGAAGGCTAAGTTGGAAAATCTGCAAAAATTTACAAAGAACAGATGGAAGATTTCACATATTGGAACTTCACAGGAGGCAGGTTTCCAGGATTTGAACCTCGCCTGAATAGCAGAACCGAGTAGAATGGGACTTCACCCTGGCAAAGCAATATGACCATTGGTTGCGCCCCGACCATTAGAAAGAGGCTCCGGAACAGCTAGGAAATTCATTTATGGGCGAATAGATCGTCGTTAGACATTGAGACCGTGCCATAACGGATGGATTCACATTAATTGAGGCATCCCTATCCGTTGGAGGAATCCATTACGACGCTCGCTTACTTAACCCATCGGGCGTCACGTTGGGACCACTTTTTTCCACCCATGATTATCTAAGAGAAGAAATGAAGTTATTGTGTGTGTCGAGTTGTGCTATCAGACCTCACCATATGTTGTTTACCTTGCTATCCATTCACCTACACCGATTTATTTGTTAACAGTGAGAATGTYGGTCAAGCGCACTGAGCTAGAGAAATCTATCGAAGAAATTTTGAAGAAGTTTATGGCTGATAAAGCTATCTCTAAGGGAGTATAGGCATCGTCGACTAGGGGAATGCAGGCTTCCCCTTAGACTAGATGACGTTTGAAACATGKCAACCCCACATCTGAGAAGCGAAGTAAGAACCGCAACGATCTGGCTAATGCAAAGCATATCTYGTCAGTCTTACCGAACTATATCCTGCCTTTGACTACTGAGGTTAACTGCAATAGCATTCCACTAGACTTTGAGTACACTTTGATCACCGCATACATCCTGAAGGGGATATGCGTAGTTGGAACCCAATTAGGACAGATCCCAGCATTGAAGAACAATGATTTTAACCTTGGAGACAGAAAGAACTACGCGATGCTCGTGCCTCATAGATATTTGATGAAGATGACTGGGAAGAAGCCTCACATAGTCTCCCAGCCTTGGATTAAGGATCTCGCGCAGTCCATGATATTGAACGTTATGAAGATCCCTCATTTTGGCTGACATCAGGAGGTTAACGCTTGAGTTAAACTCCTCTTGTTGTGCTATCATGGAGGATATATGTGGCTCGATAGGCACATTACTATGGATCTAGCATTGATCCACCTGATCATAAGACTGAGCATGCAGGGACCCAACCCTCAGCAGTTCTACCCAGGGAAGACCTCAGATCACTCCCTAGCACAGCGCATTAAGGAGGCATACGGTGAAGTTGAGAAGGGAAAGTGAGGCTACAAGGTAGCCTCCATCCAGGATGGCATAGTGCACCTAGCTTGCCAACTCATAGCTGGAAAGCTCGTCAGAAAGAACCACCCCATGCAAGTCATCGATTTCGTGGTGGACCTCATAGGAAAATGTGTCAATTGTGTGAGTTACCTCGTCAACGAACTCGAGAAAGATTGTCGTGAAGCACATGATCAAGGATATGAGTTCCATTTCAGTTGGTTTCTTGTGTTGATCGCATTTTTCGCTTTGCAAATGCCAAAGGGAGCAGCTTTTCCGAAAATTGAACCATCAGAGCCATTGGTCGCGAGGTTCTCCACCTTATGGTATACGAATGATATGTTGAAGCAATGGAATTTGAACGCATTGTTCCATGCCTACTATCAGTAACTGAAGCTTTCTATTGAGTCATTCCAGTGGATGACACTGTGCACGTTGCACCAGTACAGACCACTAGCTAAGTTTTGCACAAACCCGCACTTTATTTATATCACTGCGTGCAGGGATGAGAGCAATGAATAATTGAAGTCCTATTATAATCTAACCAATGAAGACATGGAACAGATCATGAAGGAGTGGTCGTTGAAGTTCCTGGTACCGATTGATGATGCAGAAATATTTGACCCTGACATCATCGGAAGCCCCTTGGTCACCCGGTTCGAGCATGTAGGGCAGACAAGTGCAAAGAAGAAGAAGAAAAAGGAGGAAGTTCATAACATAGAGACTGATGAGGAGAAAAGCACCTTGGAAGAAAGTGGTCCTAGATCACTCGCAAGAGGAGGAGGAGATGAAGTAAATCAAGAAGTAGGAGGGGAAGAAGGAGAAAAACAAGGACAAGGCGAAGTTACACTGCCAAAGGATCCCTCTATTATCACTCCAGGAAACTCTCTTAGTTTGTATCTCAGAGATGCATGGTAACTTAACTAATATCTCAATAGTGTATAATATTCTCTTAATTGGATCAAGTCAGATGAATAAATTAGACCTGCTCTCTCAAGACATGCATAAACATAACCAGATGACAAGGCTTTTAACTCTCATTGTTCAGAGGGTTTGTAACTTAAGTGAATGTATGGAGAATTCTTACTATGCCAGCAGAATCACACATAAAGATATATGATTGGCCAGTCACAATGAGTAAAATATATTTTCAATTCAACTCATCAAAGCAAAGATAGGATAACAGCTATCAGGATTTAGACAAACAGAATAGACATGAATTAAACATCCATGTGCAAATATAAAATAGGCAGAGAAAATATGAATATGAACAGGTAATGCAAAAGAAACTTGTATTATTTGGTCTGCAAATGAGAAGCTTAAGTACAGAGTGTGAAAAATTCTCCAAAGTCGAACCCCTGGTTCATCAAAAGTTTGTGGCTTTATAGCCTTTACATCAGATATCCAAATCCTAGAATACTAGATCGAATTTACCAAAAATAGAAAATCAATAACTGACACAAGAAAATAGGCAGAGATCCTAT
>ML779169.1:180225-230209 GCA_009831015.1 Picea engelmannii
CTTTTCTTCCATCAAAAGTCAGAGCAAAATCTTCTGCCACCTGTTGATGAGAGCTCTGCAATTTCTCACAAAATTTGAAACAGAATGCGTCTTTGAAAAGTTGACATACCTATGGATGTGATTCCAGGTAACCAATGTCATTAAGCTTTGTCCTCACAACTAGTCCTCCTCTCTTCATTTTCTAGAAAGCTCTTGTACACCTGCAATTGGAAAATCAGGTTTGGAGGGAGACCACACAGCGTAGAAGTAGGGGGTTAAGGCTCGGTTGTGCCAGAGACGATATGATAGGGGAAGTGTTTTACAAAAATTCTGATTTTGAGGGATATAAGAGGCATTTTAGGATTTGAAAAGATTATAATTGGATAAGGTTCGAGGGGTATGAAGAACAGTAAGCCACGCGATATCATGGAATTGAATTTTAAAAGATGAGACATACTACGTAGGGATCAGATCCTAAAAATAGGACAGTTGTAAGGTTTAGAGGGTTCAGGATTTGATATGTCAAAGAGAAATCATTAAACACTTAATCACATCTTACCCGATCATGATCGACCTCTCTTGTTGTCTTTCGACAGCTAATGAAATATTAACACATCAACCCAACGGTTCTGGCGCGTGAAAGGACGTGCTGACTGTTTCCAAGATCCTGATCTTTCGGTGGCTAAATAGCCCTGAATTTCAATTTTATGTTGCCAAAAGCTAGGGCTTTTGGTGGCTTAGAAGCGCTTTTGGAGAGGCACTTAGCCACTGAAACCTGTGTTTTGAATTTTTTTAAATAAAAATCAAATCTAACTTTTTCAAAACTTTATTACAAACATAAGGTTCTCAAAAATGAACCTTGAAAAATTTAGAACTACATTTTTCAATGACTTCCTATCACCTAAATTAACAAAACCGACTATGTTATTTAAGGAGATAACATGCCCTACCGAGACAGAAACATCAAATAACAGGAAGGTTTCTCCATAGAAACCTTCAGCAAGAAAGAAGACCCATGCCAGTAAGCCCCAGATGGAGACCACACTCATGGAGGATGACATCGGTCTAGTCCACGGAGAAATGGAGGATGCATCTGATGACCTATTACAGAGATATGGTGCGAAGCAAGAAGATTTGTATGTAAGATTTGAAAAGGAACTAAAGGAAATACAGCGAACCATTCAATTGAGCCGCGTAGTACCTACTGCGCCCTCCTTGTCGGAGACTGCAGAGTTGGGGGATGAACTAGCCCAACTTCGAAGACTTGCATATGCAACAGAGACTCAGCTTCAGCAAGTCTAAGAAGAAAAGGAACAGGCCACAGAAGCCCTGAAGAAAGAGAAAGAGTAAATCTTGGAGCAACTACGAGTTGCGTGGTACTATGTAACCACGTATGAAAATGAGAAAGAAGAGTTATGGGCAATGCTCGAGGAGGAAAAAGAAAAGATACAGAGGGAAAAGGACCAGTTTCTCGTAGAGCATACTGCAGTCAAAGAAGTGGTGAGAAAATCACTTCGCTCTGTACCAGACTTGGCACGGGAGGAACATGAAGCAGTCGAGGATCAAGTAACAAAGCTTGTTGAGGCCATCCAGCAACTTCAAGCAAGAGTAATGCAGTTGGAGCTTCAAGCAGTACCAAGCACTCAAAAGGAAGTGCACGATCAAAGGGAGGAAGCTGCTAAGAGCGCAGTGTAAAGGATCAGAGTCCTCACCTCAGAATGCAAGAAGCTAAGCAACAAAAGTGTGCAGACCTATGAATGCCTCACGGAATACCCAAAACTTAGGAAGTTGGAAGCGCAGCTACAGGAAGCGCGGCTACAGGAGGCGCAGCAGTGGGCATTAACAGTTCAAGTACAAATGAAGTCACTCACTGCAGCCAAGAGAATGAAGAGATCACAAGAACAATGCGTGGTCCAGCAGCAGATTACTTCCATCCAGGGCAGAGTAAAGGAAGTCACACATAGGCTACAACCGGTGCAGGATGAAGCCTGTGTGGTGTTTGAAGAGATCGACAGACAAGGTTCGCAACTGGGCCAAGTAGTTGCGATAGTGGAACAACGCCTGGAAGGGACTGTTACAGTGCAGATGATCCAAGAGTTCACTGAGTAGGAGGCTCAGGTGAAGCAACAAGTCAAGGTAGCTCGAGCTAAGCTCGAGGCCTTCGAAGCAGCACTGCCCAGATCCCAGTGACTCGAGATGAGTCACAGGTGAGTGTTGGGGTCCTGTTGGCCCTCGACCAATTTTTTAGGAAACATTGGTCAAGTTTGACCACTTTTGTACTTCGACAGGCTGATCGAAGATGGAGTGCCCAGGCGGAGCTGAGATCGCGGGATCTCACTTTTTTTGTGGACCTAGCAAGGGGTTCATTAATTTTTTTGTCTTAGGGTTTAGAGGATGTCGGCCCATGGGTTTACCCATGTTTAGGCCTTTATCTAAGTGAATGTAAAAGTATAAATAATAAAATATTGTAAGCTGGGGAGAGAGAGGGTAAGCTTAGTGAAGGGATGCAAGTAGCTAAGTGCAAGAGGCAAGTAGTTCTAAGTTTCTTTGTGAAACAGACTGCGTATGTAAGGCTTTATGCGTAATAGAGGAGTTGGCTATGTGCCTTGATCTGATTTGGGAAGGTGGATCTGGTGCTTAGTGCACAGATCACCTATCCAGTGCGAAGCTTGGCTCTGTGGCTTAGTGCACAGGAGTGGATGGATGAAAGAGATTGAAGACTAATAAAGAAGAAGAAGTCATTGGTGGACGTAGCCCCACACTGGGGTAAATCTTGTGTTGATGGTTTGATTTGTGTTGTAATGTTTATGTTGTGGATCTGCTTAGTGCATTGAATGTTATGAATGATAGATAGATCTATGAATGCTTAGTGCTTTATTTATGTTGAATGTGTTAGATCTGACTGATGATGCTAAGTTTGATGTGTATTTTGTCATTATTACTATGTCGATCTGTACTTAGGGTTTGATCTATGATGTGAATAAAGCTAATGAATTAATATATGTTGTTCCTAAGTACCTTGTGAAATGTTGTAATCACTGATCTATTTCCCAACTTGGTTACATACACCTGAGTCCTGTAACCACCCCTGCCTCTACCTCGGGTGAGACTTCACCTGCTTCGCAGGTGTTTTCGAAAGGGTCGGTAGTTAGGGTTTTTTTGGTGCGTTGTTGAAGCGTTGAACCCTGGGTCTGCCCCTGTGCCAACAGTACATAAACTATGTTTCTGTACAAGAGAATTCCATCAATTCCCAATTTGAAATCTTCAGCCTTCTGTTGCATTTTACCTTACTGCAATTTTGTTACTACCTCCATGTACTGCGAATCAACTTTTGCAGCCTCAGATATTCTACCTTGAAGATCATTATGATACATGTTTATGGTTGTAGCATGCAGTTCATGCACTCTCCTGTTAAGTACATCAACCACTTTGTTCTCCTTTCCTTTGATGTGTCTGATATCAAATTCGTATTCACAAAGGAATTCCAACCATCTGCTATGCCTGGCATTCAATGTAGGCTGATCAAAAAAATACTTCAGACCATGGTGGTTTGTCTTGAGCTCAAATCTCCTTCCCATGAGGTAATGTCTCCATTTATTCAGAGCGTGTACAATGGCTGCCAACTCCAAATCATGAGTGGCATAGATCCTTCCATGCTCTTTCAATTTTTTGTACTCATAAGATATTACAAACCCATTCTGGTTGAGGAATCCTCCTAGTCCTTCTTTACATGTGTCTGTGCAAACCATGAAATCTTCATTTGGATCTGCAATCTTCAGAATTGGAGCACTAGTTAACAGTTGCTTCAATTGTTGGAAGCTTCTTTCACATTCTTTGGTCCATTGAAATTTCATCACGTTCCTTTGCAAGGAAGTGATGGAGTGAGCTAGTCTCAAAAAGCCTGCAATGAACCTTCTGTAGTAACCAGCTAGACCCATGAAGGACATGACTTATGTCACATTCTTTGGCCCTGACAATTCTCCTATGGCTTCTATCTTCTCATGATCCACTGTTATCCCATCCTTTGAAATAATATTCCCTAAGTAGTGAATTATGTTTTGATAAAATGAGCATTTGCTCAATTTGGCATACAATTGATGCTCCTTTATCACTTGCAACACCATCCTCAAATGATGCTCATGCTCTTCTTCTAACTTGGAATATACAAGGATTTCATCCAAAAAAGACAATGACAAACTTGTCTAAATATTCTCATAAAACACCATTCATTAAGCACATGAAAACAACTGGTGAATTTGACAACCCAAATGGCACCACTGTGAACTCATAATGACCATACCTTGTCCTGAAGGTGGTCTTGATGATATCTTCCTCTTTAATCCTTACCTGATGATATCCTGGCATGAGATCTATCTTCAAAAATATCTTTGCATCTTACAATTGATCAAAGAGATCATCAATCCTTGGCAGAGGATACTTGTTCTTTATAGTTACTTTATTCAACTATTTGAAATCAATGCACAACCTCAATGTCCCATATTTATTCTTCACAAACAAGACTAGGGCACCCCAAGGTGACACACTTGGTCATATATACCCCTTCTTCAGAATTTCTTCAAGCTGCATTTGCAACTCCTTCAGCTCTGGTGTACTCATTATGTAAGGAGTCTTTGATACTGGAGCCACTCCAAGCATCAAATTTATAGAGAAATCAATATCTCTCTTTGGAGGTAGTCCTGGTACCTCCTTGAACACATCTCCAAAATCTTCTAGGACTACATGGTCCTCTAGAGTTGGCAACTTATCCTTAGATTCTTCCTCCATATGAGCTACAAATATTTGACAGCCTTTCCTGTAGCATTTCTTCAGTTGCATTGCTAAAATTTCTCTGATAGGAACTGCCCTGGGAATTCATTGGACTACTCTTCTATTTCCTTCCTCATCCAAGCAAGTGAATGGCTTGTTATGACAATCTAATATGTCATGGTGTTGGTCCAACCATTCCATACCAATTAGACAATCATATGATCCTAAAGGAAAGATATTCAAATATGCCTTTGTGCTTAGTCCATTCATGCCCATTGCACATGATTTAACCATCTCACTGACTTTTCTTTTGGCTCTAGTAGCCAGTTGTACCAACCAATATTTTCCATGCTTGCTTCTTGGCAAGTGCAATCTTTCCACCATCTTAGGATCTAAATAACTATGACTAGCTTCTGAATCAATTAAAATAGTAATGGTTTGGTTGTTGATCATACCTTCCACTTCAATCATATGTGATTGATACTCTGCTTGCCTGTTGTCCAAGGCTGCATAGATCCTTGGTACATTTTTGCCCATGTCCCCCACTATTTCAGCTCACTGAACATTGTGAACATCTCTCACTTTGTCGCTTCTGTGAGGACAATCTCTAAACATGTGATCACCTTTATAACCCCAACATTGAATAGGTGGTTGCCTTGGCCTTTGACCACTTGTCTCAATCGTTCTAGGTTCTCTAGAAGATGGTTGTCCCTGAGGATTGTTTCTGAAGAATAGTGGCTTAATTCCCTTCTTCCTCTGATCTATCTTGAATTTCTTCTTATCTTCCTAGGCCTTTTGTAAAGTAGGCTTTTCTTTTTGTTGATCATATAAGAACTTAGCTCACTTTATGGTCTCCTCCAATGTTTTGGGATCATCATATTGTATTTTTTCACTGATGGATGATGGAAAACCACTCAAGTACCTCTGAATATTTATTGTCTCATCCTTGATGAAAGAGACATACTTCAGCAATTCTAAAAACCTTCTTTCATACTCATCAATGGAAATACTCCCAAGCCTGAGTTCGAAGAACTCTTTCATTTTATTATCATAATACCTCTTAGTCAAGTATTTCTTTTCAAAATAATTCTTGAATTCCCTCCAAGTAACATATTTCTCTTTAATCCGTTGCACCTGCACAAGTTGATCCCTCCACATGGATGCCTTACCTTTGAGTTGATAGATGGCAATTCTTCCCTCTACCTGTGAAGAGTAATTATGCAAATGAAAGTACTTTCTCATGCCCAACAACCATGTCTCTGCATCTTCATCCTTCTTGTTCTCCCAATCAAACCTAGGAGGTTTGATTTTGTTCACTTCCCCTCGTAGCTCATCCTCCCCAGACCTCTTATGCTTCCTAATAGGGGATAGACTTGAGTTGTTGTGTACTCTCTTATTGAAATGTCTCAGAAAGTGTTGGAGATGTCTACTATCACTTTTTGTACTTCTGTGACTTCCTGATTTGCTTGAGCCACTCTCCTTATCCAATTTCTTTACTATCCTTTCCAGGCTCTGTATCAATTTCATGTTGAATTCTCCTTGTTGCTCCCTGGCTTTCATGAGCTTTTTGTTATCTTCTCGGTGAGTTTGTACATATTTGTGCAACTTTTTAATGATTTTCTTCATGTTCTCTTCTTTATCTATATCTTCTCTATGCCCATTGGAGTTCGATCCTTCAACTCCCAAATGGAAATCCATCCCTCTAGCTTCACTCTCTGAACTGAAAGCATCATATGCCTCCTCCATTTCTCTGCACCGTGGCACAATTGGGTTTGACTCAGATGATTGTTAATTCTGCAAAAAGTGCAGTCAACCAAATTCTTGTCAAGATAATAGGCTTTAAGAATTTCCCAAAGTAAACCAATCTGATTCAATAAAAGCAATATCAAATTCCATTTTCAGTGGTCTTGGTCGATCAAGAACCCCTTAGGGATTCTGTCTCAAAGCCCAGTTTTGTACTACAACAAATTTTGGGTGTTGGCCCCTTTTCTTTCGTCCTTGGTTCGCATGTGACCATAGCTATGACCTAGCTCTTATGATTTGGGTGCTTATTTGAAGCTCTGAAACTTCGAGCTCCGGCTTTAGAGGTTTCCCTTTTTCCACACATCCCCTCATTACTGAACAATGAATTGCAGAATGTGTGAAGAACGGAGGATCTACGTTCCACCTTCCGTCATCCAATGGTTGATACTTTCTATGGAACTTCAGGCTTCAGAGCTCTGGGACTTTGGAGCTTCGGATCTTCGAGAATTCAGAGGGTCTCACATCCGCACACCCCCAACTCCCGAATTGTGAATCTATGCATACTTCCACGTTACTTCGGTGTTACGAAACTTTGAAAACTTCTTCCTTATGTTCCTTTATTAACCATTCTTCTGGAGTGTCAAACCTCCAAACTTCACAAACTGGTGCCACGCATCCACTGTGACCATCAGGGTCCCACCGAGAGGAGGCCCACGTGGCAGAGTATTAGAAGTGGACACGTGGCCCACTCAGACGGGTGACACCTATCAGATTCTATCAGGTGTTTCAATAATTCAAAGGTTCTTAACTCTTTGACACATGTCACACATCCTATGTGTCCATGTCATTTCGAGTGACGTCAACAAGCCACATCATTCGAGTTTCCGAGACTTTGGAAGATTTTACACCCTTCACCCTTAAATATTCTGAACGTCGAACTTCTTAACCTTCTGGGGTCCATATAGTACAGTTGTCATCATATAAGAGTCTGACACCTGGCCCCCGTGTGTCGAATTGTTTTTGGTCCAACAAGATCACAAAAAGTACCATTCTAATTGACACATGGTGGGACTAAGGAAGTCCACATCATCCTGGGTGACATCATCATGCCATGTCACTTTCAACTTCGGGCTTCAAAACTTCAGAAGGATTCACCTGAGCACATCTCATTTCTCCCGAATGCCGAATTTCGAATGGCTATGAGATCCACGGCTCACAACCACTTACGCGTAGATCTGATGGTTGAGATCTGCTTTTCACCATGCACCTTACCTTCTACTCTTGGCTTGATCTAACGACAATTCTTCTCCCCGAATCTACGATGTAGATCCTTTTTGGGACTTCGTAACTTCGGGCTTCGTCCCTTTTGCTCTTATAACCCGTAACTTGCCAAAGTCACGAATTCTAAAGGACTTGCAGGTTAACCCTCTTACATCTTTCCCCAGATCTGGCGGTCGTGAAGGGTTCTCCTTCTCCCGAACAGATCTTACGGCCCAACACCATGAAATTTGGGGTTTTCTTGCTCTATGGCCCATTCTTAACCCGTTACACCTTCTAAGCTTATGAACATAGATCCAGTGTCCTCTTAACGCCCTATTGGCATTTTGTGCATCAAATTTCCCTAGATTTTTACTCCAAATTCCTCTTTCATGGCCCATCCAGGCACAATGTCGAAACCATGGCTATGATACCAATTCGTAATGTCCCTGGCCATCAACCTCCATCGGTTAACGCTACCCAAACGACCTTATCTTTGTCCAAATATCTCTGATACCATTTTATAACGTCCCCGACCACCAACGGGCATGGCAACGGCACTTCTTGGACATCTATCTTAGCTATGATAACATTATGTATATTTATAAGCATGACTATCTAGTGCACATTAATAGTTATAGTATTATGTTCAGGCCACTATTCATTTGGAAATAGCCTTAAAATATACAAATAACATATTCTAATATACACAGATTAATGCGGAAATAACAGTAAGCCTACACATACATCACATATGAAATATTCAAGCATTACTCATCAATATGTTAAAACATGTATAATTACACAACATATGATTAACAGAGATTTGGCACTTATATTTAAATAGGTAACCACCAACTACGTCCAGACCTTCCACGAACCTCCCAGCCTTAGACCACACTGCTCATCACTCTCAAAAGTGGGTCACCCCCAAGATGGGACTAAACTCCACTGGGCAAGGGATTCCTAGTCTTGGCAAGGGCAACATGAAAATCGCACAGATCGACAGAAAGGATTATTTCTTGGGGTCATCTCACACTAACAGCCTACAGCCTCTCCTTCCCCACATGCCTGTCCCACTCGAGGAAGTGTTCCCCTTCTCTACTCAATAGTCCTTTGGCTGCCCCACTTCCCTTCCATGGCTTCAACAACAAGCCGGATAGGAATTCTCCGAGCACTATAGCTGCAATTGGGCTCCCTTGGGGAATTCACTTCCCCAACCCCTCTCACCTGGAGAGATTTTCTTGCAGGCATGACAACCTGCTTCTTCAATCCATGGTCCTGAAAACCTGCTTCTTCAGTCTAGCTTCGAATTCAACTCTAGTAAAGGTGATGGCACAGCAAATCTCGGTATGGGACAAACAATGGTAGCAAGCCACACTCAGACAAGGAACTACATGGGATGTGATTGCAAACTGTTAAGGCACGATACGGCTCGGGTAAGGTACAGGGTGCGTCAAACTTCACAAGATATACACAGGACAACTCAATTATGATTGTAGGTTTCTAGGGTGCGTACTTCCTGCAGTTGCATGAGCTTCCACTTAGTACTTGTTCCCCCTTCCAGGAATTTAGGATAACACGGCTTATGTTAACCATATCCTTTGGGAAATAGTAATAAAATATTATTCATCTAGAGTTAAGCCCTCCAGCTTAGCCCCCATGCCTAAACACTTAGCCCCCTCCCTTACCCTACCTAGTGGAATTTAGTCCCCCGAAACTCTTTCTTCGTGGTCGTTCTACACGTAGCAATGTAATTTTATTAATGATATGTGCATTTACATATACAAAAATCAAGCTCATGGCCTTAAGCATCTAGGCTCTCCAGCCTATTAAACATATAAGTCTTCAACTTATAAACACTTGGCTCACCAACCTATAATCATAATTACAATTCAGTAAGGGCTCGGCCTTGGGGTGTTACAGTAATAAATATATAGATCTAAGAATCAGAAAAATCAACATGGTTTCAAAGCTTTGCTTAAATATTGCCACTGCACAGTAACTACATAGTCACAAAACTAGATCCTATCTGAAAATCATTGCGCACTTTTGTTGTAGCGTTGGGGATAAAACTTGCATAGGCTAACTCACCCTAACCAAGCAAACCTATTGGTGCTCTCAATTTTCCAAAACGTCAAGGTTGAAATTTTGGTCAAAGTCAAAAAGGTTGAATTTCTAGTCAAAGTTGATTTTTGGTCAAATGTTGAATTTTTTGGTCAAAGTCAGAGATGGTGTCCAGTTGCAGAATAGACAACATTTGTTCTTGTTATTGTTATTTTTTTGGGTAGGTTAGCATGAATACAAAGAAAGAATGTTCCCTTGTCTAATCTCTCACAGGTACTATCACAGATAGTAATGACACCTGGTTAATTGATAGTGGTGCTTCTAGGAACATGATAGGTTATCGAGATTCTCTCAGAAAGATGACAGAAAATAACTCGTCATTACAAATGGAACTTGGAGAAAATACCAAGTATGCAGTAAAAGGATTTGGAGCCACATCATTCCAACTAGAATCTGGAAACTTTCTACATATGAAATATGTCTTAGTTGCACTAGGACTAAGAAAGAACTTACTCTTTATCTCAACATTGGAGGATAGAGGTTATAGAGTTGCATATGTGGATGGACAAGTTCTTGTATGGCATAAGGACTTGAACATTGATGCAGTAGAAGTGATTGGTGTTCAAGAGGGAGGCTTGTACAAGCTATCAAAACATCCATCCCAGCCATTGATACATGATAACACCAACTTAAGTGAGTTATGGAATCGAATATTTGCTCACCTACACTACAAGGCCTTACCGGTATTAAATAATATGGTTATAAGAATTCTAGAAATTCAGGAAGAACATGAAGGCGTTTGCAAAGTATGTACTCTTGGTAAGAATACCAAGGGACCCTATCTAAGCAATGATAGTAGATCCAAAGGAATTTTGGATCTAGTGCATTCAGATGTATGTGGACCTATGACAGTATCGTATCTGGGTGGCTTCTCATACTGTGTGACATTCATTTATGATTTATCCTGAAATACTTGGATCTACTTCATAAAAACTAAGGATGAAGTATTTATCAGGTTCCAAGAGTTCAAGGCTCGGGTAGACAACTTGACATGAAAGAATATCAAAGTTTTAAGAATAGACAGTGGAGGAGAATATACTTCTAAGGAATTCAATGATTTCTACAAGAAAGAAGGGATCAAGAGGGAGTTGTCATTTCCTTACAACCCCCAACAAAATGGAGCTGCAGAAAGGAAGAATAGGTCTATCATGGAAGCAGTGAAGGCAATGATCCATGATCAAATTCTACCCATGTTCTTATGGGCAGAAGCATCCAACACAACAATCTATATTCAGAACAGAAGTCCTCATAGAATATTGGAATATAAGACTCCTGAGGAGGCATTCACAGGATTGAAGCCAGAGGTCAGCCACTTAAGGATCTTTGGTTGTCCAATATACATTCATATACCCAAGGAGAAGAGGAAAAATCTAGAACCCTCTGAAACAGAGGGCATATTTGTTGGATATAGCGAAATTTCAAAATACTACAAAGTCAACATTCCATGTCAACATCAAATTGAAGTTAGTTGAGATGTTACCTTTAATGAAGAGATAGCTTTCATTAAATATAGAGAAACTCACATAGAGATTGATAGTGAGGAGTAGGAGGATTTGAAGGATGATGGTACACATCCAACAAGTCCAGTTGATCAACCTTTAGACCATCAAGAAGAAATAGTAGAACCAACAGAACCAGTGGATCTACCTAGAGATGGTACCATAACCAAGAAAAGGCCAGCATGGCTTTGTGATGCTTTAAAAGATGCAAAAGGGCATGCAACTCCCTGTGGTGCCTTTAGGGAGAGTAAGAGACCTAAAAGGTTCTCAAGCTATATGGAACTAATGAGCCACATCATTGACTCAGAACCTTCCAATTATCAAGAAGCAGTTGACCAACAAGTTCGAAAAGATGCCATGATGGAGGAGTATCAGTCCATCATGAAGAATAATGTGTGAGAAATCGTGCCAAGGAAAAAATGAATTTAATGGTAACTTCCACGTGGATTTATAAAATCAAGCATGCAGCAGATGGAAACATCTATAAATACAAAGCTAGGTTCATGGCAAGAGGATTCTCCCAGAAAGAGGGAGTAGACTATGAAGAGACATTTTCTCCAGTCGTCAAATACACTTCCATCAGAACCATTATTTCCATTGCTTTAGCTATGGATTGGAAATTACATCAAATGGATGTAAACATTGTGTTCCTCAATGGTGTGATCGAGGAAGAAGTGTACATAAAGAAACCTCAAGGCTGTGTGATACATGGGAAGGAATCTCATGTTTTCAGATTAAAGAAGGCATTATATGGACTCAATTAAGCACCTAGAGCATGGTACTCTAGGATCGATGGATACTTGATGAGCTTGGGTTTCATCGAGAGTGATGCATATCCCAACCTTTATTGCAAGGTTATTGATGGTGATCCATTGATCTTGGTACAATATGTTGATGATATGTTTCTTACAGGAGCAAAAAGGCTCATTGTAAAGTGCAAGAGGGAGTTGGCCTTAGAATTTGAGATGAAGGATCTTGGACTGATGCACTCTTTCCTGGGGCTGGAGGTGTGGTAGAGACTAGGAAAAAATTTCCTTGGATAAGGAAAATATACAATTGATATTTTGCGCATATTTGGTATGATGGATTGCAATTACATGGCCACGCCTATGGAGACAAATCTGAAGAAGTTGAGTGACTCTACTTTAGATTCAGATTTGGTGGATCCCACTATGTATAGGCAGTTGATTGGATCCTTGATGTACCTGTTTAACACCAGAATGGATACTTGCTTTGTTGCAAACACCTTGAGTCAATTTATGGTAAATCCAAGGCACTACCATTGGGTTGCAGCAAAGCATGTCTTGAGGTACATACATGATATAGCTGGATATTCTCAAGTATTTCTCAGGTTGTGAAGTGAAGCTACAAATTTATACAAACTCTGACTGGGTGGGGAGTGTAGTAGAAATAAAGAGCACCTCGGGGTGTTTGTTTAGCCTGGGATTGGCTATGATATCCTAGTTCAGTAGAAAGCAGACCTCTATAGCATTCAGTATAGCAGAGGTAGAGTATATCAGAGTCAGTGTCACAATTCGTCAACCAGTATGGCTCTGGAAACTACTTACAAGACTATTTGATCAGCAGCTAGAGACGACCTTGATACACTGTGATAACCAAAGTTGTGTTAAGATTTCATAGAATACAATATTTTATGACAGGTCAAAGCATATTGAGATCAAATATTACTTCATCTGAGACATGGTACAGAATGGAGAAGTGAAGCTCCAATACATATCCACAAATGAGCAAATTGCAGGCATCTTCACCAAACCTCTATTGAAGGTAAAGTTAAAATACGTCAGGGACAACCTTGGCGTGATGAAGAATGTCTTCCTCGTTGAGAGAGAGTGGTTATGTTTTGGGCAAACATTATCCTCAAATGGCCATGTGACTTGGCTAAGGATAATGGCCCACGCATAATCTTTATCCTTGCTCATGTGACTTGACAAGGATGGACAAGGACTCGAGGTGTTGATGATTCTCTAGAAGACAGTACTGGGTTGACATTTCCCCTTGATGGCCATATTGATTTGGCTAAGGAAAATGGCATACATTCTCCTTCGATAACCATGCTGACTTGGCAAAGGAGAATGGTACATTATGTTGGCAGTATTGATTGTGTATTTTCATTGATGGAAACATGAATCAAACATGGACAGTAATCAAACATAAACAGAGCATATAGGAGTGTACTAACATAAATCTCAAGAGAGTTAGCGCAGTAGGTTGCGCAGAAGACATTGCGCAAGGTGCAGACGAATCCAGTATAAACCTACTGCTCATGAGAGGTATCATATCAGGTTGCAAGGAATCAGAGAACGCAGCGTTAATACCTTTGGAAAGGTCAAAGGAAAAGCTCAAAAAGGAGGAGCGCTACAAAGGAAGTTCTATTGGGATCAAAATCTCAACAGATCAACTGTAGCACACCCTAAAAGTTGTGAGGAAACTATGTTACAATCAAGAGATATGACAACCATCGATCGTTGACTGAAGGCATAGATCAATGATCGTGGTTCAATTGGATTCCAAGTGTAAAGCCAAAGGGGTTGAAGAGGAATCTTTTCCATTGATGTAGTTTTTGGGATAATTCTGGACCATCAGATCGAGGTGAAGCCAGAGGCTGCGAAAATTTAAGCCCCAATCATCACATCAGGAGCGATAATCCTCAGTCATTAGATCAAGTAGTGAATAAATAGCATAAGCTTCGTGACTTCACTTAAAATGTTCTAAGTATGGTTCATTATGGAGGTAATGGAAGTTAGGGGTGCATTTTGATGACACCATAGAAGACATATGAGTCCGCAAATCTGAGAGTCTGCGAACCTATCACATCAAATAATTCTAAGTATAGGTTCATCTTGGAGGTTGCGGAAGTTGGGGGTGCATTTTAATGACACCATAGAAGACATGCGAGTTCACAAGTTCGAGAGTCTACAAGTCTGAGAGTCTACGAACCCATCACAAGAAATAATTCTAAGTAAAATTCCATGATTAAAATGAATAAGAATCGTCCACTCAATGGTTGATTATATCAAAACCGTCAATCTGTCTAAAGCGCCTAGATGAAATATGGGTCATCCATCTCACCGTGAGATTAAATGTGAGTCATTAGATCAAGCAACCTAGAGCCATGATCCAGGAGGGAGACATGTAGCAGAAGAAAAATATGACATGTGGCCTAATCAACCAGTGACAAGTGTCTAGGTCCATTTGGCAGATAAGGTCTGTGAAAGTCACAAATCAGGGTGACACATGGCACATATATTATGATTCCACATCAATCTAGGTGACATCAGCATACCACGTCACTATGGGATTACAACCTCTCGGGATGTCCTACCAGCAAAAATGCCCTAAGCATCGAAGGCCAAAGTCACGAAATAACGTTGGTCATTGATCTAAGATCCTTCGAAATCATTCTTGAACGTTTGATCGTGTACATGATAGCGTAAGGAGTAATATCAACCGACAACACCAATTGCCCACTCTTGATGACCACTTCTGTAGGTCAAACTCTGGAAGAATGCAAGGATAACAAAGGTCGAAAATCTCGAAGCATCAAAGGTCGAAGTCGTGAAATAACACTGGTTGTTTATCTAAGATCCTCTGGAATATTTCTCGGTCGTTCGATCGAGTATAGTGAAAGGATAGCGTAAGGATAACATTGGTCTTGATGACCACTTCGGTAGGTCAAACTCTGGAAGAATGCAAATCTTGCGAAGGCTAGAAATCCCAAAGGTCAAAGTATCGGAGGACTTGGTTCCAGCACCGGTCACGTGATAAGGTAAAGAATCTAATAAGGAGCGCATAGGGCCTAGAATTAAATAAGCCCTCAGAAATTTGAATAAGGTCCCATGTAGAAGAATAAGGGCGGAAAGAGAAAGCACTAATAGAATAGCACTTGGAATGGACAAGCCTGTGGTTTTGAGCCCGCGGTCACATAAAGGAAAGATAAAGAGCCTGGGGCTTAACTTTGTTTCTTGTAGGAAACCTGAGAACAACACCACTATTGTAATAGATAGAGGCTAAGAAGCTTGTTCACCATTGCAGCCACAAAGATAAAGAAGCATGTCTACCAATACCACTTGAGAATATCATTCTTAATATAGTTTCGTATTAAAATATATTAAATAAAATTGAAGGCGTATGATTATTTAAATCAATAAAGGAAGAAATTATGTTTTGTTAATGAAAGGGTACAATGGTTCATTGTCAAAAGACACAATGGTTCAATCTTATACCTATTGAAATACTATATAAACTAGAAATTGTGGTGGAAAGAAAGTGTCTTTGTGGTCTACATCATAATATCAAAAACAAAAACAGAGTCCATGAAAGAATGTTGAAGACACTCAAAAAAGTGAGGGTGGAAGGGAGGATCTAAGGAGGATTGTAGTCCTCTACAGGTTGAAGTCTGAACAACAGGGAGCTGCAGATTCCTTTCAAGTTGGTGCTTGAAGAAAACAGGGGGTTGGTGCCTTCTTTCAAGTTGGTTCTTGAAGAATACAAGGGATTGGAGCCTCCTTTCAAGTTGGTGCTTGAAGATGCAGGGAGTTGTAGCTTCCTTGAGAATGTGCTCAGAAAAGAAGGGGATTTGTGTCTCCAAGAGTTGGTTCTCTAAAGAGGATTGGTGTCCTTCACAATTGTTATCACATGCTAATTTTTACTGTGTGAAATCAATATTTCAGAATCTAACAGAACGCCAAAACTGGTTTAGAAGCCTGATAAACTAGGGAAGGGGCTAAATATGGCAGGAAATAGCTAAATCTGGTAGGAGTGCTAAGTTGATGGGACCCGATGCATCGCGGATTATGAACTCTCAAGATCGATGGTTGAGGATGATTTTGGGGGGAGAAGTTGCGCAGAGGTTAATTTTGGAGAGTGGGCCCAAAATTTAAACCATGGTTTTCGTTCGAGGCTACGTGCCACCACCAGGTGCATTTCGGGGTGAAAAGTGGGTTTCCCCAAACCACTTTCTCATGCCCTTGAAAATTGAAAAGGTATAAAAGGGCGGGTGGTCGTTTATTTTATTATTATTTTGAATGTTGGACCGTTAAGACCTTGGTGTGACCACCATCTTTCAATTGCAGCTCAACAGTACAGTAACTCGGCTCGCTAGTTCCACTCATTTTCAAGCAGAAAATTATATCTGAGACAGCGCATTTCCTGACTTGCAATCGAAGGAGATAATCTAGTTGGGTAAGGCCAAATGAAGTTTTCCAAGGCCTAGCAAATGATGTCCATAGGTCAATGAAAGATAACGAATCACATGAAGGGTCGAGACAGAATCAGAGGATGAAAAGAGAGACTGAAACGCCAGAGAAGCCATAATATGGATTAAGAAACATTTCTTTCTAATCATTGTAATCGGTTTCAGAACCGAAACGTTTCATTTTAATCATTGTAATCAGTTTCAGAAACCGAAACGTTTCTTTGTAATCACTGTAATCGGTTTCAAACCGAAGGAACTCAGCTTGTATAAATATTAGGAGTTCCAAATGTATTAAGGGTTGGCAGAAGTGCAAGGGCGCAATTTTAGGTATTCGGAACTTGAATGTAATTTTATGAAGTTGAATAGAATACACATGCAAAAGTCTTGAAGTTTCCATGGAAATATTCTAATGGTGGTGATCTGAGTTTTGTCTCCTCTCTTTGTATGTATTTCATGTATTTTTGGTTTCATTTTCACCATCTTCTATTTAAATTGGATAGTTAAAGGCCCAAAATTCATCTTGTGATGTTCTTGGCTTAAGAAATTTAAACTGTGTTAAGTTCTTCCTAACTAATGTCATAATTCATTTATTTAATGCTCTGATATAGTTATATGTTTTCCTTTCTTCTTACACTTTGCAAATTTAAAATTTATAACTCATATTTATCACCTCATTTAGCCTTTATCCTCTGGAGAGTTCTACCAACCAGTCAGTGCTTCCAATCATTTCAGAAGTTTGACTCCATAGCCCTAAGTGTCCCTCCCCTTCCTTGCTAGCAAAATTATAAAAAACCCTTCAAAGCAACGAAACCTAGCCATTGATTTGTTAAAGAAAACTCATTCGTTGAAGACCAAGTGCCAGGAGAGACCCTCTCTGAGATGAGCAGGCTAGTACCCAGCACTAAAGTTTGTTTTTAGGTTACCTCTATCCTTTGTTTTATCAGTTGAACAAATTTACAGAGTGCTAACATTATGGCGCCATTGCCGGGGACGAAAGTTGTATTTTTCCTGGGAGAAACGACAAGGTTTAGATCTGATTTATGATGGTGGACAGATGTCAAACACAAGAAGGTTTTACATTCCCACCTGGCGACTCCAATCAATATTAAAATTCAATTCATACACTCCACTGGAGGACGAGATCCATTGACAGAGGTATGAAAGGACATCATGGGAGAAAACAAGTACCTAAAGTTGGGTTTTTTCCACGACATAATATTTTTTGTTATTAATTACCTTTTGTCCTTTCCTAAACATGCTAAACAAATTTTTCTTTACTTGTTGCATTCAAATGATGATCATGAGAATCTTACACTCGTATATCCTCCTCTTAAATTTGTACATATATCTCCTCATTGTATCACCGATTTTGATCAAAATCTTCCATCTGAGCCTTGTGTTGACCATAGCCAAGTTGATAAGCCTCATGAAATCAAGGCTGATATCTCACCTCCTGTACTTGATCCAACACCCTCCAAGATTCAGCATAGATACAAGACTTTAAAATTACCTCACATCCTTCATAATTTTCCTCCAAATCACTATAAGTACCTGCATGTGTTTGATGGAGAATATAATGCCATTACAGCTGAAAACACATCCAAGATTTTGAACATTTTATAGATTTCCTTGAGATTGATCATGATGATGTTTGTATGAGGTCCTTCTCTCAATCCTTGAAAGGGGATACCAAATACTGGTTTAAACACTTGCAGCCAGAGACAATTAGCTCATGGGAGGAATTGAAGAATGTCTTTTTGGAATTTTGGGGCAAGAGGAAATATTTGGATCTACATCTTACAAAGTTATATGCTTTGAAAAGGTAGAGCAATAAAACTATTTCTACATTCAATAGAAGGTTTTCTAGTATTTATTACAAGTTTCCCAAAGAAATTCAACCCACTGAAGTTGTTGACATGCTCCATTATGCAACAACCTTTCATCCAGATTTGTCTTTCCTTCTGATGGAAAGAAGACCTAAGTCCTTACAACAAATGTTTAATGATGCCCAGGAGATTCAACACAATATTCAAGCATGTAAACAGATTCGAAATGAGGATTTGGATGCTAAAGAACATGACTGTGAATATGAACAAAAAACAGTTGATTTGAATCTTGAGTAGAGGGTTAATAATATCATATGTCCTCTTGAAGTTTTAAATGCTAATGATTTTGCAAAGGATTATATTCCACTTATTGAAAAAGAAGGTGCTAATTTAGCTTATGGTCCATCCCATGATAAGCATGGGGCTGATTTATTTATGTATTCATTTGTAGACATTCAAGAAAATGAATTTTTAAATTAGCTTGTTGAAGAGCAGGTTGATGTCTCAAGATTTTCCTTGTTATATGACATTGCAGATGTTGTTGATTTGGCTATATATGATGAAGATGATGATGATTATGATGTTGACTTCCTAGAACAACCAGTTGCATGTTCTCTATCAGAAAATGTTCTTTTTCAGCAGTGTAATGAGAACAATCAACCTACATATCATAGTTACAAAGAAGAATATGAAGAAAGTACAGAATCAGTTGAAGGATATTCTTTACCTTTATGTTTTTCTTCTTTTAAATTGTTGAAAGAAAATTTTAAGATCGTCACTGAAGCAAAGTAATGTGTGTTAATGTTAAATCACATTGATTCACTGGAACAAATTGACAAGAAATTGCAGCAATCTTCTCATGTGTTTGATGACCATGTTACTTGTTATATAGAAGGTTTTATTAGTTCAAAATTGCACCCATTGGTCGAAGATGAATCTGAAAATGATTGTGTTCAACAATCCAAAGAAATCGGAAAATGTGCATATGACAGCAGTGAAGAAAATGAAGAAATTTTTTAATCAGGTGAAAGAAGTTTTCCATTGTGTTTTGCTTCTTTCAAATTGTTGAAGCAAAATGTTTATAATGTTTCAAATCAGATATCCTTCGAGCATGATGTTGAATATGAAGAAAGTTTTGGACTTGCCCATGAAAATTATCTTCCATTATGTTTTTCTTCCTTTGAATTGTTGAAAGTAAATCATGAGATAAAGGAGGAAGCAGGGAAGTCTAACTGCATTCACAGTGACATTGTTTTACATGAGCAAATTGTTATCAGTGAGGAAGGCCAACAACCTTCTCATGCATTTAATGATCATTTTGTTGATTACATGGAAGGTTATTTCAGTTCAAATTTGTAGCCTATGATCAACTACCAGCTTGGAAATAAAGATGATGGCCAATCAATGTCAATGTTAGATATGGATTTCTTGCCACCAGGGGTTTCATTTCAGCCAACACTGTCTTCGGATTCAGAAGATTGTTATTTTCAGCAGTCTCAGCAGATTTTTCAGCCTCTTTGTGGCAATCAACAGGTTGAATCACATAAAAACAAGGATGCAATGGAAGGGGTGAAACATGATTGTTGTTTTATGCATGTTTTAGAGGATCCATTTGCAGTTTTGTTGGAGGCGGTAAACAGTCCCAATAATTTTAATTTTTTGAGATTTGAATTTATAGATAAATTTTTGAATGAATTATCAGTAAACAATCTTTGGAGCAAGCATGTGCAAAGAAGGAAAATAGTGGATAAAATGCTTCAATGGTTGCATTGGCATTATGATTTCATTTGATTGGCAGTTCATTTCAGCAGTTTTAGAGTAGATATGACTCTGCAAATAAGCTTGTTGGTCAAGCAGTTTTCAATTTGGGTTTTCAGTAGTGTGTACATTAAGATTGTAGTGGTGTATTTAGCATTCATTTTTCAGTTGAGAGCAGTAATTTGACCTTATTTTCATGTCCTTGGACCCTTGTGTTTCTAGGAGAAGAAGAGGCTTATCGCCTAAAATTAATCATATTGCTGAAATAGGAAGAAGGAACATTGTGTTATCAACCCAACAAATTTCT
This sequence comes from Picea engelmannii, assembly GCA_009831015.1. Lineage (NCBI taxonomy): Eukaryota > Viridiplantae > Streptophyta > Pinopsida > Pinales > Pinaceae > Picea > Picea engelmannii. The sequence goes on from ML779169.1 coordinate 200,704, forward strand.
CTAAGGAGAACGTTGTCTGATTCATCCAGTTCGTCTTTCTCTTCCTTACCTATTATCCACAAGATGGAATCTAGTGGTGGCTCTAGTGGCACTGGAAGTGCTTCCTCATCTCAATTTTCAACTGCGTCAGTGATTGGTAGCTTATATAGTCACCAAGTCCTTGTCCAATCTACCACAAATCCCACCAAAGTCATTAAAAAGTAGGGCTTTTTCAGTTTAAAGAAGATGCTACAACCACATTGTGGCATGTTTTCTCTCCTCTTAACCTAGCACCTGCTACTCATCCACTTCCTAAATTCAAAGAGCATCTTCCTAGGTTTTCAGGGAATAACATTGTCACTACAAATGAACACTTGGTGGCATTTTCTAATGCCTGTCACAACATAGGAGCTAATGACAACAATACTTGCATGCGCTTATTTTTCAATTCCCTTGAAGGGAAGGCTACGGTCGATTTCTTTGACATTCCTCCTAATATTTTTCCTCCTTGGGAGCAGTTAGTATATTGATTCAAATCCACCTATGGGAAATCCAAAAGCCCAGTTGAGCAGTTACGGGAGTACAATAACATCTCTTATAAGGATGGTGAGACCATTAAGTCCTTTAACTTGTGTTTCACCAAGTTATACAATCAAATCCCTGAACTCATTCAACCTCAGAACCAAGTCGCTTTCGTGCATTATTATAATGCATTACCTTCCCCCTACTGTCATAGGCTTGAGTAAAAAGCCATTGATAACCTTGGTTCTGCTCTGCATACTTTTTTAGTGTATGAAGAACAACTTGAAAGAACAGGACTTCCTTAGGGAGAATCAATTAAACAAACAGACATGGCTGCCCTCTTATAGCTTGTACATGACATGAATAATTGTATGATAGTGTATGAGTGGAAGGGAAATGTCTCCCCTCTTACCCCTGGAGCTTCATCCTCTTCTTCACCCCCCTTTAGAAATCCAAATGAAAATAATTTCCAGCCTAAAGCTATCATGCCTCGTAGTTGGTGTAACTTTTGTGAGGAACACCACGAGGAAATTACCTGTGAGGTAAAGAAGAGTGCCAGAGATAAAATCTTTGGTAAAAGACATGAAAATACCATCGTGGTCCTAGACTTTGTAGATCTAGAAGATGTCATGATCATCAATACTAGGAACAAATCCTATGCTCCCAAAGGCAAATATGATCCTCCCCGTAATTCTTCTAGCCCAAGCTCATCCTCACCAGCTGCTACTGTTCAGGTTCCTAAGGCTCCTGACAGTCAAGGAACTACCACCCCTCTCCCTCTTCCAAATACAATATTCTAAATCAGTTGGCCAACATCAAACCATATGCAACCCTTTTTTACATGGTTGTCATCCCTAAACAACAGCGGCATCTAAAACAATTCATGGAAGGAAAAGATTTTGTTGTATCCAACCTCTTTGAAGAGGTAGATGAAGAGGGTTCGTTTGTAAATAAAGTAGGTGTACAAAACATTAGATACCCTATAAAAAAAAAAAACCTTTTTATATTTTTGTAAAGATTATGTATAAGATTTCCCATTGTTGTCTCATTGACGGCAGTTTGGGCCCAAGTGTAATGTCGAAGATTATTATGGAAGAGTTAAGCTTGTCTTGTACAAATGAAAATGCCAGAAGCATGCTCTCTTATAATAGTCTACAACAAACAACCATAGGTGAAATCAAGGACGTGACCTTGGTTTTGTGCGCACACCCTGAAATAAGGACAACCCTTAATATTTAGGTAATTGATATGCTAGTAACCAACTACTCAATCATCTTAGGAAGATATTGGCAAGCTTTGACGAGTGGATATCTCTCACTCGACGGGACACACTTATCTGTTCCTCGAAATGGTAAAAACATCATAGTCCCTAGAGAGGGAAGGATTTCACCTTACATAGAAAGTGTTCCATAGCCTAATGTGAATTATATCGAAGAGGACTTAGGGGTGTATTCCATCTTTGTCGAGGAGGATAACACTCCCTTGGAACAAATCGACTTAGACGACGGTATGTGGCATATGCACTTTGATGGTTCATGCTCTAATGAAGGAAACAGAGCTGGCATTATCTTGTACTCTCCTGTGGGGAAAATTCACAACTTTTCTTATAGGTTAGAGTTTGCTTGCACAAACAATGTCACTGAATTCGAAGCTTTACTATTAGGCATTGAAAACGCCTGTAATCTAGGTTGTGGTCACCTTACAATTTTTGGGGATTCTGAGCTTGTTGTGAACCTTATACGTAAGATATATTTCCCTAGCAACAAGTTTATGAAATGCTACACTCAAACTGTTTGGGCACTAATCTTGAACCTATTATCTTTCAACATTACTCGTGTTAAGAGGGAATTGAACTCAATGGTTGATCGATTAGTTGTTTTTGCAGCCTCTCCTAATAAACAACTTCTGCCACACAGACATGATTATACTTTTCAATCTCTATATCGCCCACATATCCTTGACAATATAGAATCATGGCAGGTCTTCCCTAGAGATGAGAGCATATGTGCTTTCATTCAAAATGAACCTTATAAGCCTAAGGAAATTATATCAATGGAAGATGACAAGATTCCTAAGGGATTGAATCCTCTAGAGACTTCATTTTCATCGAGTGATGTAGGCAATAAAGAGAAACATAAAGAAGGGGAGTCAAAAAGGAAGGTGGGTGAAACCATCTCCTTAAACATTGGAACACCCAAGTCCCCAAAGAATGTTAAAATAGGTGCTCAATGTTATGATGAAGAAAAAATGAAGTTGACCAGACTGCTTGGCGAATTTCAAGATGTTTTTGCTTGGTCTTATGAGGATCTTTGTGGTTTCGATCCTGCTCTTATACAACATGCCATTCCTATCAAGGAGGGCATAAAACCAGTTAGGAAAAAACAAAGACCTATCAACCCTGCACTAGAAGCAACTATTCAAAAGGAGTTGGAAAAACTCTTAAAGGTTGGGATAATATTTCTAGTCAAGTATTCTAAATGGGATTCTAACTTGGTTCTCGTTCGGAAAACAACTGGTCAGATCAGATTATGCATATATTTTCGCGCATTGAATCGAGCTAGTATAAAAGATCACTTTCCTCTCCCTAATATGGAAATGATTTTGCAGCAAGTTGCAGGGTCACAGATGATGACCTTACTTGACGGTTTTTCTGGTTACAATCAAATCAAGGTAAAAAGGGTGGATAAATATAAAACCACCTTTATTACTCATTGGGGAACTTTTGCTTATGAACATATGCCTTTTGGCTTATCTAATGCAGGTGCCACTTTTCAAAGAGATATGCAAATAGCTTTTGACGATTTGATCGACAAGATTATTCATATCTATCTTGATGACTTAGTTGTATACTTGAAAAAAGGATCAAATGGTTCAGAATTTCAAAAGTTATGGTCGGGTCCTTTCAAGATTGAGTTTGTCCTGGGTACAAACTCTTACATTCTAAAAGATTTACAGGAGCAATTATTTTCCTACAACACTAATGGTTCTCTCTTAAAACACTACGTGGAATCAACTTGAAGAGTTTAACGTTGTTTGGATTGTTCTGTATTTTAGTAGTTCAGTTGTGTTTTAATTTTAGTAGTTTTCCTTCTGTTGTTTGCAATTCTGTCATTTTATTTCTGATGTTTCAATTTTGCAGTTTCATTTCTATTATGACATTTCTTGCTTTTGATCTTTAGATTTCAAATTTTTGGTCAAGAATAAAATGTTGGATCAATTCTGCCACAGTGACACCACTGCAAGATATTGTTAATCAATAACAATCAATCGTACACGACTATTATGATGTTCCCCCTAAAGGCATCATTGAATTTGTTATCTTCTTTCACTGTTGTCTTATGAGATAATTGGTTACTTCTCGCTTCTGCTTTCCATTTCTTCATCCACTTTGAGATTCAAAAGAGGAATTCCATAAAAAAAATATCCTTGAAGTCAAGAGCCAATTTTGGTTGAATGATTATGTATACAGGGATAAACCCCCTCATACTTAACACTTTCCATGAGTTATTCCCAAATTCCCTGTCATTTTTTCCATTAAATCCGCTCACTTCCCCATGTTGCATAATCATTCTGGTTATATCTTCTTAATCCGATGTTCTTGGTCTGCAAAACCATACATTCTAATTTCTTAATCTATTGGAAATATATTTCTCTATGGAGTCACCAGTTTATTGACGATTAAAATCGCAACGAGGATTTTTCGCCCGCAAAGTATTGCTAAAGCCTATTATTTAAACTATGCTAATAATATATAATATTAGTAGGTGGGACCCCCTTGTAGACTAGAGGCTCAGAGATAGTCATATCACACATTTTATGTTGTTGTTTTGATGTTGCTTACAACATATTATATGGTTGACGACGCAGTCTTGGTTCCATTTTGACATAGTGACAGGTGGATGATGCATTTATGGGATGTTCTATTATTCAAAGCTTTATTTTTATTATATGATTGGCATATATTTACAGTTGTTATGTTAAATCATGTCACCATGATTAATTACCTGGCCACACATGCACAATAAATATGTTAGTAACAACATAAATAAAAGCAAAGGGAATAAACTTATGAAAAAAAATCCTAAAAAAAAGGGCCTATGTTTATGCTATGTTAGAAGCTATGTGCTATTAAAAATAGTGTTAATCCTAACTATTAAATGGTTATGCGATTTGCATTTGAGTTATTATGGGCGCATATAATATGGAAATGCATATGGTATGATACAAGGACTTGGCAATGCTCGACGTAAATATTTTGGGTGGTGCATTTGGCAAGGAATATGGTCACAGGTTTCGATAGTTTGGAAATTGATTACATGGTTTTAATGCATTAGTGAGTGTTGGTTGTCGTGTACCTCGGAATTGAATAGATGAGAAGATGGAAGCGATGTGTAGTAAATGCACGTCACTTCATACCCCCCCCCCCCCCCATTAGGTCGTCACCCTAGTATGGTTATTGTTGTATTTCGATCTGCTGGTGGTTAAGCTATGAAATTCAAGCTTGGGAAGGAAACGCTCGGCTAGATCGCCCCTTTTAAGCTATCGGTTACAGGTATGGTTCTTTTTCACCCATCCATGAATTACACTTTGTGTATGAATGAACGATGGCTTAGTAATACTTGGGTTTTTGTTTTCCTGAGAATTGCAATTGTGTAAATGCGTGGTTTTTCTCACTGGAATGACTGTGTGGTTGTTCGATTGCAAGTAAAATAATTAGTTTGGTTGAGTTGTGCATTCGTTGGTTGTTCTGATGGTGAAAATCGTGATGGGTCTCTATGGTTTTTGAATGAATATGGGTATGATCACTCTGTGTTATTGATGGAGGGTTTCACTCTGTGCATTTGTGTTGGTTGCTTCCTTATAGTTATGAATTTCATTTGGTTGTTGTGTATGTTTCTCAGGCTGCCATTTGGTTATTGTGTTTTCCATATTCATGGTCATGGGCTTATTTACATGGTGTTGGCATCAAATATATCTCGGAAGTCATTTTTAGGGTGTCCATTATGTCAATATATATGCTATATGGTTGTTGGGTGATATAAGTTGTGCCTCGGGTATGCATCCTCATTGGCATTTTGTCAAATGATTCAGCTCTTAAGAAATTGACAGAGGTTATACCTCTGTGTGTTATGGGTAACTGTCACTGTCCAGTGGACATTCACTTCTCCTCTACATCATTTTCCTACCCTACCCGTCAGTGTTTCCTCTGTGATTAACTGTTGTGCCATTGCTCAGGCCGGGAGTTATAAGGAACCCTGTGGTGTCTACTATGTTGGTATTGAAGGGTCTTTGCCTATGGTTGATATGTTTTGAGGACCTCCAGTTCTCTGTGCTATTGATGTCTGAGCAAACTCTTGATTACCTCTTTATAATTATTGTTACAGAGCCCGATTTAAAAAAAAATCCCCAACTGTTCTTACTCTTGTCAGGCATATTTTTGGTTGTCAAATATTGGTTGTAAAGTGGAGTGGTTATGACAGTTGTATCGAGTACCTATCTCATCCTTATTTTGAATAAATTGGTTGAAGGTTGTGACTGGGAATGGATAATAATTTGCAGTCAAAGGGCTACCTCTTTTTCCTTATATTTTGAATCATTGTGTTCTACAGCAGGGTGTTGATTGCAAATTGGAGAATCATGTGTGTTTCACTAAGCCCGATCGGGATCATAGCGAGTTATGGAATTGATAATTGTGTTTACTTCATTATGTTTATTGTGTAGCTATTATGGAAGCATCGTGCATGTTGTAAATAATTGCATCAACAGTGATGAAGCTCAGGTTTTATATGACTATGGTTTCATTGCAAAGTTATTGGTTGATATGATGAGGAGTGTATGAAATCGGGCATGTTTGGGAAGTCTGTTTGATTTGGAAAGGGACATGTACATATGTTTTATTTTGACCAATTGTGAATTGATGGATAGTGTATGATATTTTTATAGTATGGATAGAGGTGGAGCAATGATTGTTGTGTGTTTTCTTTCAATTCTTAAAGGAAAGGAAAGGAATTGGGGACCAAGCATTCTCTTAACAGGACTGTTGAAAGTCGTTTCGATTATGAGTATGATTGCAGACTGTGTTAATTGGGAAATTTTAAAATTTTTGAATGTGGAACAATGAACAGTTTTGATACACGGTGATTATTGAATTGGCATTGGTATGTTTTGTATTGAGTACAGAGTTATGTTTATTGATTACTTGATTTGTTTTATGAACAATATTTGGTATTTCCCTGTCGTTCTCTCACTTTGCGCACATTACAAGTCCCCTCACCTTCCTAGATTCACTATTCACTCGATGTTCTTAAAATTAAATTATAGTTAAGTGAAGACTCTGTATTATAGCAGTTGAAGGATGGCATAGGAATGAGTTACAGTGATGTGTTTTGATTTACAATACAGTTGATTGTTTGATGATTTGTTGAGCAGTAATCATGATATATTCCCCTTCATTTTACCACTTTTCGCTCAATACAATCCCTCATATATCCCAAAACCCTTATTCACCCCCTTCTCATTGACAAGTATTAAACGATTTGATGGATTGGATTGCATAAGTCTGATGTGTTGTTGAGCCAAACTTTGTTTCATATTTAAAGAAATGTCATGTATGGTTTGTTGAAGAAACTAGTTGCTAATAATTGATGCATACAAGAATGAGTTTCTTCAGCAGAGGTATCCATGCTCGGGGTAACAGAGGAAGAGGAAATTGGAACAGGGGCCCTAGAAGGCCAAGGTTTTCTATACATTTTGATGCGAACTCACAAGAGTTGAGCCAGCTATTTCAAGCTGGGTTTTTTAACTGGATTGGACAAGGAGTGGTTCAACCTAGGCCAGAAAGGCCTCCTTTCCAAGCCCCACATGTCCTTGGTATCCCAGTTCCCCCTCATGTCTTATTACAACCTGAAGTCCCTGAAAATGACAGATGGAAAGAGATTGTCCACCCGGAAGTCTCCCAACATCGTGGCTGGACCACCTTGTCTCTACCTGCTCGCCCTCCACATGTTAACCAAATTGTCCAAGTTTCCCATCAACACTCACTAGTACAGTATTCCCATGCAAGCAAGAGGTTAAAAGCCGAAGCCCACCATGCACCTGATAAAGGAAAAGTCGTTGTTGCCCCCTCCTCTCCATCAAATGACTCTGCCAAATTTGTTTCATCCTGCATGCATTTGAGAGATGATTGCTCTCATGTTATCAGTGCGATTAGGCCTAAAGGATCCACATAGCCTAAGGCAAATTCAGAGAAATCAAAGGTAGACAGAAACAACAAGGGGAAAATTGCCTCCCGTAGTGGAAAATATGGGTTTTAAGTGTTTTTAATTATGGATTGTTGAGAATAGTTGAATTCTGAAATTTTTGGACAGCACACTATTTTTTGGATATGTGGATGTTATATTTTTGGATATAGTTTCAATTATCATTGATATAAATTATCAAATTTTGATAATGATGATGGGAGCGATAAGGAGGGATGTGTTTGATTGATTAACCAGTTGTGTTTATGCTTGTTAAGGAAACTAAAGGCAATCACAAGGGGTCCCACATACTAATTATTATTTATTAAAGACCCTTATTATTATTTTATTAATTTTCCCCCTTAACTAAAAAGTTGGTTGAGTTTTAGTTAACTTAACTAAAGAGGTAGTTTAACTACTTCAATTAATTTTGATTGCTTAAAGGCAAAAAGAGAAGGAGGAACAAGAGGAGAATAGAAGGAGAAAGCATACTAAGGTCTATTCTTGAGTTTTATTGAGATAATTTAGTTTTCATTCATTCTTTAATTCAATGAAAACCTAATTCTCTTTTACGATAGTAGGGTCCTATTGTAGACAGCAAGATTCAAGGCTGAATTACATCATTCAGACACTTGTTTTTCAGAGGTGTTGATCTATCTTTGATAGACCGTGTAGACTTGTTGTTTGTGAATTAAATTTCATGACTGATAAAGGCTATTGTGCAGAGTCGAGTGGGCAGCAATCTGTGGCAAGTTGATCCAGCTTTTAAAGTTTAGTTTTTTAAATTTCTGTCAGAAGTCCTTTTGTATGGCTTTCATCGGGGACATCTAAGTTTGACTTTGGTCGAAACTTCCTCAGGGAATTTTGTAAATAGAACGATTGTTTTGATAAATTGGAATGAAATAAATGATTGCTTTATGTCTCATCTGTGTTGATTATTGACTTGGTATTTTTAATTATTCATTTATTTCAGCATCTGTTATATTCAGAAAATTACATAAATATTGAATTTTTCAACAATCTTTAATTTACAAGAAAATTAGTCGAAGCCCTTGTAACCAATATTTGTGGATTAGGAAACAAATTTTTATGGTTATAAACCTAGGGTGAYATTCCCGTCTATCTTGATTTATCAAAGTAAGATCTGAAAATTCTTGAGTAAGATCATTTCATATATTTTCCTCAACAAGTAGGTCATGATGATAAGGACTGTAGAACTCTGGAACTAATGAGAGAAAGAACTTCACACACTTACAAGGTGCAAGCAGAAATGATGACAGGGTAAGTTGTACCTCATTTCAACCATGTGCCACCACCATACAACAATTCACAGCCGCAAGACAACAATGTGCAGCCATAATATAACCTTGCGCAGTATAACCAGGTACCCCAATACAATACATGGTGAGGAGATTGAGGTGGACACAAAGGTGGAGGATGAGGTAGAGGAGGATTTGGATGAGGCAGAGGGCCAATAGTATGCCATAACTGCCAACAACCAGGACATTAGGCAAGGGATTTTCCACTTCCACCTGCGATATGTATGTATTGTTGTGCAGTAGACCATGACATAGAAGCCTGCCTAATACTCTTAGGAAAGATTTAGGAAAAAGGGAACCAGAACAACCAGATTGTCCAGTGGATTTCTACAGAAACCAGGGATGATGGGAAAAACATAAATATAGTTACTCGAGGAGGAGCCAATACAGGAGAGGATGAAACCAAACAAGATCCAACTCAACACCAATGGGTCAAGAAGAATATCGATCCATAGAAGCAATTTGACACGGGAAAAGAAAAGGAAACATTTAAAGTGGCCAGACAAGAGCTTCTCAAGGGGAACATTGTGTCTACATCAGTTGCGCAGCAAACTCGGGACCCACCAATGTACGAGATGCCATATTTAATGGATCATACTGGTAAAGGAAAACCTTTAGAGCTAGTAAGTACCATAAAGACTTTTCTGCAATCATGTGTTATGTTAGTGAATGATCCATCATCTGTTAAAGTCTTACAGAATCTACTAGAAAGATGTAACACGGAGGTAGAAGGGAAGTTAGAGCAGAAAACAGTCAATCATCTCCATACAAGAAGAAGGACAAGCAGAGAATTCAGGTTGAATGCCAACATTGGGGATTTCAACATGGGAGATATTATACCGGATTCAGTCTCTAAAGTAAATATCTTTCCTAAGAAGACATGGCAGTGTATGGGGGAACCCACATTGGGATATTCACCTATCTAGTTGAAACTAGAAAATCAACACAGAGTGTTACCAATTGGAAGGTTGAAAGGTGTAACAGTAGATTTGGATGGAGTGCGCACTGTGGCAGATTTTGAAGTAATAGAGATAGTATATGGCACAACACCTTACCCAACATTACTTGGATTAGATTGGGTGTTTGATAACCAGGCTGTGATCAACCTAAAGACAATGAAAATGACTTTTGAATCAGGTGAATATAGAGTTATTACACCATTGGATCCTTCATAAGGAGAAAGGTTTGTAGAGGTGACTTGTTTGGATCTGGAAGAAATAAACCAGTTATACAGAACCACTGAGCGAGAAGAAGATTATGTCAACCCAACTGTAGATGTAGTACTCAGCTGGAGAAGCATTACATCGTGTACTTTGGACTCAGACATAGGGTTGGAGAATTGGCAGCAGTGACTACATGAAGTCTCCACAAGGAGGTGTGCAAGAATAGATTGCGTAGTAAGGTGGGTAGGCACAGAGATATGAGAGCCTCCTAGTTTTCATGGGTTGAACGACTTAGAGGAATTCTTGACAAAATATGAGGAGGAAGTGTTGAAAATCATAGGCTGTTATCTTGGGATATTCACTCAAGGAAGCACCTGCAACATGGTGGGGCACATACAAAGAAACAATTCAAGACTGGTATCAGTGTAAATGACTATTGCACATTAGATTTGGTGCAGAACAGGGGAGCACTACAGTGCAGAAGTATGATGGGAAAGGAACACCAGTGGAACACATAGAGAAATGCATAACACAATGGAGGACGATGCCACCAGAGGAATGGCCTCATCACTTTATTCACACATTGGAAGGGATCCCAGGGAACTGGTACATAGACCAAGAGATGCGCAGAGTCACTGCATAATGGACAGGATTACAACAAAATTATGTAGTAACCTTCTCATTCGAGCATGAGAAGCCCAACATTGATTCAGATGTGAAACTAATAAGGGGAGTGATAATTTTTTATTCATCGGAGGTAGAAATTATAACAGAATATCAACAGCAGAACCAACAAACAGTCAAAGTGTTACTCTCCTGTTATCATGTCGAAGAGGAAGCACCAGATGAAGATGATTCACACAACATTCAGATCACATATATTAAAGGAGAGAGAGAGGTGGAAGGTCCATCTCTGGAGTCAGAAGCCTTTATTGCAAAAATCAAAGTCAAGAAATTCAACATTGGCACGAAAGACAATCCTAAAATGGAAAGTATTAGAGACTATTGGGATGAGCAGATCCTATGAAGGATAAGAGAGTTATTGCGTGAATACAGTGACCTATTTCCAGCAAGCTTTACAAAGATGAAAGGCATAGCAGGTGAGCTAGGTGAGATGAAGATACCCCTAAAACAAGAGGCTAGACCTGTCAGGTGGAGACCTTACAGAATGAATCCAGTGTATAAGCAGAAAGTGAAAGAATAAATTGACTGAATGTTGGAAGTTGGCATCATAGAACCAGTAGAGGAATCTGTATGGATCAGCCCCATCGTAGTACAGGAAAATAAGCAAGGAGGGATAAGGATTTTTGTAGATTTTCGAAAACTCAATGATGCTTGCTTACATGATCCTTTCCCTACCCCTTTTACAAATGAGGTCTTGGAGAATGTAGGAGGCCAGGAAGTATATTCATTCATAGATGGATTTTCAAGTTACCATCAGATCAAAATAGCTCCAGAAGACATGTATAAGACTATTGTCGCTACAGAATGGGGATCCTACCAATATATAGTCATGCCCTTTGGGTTGAAGAATGCACCAACTATATTTTCAATAGTAGTCATAGCTACATTTAAGGATTTTATACATTAGTTTCTATAAGTTTATCTGGATGACTGGATTGTGTATAGTATTTTGAAAGACCATGTAGAAGTTTTAAGACTAATGTTAGAAAGATGTAGGCAATGTCAGATATCTTTAAACATTCAGAAATGCATTTTTGGTACACCTTTTGGGATATCGTTGGGACATATAGTGTGCAAACATGGCTTATTGGTTGACCTTACCAAGACTGTTGTTATTGTGAACTTACCACCACCAACGTCAGTGCACTAGTTAAGAGCCACATTGCGACATATAGGATACTACAAGAAGTTTATAAAGGGGTATGCGTAGATTACTGCACCAATGGAAAATTTGTTTAAAAAGGACACCAAATTTCAGTTTAATGAGGATTGTCAGCAAGGATTGGATACTCTAAAGGAAAAAATGATGACAACACCTATATTAGTGTTTCTAGATTGGGAAAATACATTTCATGTGCATGTAGATGCATCAGCAATAGCACTTTGAGCAATTTTGGTGCAGCCAAGAGCAGGGGATTTAAACCATCATGTAGCCTTTGCAAGAAGGAAGTTGTCAGAATCTTAGTAGAATTACAACACCACATAAAGAGAAGACCTAGCCATGGTATATGCACTTCAGAAATTCAGGCATTATTTATTAGTTAAACATTTTAAAATGTTCACAGATCATTCTGCCCTCAAATATCTAGTCAACAAGCCAGTGTTGGGGGGAGGACCTGTAGATGGTTGTTATTATTCCAAAAATTTGATTTTTAATTAATAGTCAAACCAGGGAAGTTGAATGCAAGACCTAATCACTTGTCAAGGGTAACCAATGGAGAAGAACCTACTAACTTGGAAGACAACTTCCTTGATGCACAGTTATTTTTAGTACAAGTAGTTGATGAGTACTTCGGTGATGTCATTGAATTCTTAAGTACATGAGTTGAGCCACAAGAGTTTAGTATTGCATAGAAGAAAAATATGGTAGTCATAGATGCAAACTATCAACTCATTATTGGTCATTTATACAAGATGGGCACAAACAACATTTTGAGAAGGTGTATATTGGAACATGAACGACCCAGGGTTTTAGCAGAAGCTCAAGAAGGTATAGCTAGAGGACACTATGCAGGAAAAGATATTGTGCAAAAAGTATTGCACGCGGGTTTATGGTGGCCAACGGTTCATAAAGATTCCAAGGAATATTGCCAGAACTGTGATTTTTGTCAGCGGATTGGCAAACCCAACAGGAGGGATGAGATACCCATAAGACCACAAGTCTGTGGGTATTTGACAAATGGGAAATAGATTTTTTCTGACCTATTAACCCATCAACAAGAAGGTTAGGAGCTAGATATATCATTATTTCGATCGAATACTTAACTAGATGAGCAGAAGCAACACTAGTCAAAGATTGTCGCGCAGAGACAACAACACACTTCTTATTTGCTCAGGTGATCACCAGATTTGGATGTCCTGGGATTTTGATGAGTGACCAAGGCACCCATTTTATTAACAGTACCATCAAGGCTATGACTAAGGAGTTTGAATTCAATCACTAGAAGAGTACACCACATCATCCTTGGGCAAATGGAACAGTATAAGCTTTCAACATAATTTTGGAAAATGCTTTGACTAAGATCTGTAATGTTAACAAGGATGATTGGTACTTGAAAATACAAATAGTATTATGGGCATACAGGACCACGTGCAAGAAGTTGACAGGACAAAAACCATTCACATTAGTGTTTGGACAAGAATCAGTGGTGTCATTAGAATTTTTGGTACCCATCCTATGCGTAGAAGCAATTACCATTATGTCAGAAAGAGGCACAATATAGGAGAGGTTAAGTCAACTGATGGAAATGGAATAAAAAGTGATTCTGGCAGGATTTCACCAAGAGGTATAGAAAGCAAGGGATAAGGCCTGGCATGACAAACACATAAAAAAGAAGAGATTTAAGGAGGGATACCTAGTTCTACTCTATGACAGCAAATTTTTGCAACACCCTAGTAAGTTCAAAATGCATTGGCTAGGGCCATATGAAGTAAAGACTGTCACAGATGGAGGATATGTGCAGTTAAAGGACTTGGGAGGAACATAATTGAAAGGAATGGTGAATGGTAGTCAACTGAAACTGTATAGGGATAGTCGACCTACTAACTCTTAGTAATTACAGTGCAATAAGAAAGTCATGTATATAGTGTACTATAATAGATATTAGGAAAGAAAACTGATAAAAAGAAATAGAAAGTAGAAAAAGAAATAGAAAAATACAAAAAGAGGCAGAAGTTGGTTGAACAACAACAAAATGGAAAAAAATCATGTGCAACAACTACTGCAACAACATAGACATACAGTGCGTAGGAAAAATTGGACTCGGCGCAAATGCATGGAAAAAATGAAAAAAAATTATGAATGCGTCTATAAAATGCAGAAAGAACGGGTTAGCTCGACACTTAGTGATTTTTTAGCACAGAGCAAGATATAATTTTGTGCCCTAGGTTGAATTGCACAAAGAAGAGAGAAAGTGCTCAAATCAGATACAACATGACACCACCAAATTTTGGCGCTCTAGGGCAGTACGTACGGGTTACTCGACAGGGTGAAAAGAGGAAGGAAAGGATGGTGGAGCCCGAGAATGTCGTCAAGATCGAAGATGTTACCACTTCCAAGACAGATTCACTCAACCCGATGAGGGTTGAGGAGGAAACGTCGACAACGGTACAAGGGGAAGTAGGGAAGAGCTTTGGGACTCGAAATGGTATTACAAACCCTAATCCCAAAACATCGACTAAACCCAATGAAATGACGAGTCAGCAACAGGGTCGCGACGAAGAGGGGGTGTGGGTTGAGGACATCACTAACCAGTCGGAATCCAAGGGGGAAGAAGATGACACATAAACAACAGAAGCATGCCAATATGTCGTCGGATAGAAAAGAAAGGTGTCAGACGTGATAGAAATTACACTTCCCTACCTCCCAGATGCAGTGGTGACTGTGGAGGACATGCTTGAGAAAGTGCCTAAACTAAGGTATTCAAACCATGATGTGTGCGACGTAGAAAAATTCCCAGACTTGGCTGAGGAAGCCTACATGGAAAACACAGGGGAAATTTGACCCCTAGGCAAACCAATCATGGAGCCCGTGCAATGAATAACCGGGCTCTACAACTCTGAGATCATGAACCTCCTGGACATACCACACTCCGAGCGCAGTAAAAATGTTGGGCTTTGCGTCAAACAATTGTTAGCCTAGGTACATGATGACATTCTTTGGATGGATAGGCCAGTACAGCTCGATGTGGCATTGATTGCCAAAATTAAGGGATTACCCATAATGGGACCACAACCAGAGGAATACTTGGACAACAAAGTGCGTGAGAAGGAGATTGTCAAGCTAGTCAAGACATAATTTGGTACTAGCTGAGGAAATAGGGGTATTATGCTTAGATATATCAACAATGATGCGACAGGGTTCTCCATCAAGCTCATGGCTTGCAAACTGTTGAGGAAGTGCAGAAAAGAAGAGTCTCCAACAGGATTCAATGCAGTCGCGCAAAGGGAGTAATGTTCAGTTGGGCGCCTTACCTCCTGAACCAATTCTTGATCGATTACAGAGATGCACAGGATAATGGAACAGAGTTCCATTATTCTTGGTTAATTATCCTCATAGCTTTGGAAGGATGGTAGGAGACAAAAATTTCGCTTTTCTGGATAAAAGTGGGAAGTGCTACGCAGTCAATTATGAATACCTCTGGCAAGCCAAGGACAACAAAAATCAACAGGTGAATAGCACAGTGTTCGCTATGTTGTTGGAAGAGATACAACAATACATAGCCAATGTGTGGTGCATTCATGTGGAAGTCGAAAGGGATAGCCAGATTTAAGGCATCCAGGCACCATATGTGGATACAGTCCGCAAGATACCCAAAGAAGGAATGGTTGGAGATGCAATACTGAATCACAAGGGAATAGATTGATTGGATAATCAAAGACTGGCCTGCACAGTGGAAGATATCAGTAGAAAAAACAACAACAAGGCCAGCAGCAATGAAATCATCCAAACCTAAGGGGCAAGTTGAAGCAGGTCCTTCAACAAAGACAAATAGCCTAGCTGCTAACACTAGGAAGGTTGTGGCAGGCACTCATGCGTCAGGAAGTAGCATAGTTCCAAAGATGCCAAGGAGGACAGCAATGGTGTGCAGGGAAGACATTTAAAAGGGTGCCAAGAAGGGAGATACATCTCAAGCCGGCAAGAATGGGGTACAAGCAAGGACGAGTGGGGCACAACCCTCACATGAAAAAAGAACTACAACACAGATGGAGGAAACGCACAAAAAGATGAGGTACACCAAGGACAAACAAGGTTCAGGACATGGAGGAAGAGGTGGTCCACATTGCAGAAGCACAAAGAGAAGAGATCATGTCCAAACTCATAGAAATTCATGAAACTCTACAACAGTTACAAATTCATGCAGTACCGCAGGCCACAACGTAACAACATGAAAAGACACAGGGACCTCCTGCGCGGAAAGAAAAAGATGAGACCATTCAGATAGTAGTGCAGGGTAGGGATACACTCACGGTCACACAGTAGATGGTCAGAATTGATCACGAGACCACACAAAAACCCGTGGGGCACATTGACCACTTTGAGGTAGTCATAGTGTAGTTACCCACAAAAACACTATATGGACTCCAGGTTAGTATAATGCAAGAAGTGAAATCCATAGCCCGCGTGGATGCCACCAACTTGGAGGTTGGTAGGGGGGTCGCAGAGATGTTACAAATCACCTGCGACCAGTTGACCTTGGAGAAGGAGGAGGAAAAAGAACGTGCTGACAAGCTAGAGTAGGGGCTAACAGTAGTATACAACTGCATTAAAGATCCTTATGCAAACAATTGAGGGGTACAGGCAGGAGATAGAGGAGTTGAAATAAAGACTAAATCCTACGACTCCTCCTAAGGTCTGAGAGCAAAGAGAACAACAAATGACATTACAAATAGATGAAATGGAAAGGGAAGCCAAGGAAGTCACAGAATTATTTGACAAGACTGTGCAAATTTGGACCACTTTGGAAGAGGATGAAAAGGTCCAACAGTTGGACCAACAAGAGGAGAAAATAAATGTTGCCATGCAACAATTGAAGCAGCGATAGAAAACCATGAGAATTACCGAGCGCTTGAAGGGCATGCAAGATATGAAGACCCTGCAAACAGATTTAAAGACAATGCAAATCAATAAGCAAGCAAGACAGACCCAATTGGAGCCCCTCTAGGAACAAGCAGCACAAATAATTGCGGTGTTGGAGGATGAGAAGACAAGGATGGCGCAAGCACATTCAAAGAGCGCAACATTGCTACAAGAAGATATATCAATGTAGATGGTCGAGGTGCTAACAAATAAAGTTGTGAAAGTGCAAGAAAAAGGGAAGGAACTAGCAGAGAAGTTCCACATGTAATACTCATGTTTCCCCTAGCTTGTAAATATAACTATAACTTTCCAAAAGACTGTGGTAGACTGAATATGTGTGAATGTTGGATTTGATGAACCTTTTTGTTATAAAAGGTAATGTATGTATTTATGTTATTAAATAAAAATAGATAGTGTTGCATAACTATTGAAGGGGGGTTTTCCAAGGTAGATCATGATGCTATGAGAGAGATGGTGCGGGGAACTAGAAATGGTTGAGATGACCCCCACCAGACCAATACCTTACCGGATTTAAACTTCTTAGACCCAGAAAAGTCCTCTGACCCAGAAATAAGTGACCAGTCAAGCTGGTAGTTGGGAGGTCCTCCTCAAGAGTTAATGAGGAAATGGGAAGAGTACCCATCTAAAAGACTTCCTGGCCTAACCATGAGTTGGGGATTCAAACCCACACAATCTTGTTCAGGAAGGAAAGAAAAGAAAGGAACTCATGGGCAGAGGGGAGGAAGAAGGAGAAGAGCGTGTGCAGCTTGGGGGTTCTGAGGAGAATGGAAAAACAAGCTCATTCTGGGTGCAAGAAGTTGTTGGCAATGTTTTCAAACCAAGATGATAAACGAGGTTGCAGAGAAGACAAGTGATTGTGGAAGTACTCGTTGCAAGGCCCCTTGCTTGGTACAAAGAAAACCAGTTTTCCAAGTTCTCGTTGAAGGAGAAGAGTAACCTCCATCCCTGACTGTCACTGAACAAGAAGGAAGAGTCCCTCTCAGAGCATCATGGTCTAGCTAGGGGTGGCCATCGGTAAATCTATTCAGGAGTGGTTGTGCCTATAGTTAGGTGGAAACAGGAAACCCTCTCAGCAGTTGCTTCATGATTTTGGTTTCTTGATAAGTATTTTTATACTTTGTGTACTAGAATGGAAGTTATGGTTGAATGTCTATGTTTATGATTAAAATTTACATTGTTTGATTAATCATTAGAAATTCATACTATTTTTTGTGAGCCCTTATATTTGTATGGTTTCTGCTTGCCTCTACTTAGCAGCGGGAGAAATATTAGACATGGGATTTCAAATGAGTTTGAGAATAAGTTTACGGTTCACGTACTGGTTGAAAAGTCCTTAAGGAAATTTTCCCAAGGATTGGTCTCGCAGGGTAAAAGTTGGGGCAGACTTCGATGGAATGTTTTAGTCTCGTTGATCCCTCGAAAGGTATCTTTCCTTGTTTTCAAATTTAAGCTCTGTGAATGGAAGGCGCTCCCTTCAAACCATCAATCTGTGTGACCGAGGACTCATGTCCATAGCCCTAAACTAAATGATGGCCAAGAGTAGAGTGTAATACCTTGAGGCTTGTCTGAGAATCCATATGATCGAGACCTTGGAACCCTTCGCTAGGTCTGAAAGGAGCTAAGATTTTCTAGCTTCGGAACTCCGGGATTCTATGACTTCACAACCTCCAAAACCAATCGAAGGAAACCTGTTGGTTCGGTTATCAATGAGGTTGACCGACATCTGGTGGTTTCCCTAACCATGACCATGGGATATGTCCCACCATTAAATCCTAACTCACTTATCGATCACGAAGTAACACGAGCCGTAGATCCGAGGGTACTTGGGAGCCTCCATGACCGTTGGATCTACGTCGCGGTCAGTCCAGCATTGACCACTTCGAGATAATAGAGGTGTCATAACACCAAAACCCCCGAATGTCGAAGTTGTGAATTAATGTGAGTCACAGATCTAGGGAGTCCATTGAGAACCCCTCTCAACCGTCTACTCAACCAATGGAAGAACTTGCGTATATCACTTCGGCGAAGTCCTACTCCGGGAGAAAAGGAGTGTGGAGCGGATAGAACCCCTGAATGTCAAACTCGCGAAGTGAAGAGAGCAGTATATCCAAAGACCTTTTGGGACCCTTCTTAGACATTGGATCTAGACTGTGGTCAGCCGGCACTGACCACTCTCGGGGTAACGAGGAGATTACACAACAGAACCCCTGAAAGCCGAAGTTGCAAAGTAATGGAGGCCGTAGATATATGGGTCTACATGGACACATCTCAACCGTGGGATATAAGGGGCATTGGAAAGTTGTCAGTCCAGAGTGACATGGCAAGATAATGTCACCCAGGGTGACGTGGAGCCATGTTCAACGTGCCACGTGTCACCTTGATTCATGCTTTTCACAGGTCGTATGTGCCCATTAGAACGTGACATGTGTCACCCATTGATGGGGTCACGTGTTATCTCTTGTGTGTCACGTGTCATTCCCCCCTGACACATACTCGCTTGGCCTAACGGTGAGTGGAGTACTCGGGACCCACCTTTCCTTGACTCTACTCTTAATGCGCCATCACGTGTAAGGATGGACCCTTCAGGAGTCTGGGGCTTTGGAACTCCAAAGATTTGGGGTGTAATATTCTAGATGAGCCAAAAAGGCCGGAGGACGGAGCCACGTGGCAAGATTTCAGGGTCCTTCGGTAGTTCAATATTTCAGGACTCCGAAGGACATCTGCATAGAAAGAAAAAGGGGCATTCAACATTGAACATTGAATTCTAAACCTGTGTGTTAAACAAGGACGCATTTATCTCGTTGGATTTAATGGTGGATGGATTTCCTCCATAGATGCAGGTGTGCTGGGGAAACTCTGAAACTTTGGAGAACTTGGGATGGTACGAATGAGACGGACCCATGTGGGTGCCACGTGGTCGTTGACCAATAATGCCTGAAGAGTTTTGTAAGGGCGTAACTCCCAATCCAGAGCTTGGATTCGAGCAAGGTAGCAGTTGTTAGATATCTCTTGACGAGTAGAAGAGGACAAAGATCCCAGAAGGAGGATTCGAAATGATTAAGGAAATCGAAATTTTGATGCCCCATCCCTAAAAAGGGTACTTAGGGGTCAGATGTGTTACACCACAACTTGGAGAAGGTTGTATAGGGAGCACACACCACCTGAGTGGCTCAGGATGAGCCACATGTCAGTGTTGGGGGCCTATTGGCATAGGCCTATTTTGGGAAGAAGGATCTATTTTGGGCGCAGACCTAATTTTGAAGAAAAAATCTATTTTTGGAGCACACACCTTATGAGGCAGAAAAATGACATGTAGAAAAAGAAGGAAAAGCAGCATGCAGGAGGAAAATCAATGTGGCACGCATGCAGACGGGCCTAACCATGTTAAGGTTAGGATTTTTGATAAAGATTTTAATGGCTATAAGCTATTGATTGTAATGGTATAAGTTAGAGGTTGGTTCAAAAGCTATTGATTGTAATGGTCTAAGTTAGAGGTTGGTTCAGAAGCTATTGATTGTAGTTTGTTTTGTTATGGTGATTGTGGTAGAATGGAATAAGCTAGTCTTTGAGGGTTAGGTCACGGGATGAGGAGCCTAGTGTGATCTAGTCATCCTCCCAGAGGGTACTTACCCTCATTTTGATTGTAATATTGAAAATGTAATGCGAGCGGCGCAGATTTTGCAGCAAAATAAATAAAAGAGCAGAGAAGCCAGATCTTTGTGGACGTAGCCCCGGGAGGGGGTGAACCACTATAAACTAATGTGTTCTATGTAATTGTTAATGAATTATTTTACTACTCTGTTAATCATTAGCTCAAGAATGAATGGTTAAAACTAATTATAACAACATGCATGCATAGGTTTAAAGATGAATGAATCATAGAAGTAGATGAATGATTAATGATGATGATGTATGAGGATAAGACTCTAAACACAATCCCCACTCATTCCTATACTACGAACACCTAAGTATTGCAGTCCCCCATAAATCTATCTCGAGTGAGATTTCATTGTGTGGTGTTTCCTTCTGGTTTACTAGGAGGGTCGATAGTTTTGAGGGTTTTGTTGGGAACCTATTTGAGATCAGAGCCTGGGTTAACCCAAGTAACCAACAAGATCCAAACCAAAGACTAGAGGAATTTCTACAGGAAGAAGACCTTTGACACTGAAGAGAACAACAACTCATCTGAAGAAAGTGAAGAAGAAGATGATGGAGAGCTTCTACTTATGGGAATGAAAAATAATGATGTTGATAATAATCAGGTGGATTCTGAAGATGAAGGAGAAGTAAGCATTGAATAAGAATTTATCAATGCACTTAAAGAACTAAGGAAGTATAAAAAGAAGAATAAATCATTAAGAGAACAATTTTCGGGATATGAAGAAGCGCAAAAGTCAAGAGAAAGAGAAGTCTCAAAGACCATCAAAGAAACAGGGCAAGTCATCAATGATTTGAAGACTCAACTCCAGGAAGCCAAAAGAATTGATGAAGTAATTTTAGAACAACTCAATAATAGGGAACAAGGCTATGAAAATCTAGAGGTTAAAATTGTCCTACTAAAAAGAGAAATTGAAAAAGAAAAGAAGCAATCAAGATTTGAAAACAGTTCAAAAATCTTGAATGATATTCTTAACAGACAAAGGTCGCCAAATGACAAGATAGGATTGGGATATACTCAAGATTCAACCTGTATGACACAAAGGACAAACAAAATTCCAATCAGTTATGCAGATGCTCTTAAAATCTCCTTAAGAAGAGAAAATAACAAGGAAAAGATGAAGCCATTGAAGATTGTTCCAAATAAACAGAAATCAGCACTCCCTACTAAAGAAAAATGTGACAAGAAGAATACAATCAACAGAAGGAATCCCCCTAATAGATATATATTTATTGGATATTGCTACTCTTGTAATAATTATGGACATAAAGCAATACACTACAAGGTTTATGGACAATAGAATCATAGAAATGTTCAAAGATATAAGAACAATAAGTACAATGCAGAGAAGAGAAACTACAACTCTTTTTCTCCTTTGCAAAATTTCAATATTGAATGCCAAAGATGCAACAATTATGGTCATAAGGCCAATGAATGTAGATTGCCAAAGTATTCCATGAAGGCAAGTATCTCCAGCATTAACGAAAATTATAAGAAGATATGGAGAAGAAAATCTAAAGTACAAAGGAAGAAAAATGATGAAGATGTTACACCTAAAATTGATAAAATTAACAATAGGAGAATGATGAGTGAAGTATCTGATAAGGAATATGAAAATCAGAGTTATGCATATAAATTAGATCAAGCTCAAGAAAAGAAAACTCCTAAAGAAAAATGTGACACAATTGTAGAACTTGATAATGTCTTGCAAATAAATTATCCATTACCCAACAAATGGAAAATGCAAAACAAAAATTCTAAAGAAAAGGATAAAGAAGCTTTTGTTGCACAAACAAATGATGATGATTATGAACTCTTAGACACAGATCCACCTATAGAATTGAGCGATGAAGAGCTTGAAGAATTTTCGACTTTATTTTGATGATCTACTAAATCCCCCCTCAACAAAAAATATGAACAAGCAGAACATAATGGATTGAAGGACTGACTGCAATCTCAGTAGCAAGATCTAATTAAGAAAGTATCTATGATAATGTGGGCACTGAACCATATCACTAGTTGATACAACAAAAATGAAGAGGTCTTGTAGAGTTACAAATGAGTGAATAAGTTGACTAGCATCATGAAGAAATTAGAAGCAATTTGGTTAGAAAAGGATTATAGCCTAAGTATTATGGCAAAACATGTCTTGAGTACTTGAGGCAGCAGTACAACAGCAGATGAAAGGTCCAGTTTCTCTTGAAAACTCTTGATTAGTAGTCAAAGAGGAAGAATTGTTGACAAGGGGAGTTATAGAATACAAGAGGGAAGTTTTTTTTTTCAAGATGGAGAGATAAACAATAAAACAAAATCCAAAAACAATAAGCATAATATCCATTTAAAATTCAGCAAAAAGTGAATCACATGGACATGGGGAGCATCACCTCAGGGGGAGTGAAGAAACAAACCCGTATGTTATTGTTCTAAAAGGGGGGGAGATAAAAAGAAAAACAATTCAGCTCAAAGGACTCAAAATAATACAAAATACACATTCATAGGGAGGGAGAAGCAGTAAGAGTTTCACTCTTTGTCATTGATGTCAAAGGGGGAGAAAAAAAGTAAAACAATTTCAATTCCCAAATTTGAAATTGAAATCAGGGGAGCAAAGGTGAAAACTCATTTGTTTTACAGATATGTTGCCCTCAATGCCAAAGGGGGAGATTTTTGGCATTATTGATTGTGTATTTTCATTGATGGCAACATGAATCAAACATGGACAATAATCAAACATAGACAATGCATAAAGGAGTGCACTGACATAAAGCTTAGGAGAGATAGCATAGTAGGTTGCGAGAAGACATAGCGCAAGGTGCAGAGGAATCTAGTATAAACCTAAAGCTCATGAGAGGTGGCATATTATGTTGCAAGGAATCATAGTGTGCAGCGTTAAGACCTTTGGAAAGGTCAAAGGAAAATCTCATAAAGGAGGAGTGCTACAAAAGAAGTGCTATTGGGATCGAATTCCCAACAGATCGACTGTAGAACACCCTCAAAGTTGTGAGGAAACTTTGTTACAGAGAGGAGATATGACAATTGTTGATAGTTGACCGAAGGCACAAATTAACGATCGTGGTTCAGTTGAAATCCAAGTGTAAATCCAAAGGGGTCGAGGAGGAATCATGTTCGTTGATGTAGTTTTTGGGACAATTCAAGACCGTCGAGTCGAGGTGGAGCTAGAGGTTGGGAAAAATTAAGTCCCAACCGTCGGATCGAGAGTGATAATCCTCAGTCATTAGATCAAGAAGTGGAAGGATAGTGTAAGCTTCTTGACTTCACTTAAAATGTTCTAAATATGGTTCATTATGGAGGTAATGGAAGTTAGGGGTGCATTTTGATGACACCATAGAAGACATGTGAATCCGCAAGTCTGAGAGTCTGCTAACCCGTCACATAAAATAATTCTCAGTATAGGTTCATCTTGGAGGCTGCAAAAGTTGGGGTGCATTTTGATGACACCATAGAAGACATGTAAGTCCACAAGTCCGAGAGTCCGCGAACCCGTCACAAGAAATAATTCAAAGTAAAAGTCCATGATTAAAATGAATAAGAATTGTCCACTCAATGGTTGATTATATCTGAACCATCGATCTATCTAAAGTGCCTAGATAAAATATGGGTTGTCCATCTCACCGGGCGATTAGATGCGAGTCGTTATATCAAGCATCCTAGAGCCATGATCCAAGAGGGAGAGATGTGGTAGAAGACAAAGATGACATGTGGCCCAATCAATTGGTGACAAGTGTCAAGGTCCATTTGGAAAATAAGGTCTGTGAAATTCACGAATCAAGGTGACACGTGACACACATACTATGGGTCCACATCAACCTAGGTGATTTCATCATACCACATCACTTCGGGATTACAACCATCGGGGATGTCCTACTAGCAAAAATTCCCGAAGCGTTGAAGGCCGAAGTCGTGAAATAACATTGGTCATTGATCTAAGATCCTTCGAAATATTTCTCGAACGTCCGATCGAGTACAGGATAGCGTAAGGAGTACTATCAACCAACAAAAATTGGTTGCCCACTCTCGATGACCACTTTGGTAAGTCAAACTCTGG
This sequence comes from Picea engelmannii, assembly GCA_009831015.1. Classification (NCBI taxonomy): domain Eukaryota; kingdom Viridiplantae; phylum Streptophyta; class Pinopsida; order Pinales; family Pinaceae; genus Picea; species Picea engelmannii. The sequence goes on from ML779169.1 coordinate 225,430, forward strand.
AAGAATGCAAGGATTGCAAAGGCTGAAAATCCTGAAAAATTGAAAGCCAAAAATCCTTAAGCGTCGAAGGCCGAAGTCGTGAAATAACGTTGGTGTTGGGCCCGAGATATGTCACTTTTATGACGGTTATTATACAATTTTTCCACATGTACATATGTGTTTTTCATCTTTTAAATGAGCTTTTTGAAGAATTTTATGATAAAACAGTATGATCGGCATAAGGTACATGTAATTCATGTTTAATGATTGTATCAAGTATAATTCATCATGTTTTATGATTTCTAAGAGCTAATTCACGTTTTTATGGTGTTTCAAGGCAAAAATGCACTACGTTTCTAGTTTCGACACTTGATTCAGCACTCATTCCGGCACTCATTATGGCACTCGATCCAGCACTTCGTCTAGCACCTCTTCCTGCACAAAAACGAAGGGCGATTTGGCGGTTATGGTATTGGCAGTCAATGGGGGGCGAATCAGACACATGGGTTTTGTTCATCCTTATCCCCTCCAACTACTGAACTCTTGACAACTCGATTTTGGGTTGTTATGGTGGGTGATTATTGGCTAGCTTTGTTTCGACAGTTAAGGCACCATTAATGAAATTTGCCAATTTTAGAAGTGGTTCGAACCTCCTGTGGTCTACCACTTGGTCTGTAAATCTTATAAATACCATCGTGGTGGTCATACAATAGCTAAGAAGCAGTAGACAAAGTAGAGGATAGAGATAAAAACGTTTTCTTCTGTTTTTGCATTTTTTTAATTGTCAGAATTGTATAAGACTGCATTTTTCAAGTTTTAATGGTGAAATCATTTTGTTGAGCTCGTGGTGTGCGTTTGAGCAGTGACCACGACTTGCCGAGGGGGGCACCAGCAGTCTGGTAACTGATCTTTGTGTTATTTATGCATTTCATAGCTTAGATGTCTTTTCCTGTACATGAATTGTTCCTTCATTTATTTGTTATCTAATTTGTTGTTGTAGTTTAACTGTTTCAATTTTCTTTTGCAGGTTAGTATAAAGGTGTGTGTTAATATGCATTGATTGATAGATAGAGATGAATTTGCAAATTCTTAGACTAACCCCATGTGCAATTAGATATTAGACTGCGTTTTATTTTATGTTGTTAGAATTAAATTTTAAAACAGAGATTTAATTAGGATAGAACAAAGTTTTTAAATGAGCTTTCTTTGACAAGGATTTGATGGATGAATAGGATTAATTTTAGTTTTTAATCATAGCTTGCTTATTTCTTTTTTATGTAGAATTGGCTTAGCTAGTTGTTGGTTAATATAATTGTTAGTTTACTTTTTAATGTCATGTTTTAAATTTATGTTTTTAAGTATTTCTTTACTGCAGTTTGAATTGTTTGAATTGTTAGAATAGATGTAGCATAGTTTCCTTTATGTAATTTCCTTCCTAGAATTAAATTGCAATTATATTTCTTAGTTAATGATTGAATCTAGTTTTCTTTGAGTTTTCATAGATTTAAAATATAGTTTTCTTGCTTTCATAGATTAAAAGAATAGTTTTCTGCTTTCATTGCTTTCATAGATTAGAAGATATAGTTTTCTTGCTTTCATAGATTAGAATAAAGTTTTATTGTTGTTGTAGGATAGATAGACTTTGCTTTCATATATTAGATAGTAGTTTGTTTATCATAGATTAAGAATTAGTTGTTAGTATTTCTTGCTTTCAATAGAATAGATTTCCTTTCATGCATTGCATTGAGCATTTAGTCCAGTTGCCTCTTAGATTTCTTTTCATGCATTAGAAATAGTTTTGCATTAAGCATTTAGTCCACTTGACTCTTAGGCTATATAGTTATTCAATGAGAAGTTTTACTTTGATTACTTGTAGTAGTTAGTTGCCTTTGCTTACTTGTCTTTTTCTTTAGTAGGTTAGTTAGGTGTCTTTGCTTACTTGTCTTTTGCTTTAGTAGGTTAGTTAGGTGTATTTGCTTGCTTGTCTATTTGCTTTAGTAGGTTATATAGGTGTCTTTGCTTGCTTGTTTATTCATTTGCTTTCATAGGGTAGTTGCTCATTAAATGTAGGTTGGCAAGTTAAAATAGTTTGCTTTTGTCATTTTCTTATTGATATGCTTAGATAGTTGCTTTTGAGTATTGTTATGAACTAGTTTGATTTACATAGGGTTTTTACTTGTTTTCTTAGAACTATCCATCGATCCTTGGCCCAAAAGTACTTAGGTCACATAGTTTCAATTTGCTTAGTAGGGTTTGTTCATTAGATAGGTTTGCTTGAGTAGATTAGCCTTAGATAGCTACCTTCTTTAGTTAGGCTATACTCCTACCCATCCTTCTACCTTTGGCATATATTTTGCTACAACTCTAAGTTTACTTACCCCGGGTTGACAATTTAATTGAGGGTTTTTAATGTGTTTTTAGTGCATATATAACACCCATCATTTTTGGCGCCATTTCCGGGGAGTTGTCTCAAGGTAAGAAGTAGTTAGGAAATAGATCATTCCTAGACCTTAGCATTAGATTGGTGGTGGGGGAACTTTAAGACGAGAGGTAAGAACCTGGGCATCTACTATAGCAGGTTCCCCCAAACCCAATGGTAGTTTTTCTTTTTGTTTTATTTCATGAATAGACTTAGAAACCAAATGGTAGCTTTTTCTTTTGTTTTTGATTTCTTTCATGAATAGACCTAGAGATCCAAAAGGTAGATACATTAAATCTAAATCAGACCTTTTAACCAAGGTTCCTTCCGACCTTTTTGGGGGAAGGAACATTCCACTCATAAGCTCCGCGGACCAATACCGAAAAACAGGAGCTAGCTCAACCCAAAGAGCTAAAGAAGTCTCTAAAAGAGACTAAAACAGGGAGCACTATAGAATAAGAAATTGAAGCATCAGTAATAGTGGGACAAGAGGCAAGACCACTCGAGCCTTCCGCGGAACCAAACAATACAACCTTACCACCATCAGGAGATCCTAACTTTTTGGACATCATCTTTGTGTGAGCCAAGTTTTATCAAATGACAAGATGAATTCGAAGGTGATCATTAGTTTGGAAGAAGTCTCTCAAATCCTAGCAACAGCTGGGATCTCTTCTTTTTAGGAAGAACGCATATTGACAATAGTCAAGAACTTATCTACCTCTCCAGAAATATTAGAAGAATCAAGGTCCTATGAGCTACAAAATGATCTTCCTTGCCAAACTGTGAAGGAAGTTGAAAACTTATGGACTACCTCTGGTGGAGAGCAATCACTAAGACCTGAGATTGAGGAGTTCTCAACAGATCCTTTATGTACTTCAGAAATCAATCATCCAAAAGAAGAGTATCTGCATAGCATGATGAAGGAGATCATAGAAAGTACTATTGATAAACATCAAGATTACATTGAAATCCGGTGTCAAGAGGTCATCAGGCCACAATACTATTCTCTTCTTCAACACCTTCTGATGCCAAAACAAGTAGGTTGGTTGGTTCTTCATATCCAGGAAATCACTGCGATAAATTTTTCATATATGGATATGAGTATGTTTCTTATCTTGCTCCGCACATGATTACATTGGAAGAGTTCTTATACTTGAATAAAGATTTTCCCTTTCTTTTTAGGTAGGGTACGATAGTAAATGAAAGTTGCATGTTGTTAGTTTAGCTTAGAGTTTAATGCAGCATTATTTTACATTTTCTTTTAATAAAAGAACTATGAGATACAAGTTCCTATGACTTGATCTCATTGATCTCCTTAGTTTATTATATTTTAGAGTGTGGTTTTTGCAAACAGTTTTAGAGATCTCTGTAGGTATTTATATCACCAAGGGTAGGCAATTCCAAGGAAATATAAAAAGAAGGATTTTCTTCAAAAACATTGTTACACTTGGACCTTGTTGTCTTCTAAGCATCAAATGAATAATGACTTATTGTAGTTAGCCATGTTTTTGCAAAGATTTTCTTCTTCTTGTTCTTAAGGCATTTTAAAAAGAAGTTTCTCTTGAAAATATTCACCACTATATAAGGAAGTGATATCGTAACCATTAAGCTTAGAGGTCTCTCGTACAATTTTCCCAAGAAACCTGTGTAAGTGAGTCAAGTGTCTTTATCAAAGAGTAACAAGGAAGTCTAATTAACAGTTAGTCATGGAAACATCACAATAATTACAAAGTAAGAAAGTAAGTTGAGCCTAGAGATACCTTTTTATTCTTTCTCAATGGTACCATCCACTACACACTAAATAGCTTGATTATATCATATCTTTAGATAGGACATGTCCGCTTAAGTACCCCTTACATTGGGACAATCACTAAGTAATATAACGGAAAGTCATCCTCTAACATAAATACCATCCCAATTGAAAAAAAAAAAAAGAAAAAATTGTTTTCAGAGTTGTTCCCCCATCTTCTTGCATAAAGTAATCTTATACTAAAATCTTAAAAGATGGAGGGCTAGTCTCTGAGGGTTTAAGAGGCTAACCCGTCAGGATACTGAACAGGTCAGCTGGTAGCGGGTACCGGCCTATGGTATGACTAGGTAAACCCACCGGAGTACTAAACAGGCTTGCTGGCAGCGGGGCATTCTACCTAGCGAGGATGGTAATCTGACAAAAATATATATATAATAAATTTAAACTTGTCCTGATGTATGGCATTACTTGCAGACAAAGATGACATGAAGTATGTGTGGCTAATCTAAGGTTAATGAATCTCATACACTTGCCATTGGGAAATAACTCTAAGACTATCTTGAAACTCTCTTGCCTCCCTCTTCTTATCTATATATAGGATCTCTTATTCTATAGGTGGGGCCATCTCCTAA
>ML779169.1:230259-288542 GCA_009831015.1 Picea engelmannii
GAGGTGTCACAATACTTAGGTGTGGGGTAGGGGTTCATGAGTTGACAAATGATAACATTGCCTAGAAGAAGTAAATCTTTGTAAAAATTTATGTGTATTGTTTTCATGATATAGGCTATTACATCAGCAGTCATTTTATTTTCTAAATGCTAATTTCATGTGTGTTATAAACTGTTGTACATCTCCTTAACATACCACTTAATTGGTTTATTGTCGTTACAGACTATTCATTACAGAGTTATGATTACATGCCTTATAAAATGCAAGATAGAGGTATGGATTGTGTGAGCACGATGGAAAAACAAATAATAATGGAACACTCTTATCCTGCCTTTGCTCCTATTTACTATGTTCGTGGCCTCTGAGGAATCAATTGCCTTAGCCACAAAGCTCCCAAGAGTTGGAAACCGCTGGTTTAAACACCACTAGTTGCCAAGAGCAAGCTATAACAGGGTTTTCAAACCCGAATTTCATAACATCTTTGGAGCTAAGGGATACTCCACATAGTGGATAAAAGAGGAGATAATCTAACCCCCCTCTCAAAATAGTAAATACCTATTGCTAATTCATGGCACGAGGACGTGCCATATCTTCGGTCTGGGGGGATTTTCCTGAGCTAAAAAAAAAACGCTAAGCACTGCCCATTTGTATAGAAAAACCCATGAGAAGAGGAAGTAGGATTTCTGTCAAAATTCTATCATACTTGGGATATTATATCAACAGTCGTTTGTATGCTAAATTATATACTGCTGACATCATTGTGTGTGTTATGAGCTTACTGTGCATTTTTATGTTTATGCTACAGAAGACTTTATATCCTTAACTAGTTCTTTATGACAATTACAAATCAATAACACATTGTTAAACTCACTACAGATCTGTGTTACACACCTATGAACAGAGGAACAAGATTAAGTGGATCTGCATTAGTCTAGGTATTTATCTCAATATGGTTTTGATTTGGAGTTTTCTGGATGAGAATCTAGGTCTAGGGAGCTAGGCTAGGGTTTCCAAAAGAGGAGTTGCAAAAATAGAATGGGGCAAGGTAGATATACTCAGTAGCATTTAAGATTTGTCATTGTGTATAAGGTAGATGTGGAAAGTTCAACATGGGAATAAGATCATGAATCCATTCATAAGAAGAAGTCGTAACATAACATGACAATTTCATCCAAAACAGTGCAAATAACTTTGACACAATCATAGGAAAGCATGGAGGTGGCAGCAAATTGTCGCAAAACAGCAACAAGTTTTGGAGGCCTTCCTCGATGAGTTATTTAATAAAAATGTTATGAATGGAAATATTAATATGTCCTCTACACTCTAGATTCACTAATCCAAGCAAAAATATACATATAAACCCTTCACAATTGATTTGGAAACCAACTATCCAAAAGTACAACAATTGTGACAGAAATGCAACAGAAAAATAGGGGTCAAATATGGGGCTATAACTTTTTAACCATAACACATTTTACAAAAATAGGAGAGGGTTTTGTAGATAAGGATGTTCTTAAGATAAACCTCTCTCGGTTTTGTGAAATTCATTCCCATATTCTTGGAATATGTGCCACAAACGAATGACTAAAACAAGAAATTAAATTGGAAAATTTGATTTTCTGCAATGGGCCTCCAAGAAAGTTGAATATCTCCCACTAAATAATACATGTGTAAATACTAAAGGAATTTATTATTATTTGGTATGTCCTTAGAACAAACCTCCTTTTGTTTTCCAAAATTCATCTTTATTTGGTCAAAAACATGTTTTGAAAATAATGACTAAAACAGGAAACTAAATTGGAAAATTTTATTTTCTGAAATAGGACTCCAAGAAAGTTGAATATCTCCCAAAATATGATACCTGTGTAAAAACTGAAAGAGTTTATTGTGATTTGGTATGTCATTAGAAATAACCTCCTTTGGTTTTCGAAAATTCATCTTTCTGTGGTCAAAAATAGCTTTTTAAAATTATGACCAAAAACAGAGTCAAAAGCGCAGCGTGGTCTTGTAGAACACTTTTTGTGACTTTTCCTGATCTATTTTTTGATGTAGTAGTTCCTAGCCATGTGTCTTTGAAGCTTGATGTTTATGTTGTCCTTTTTCAGGAGCATCTCCAGGTGTTCATTGACTTTTCCAATACAATACTCTCTGTCCTTTTCAAACCTTACCGCAATGGTGCCTTCCATGTCCTGTTGACATAGTGAAGGTGTAGATACTCTATTTTTAAGCCTTTCATTTTCGATTGTTAGCTCACTTTCAGTTCAATAAACAATTGAATTTTCCCTTATACTTTTTAAATATCTTGGATAATATGTCCTCTCAAGTGAGGAAGAATGTAACCAAACCCCACAAGAGCCTCTTTCACCATGGCCTTATCAAACTCCTTGTTTTAGACGAATTGGGAAAAACAGGGGCAAACTTGGGATGCATTCATTTATCAATTTGTAAACCCTCACCTGACAATCAAGACTAGCAAAAATACATGAGATCTAAGGACTATTTCTCCATCCAAACCCCACTCTCGAAGGACTCCAAGCCCTCCTGCACAAGCCATTTCTTTACCAGAGCAAAAATCCAAGAAGCTTGTTGAAATCCAACCACAGCCTCAGAGCACCACTGAAGCAACACAAGGGGCATAAGGAAAAGTCTTCACAACAAGAAGGAGAGGATTCTAAAGCTGATCCTCCTCAGCAAGCTTAGTCATGAGGGGTAATTTCTTTTCATTTGCAGTGGGACCTGCAAAATCTTAAGTGTGGGGGTAATGTTGGGCCCGAGATATGTCACTTTTATGACGGTTATTATACACTTTTGCCACATGTACATATGCGTTTTTCATCTTTTAAAGGAGCTTTTTGAAGAATTTTATGATAAAACGGTATGATCAGCATAAGGTGCGTGTAATTCATGGTTAATGATTGTATCAAGTATAAATCAACATGTTTTATGATTTCCAAGAGCTAATTCACGTTTTTCTGGTGTTACAGGGCAAAAATGCACTACGTTTCTAGTTCTGACACTCGTTCCAGCACTCGATTCGGCACTTCATCCAACCCCTCTTCCTGCACAAAAATGGAGGGCGATTTGGCAATTATGGTATTAGCGGCCAGTGGGGGACGAATCAGAGACATGGGTTTTTTTCATCCTTATCCTCTCCAGCTATTGAACTCTTGACAACTCGATTTTGGGTTGTTATGGTGGGTGATTATTGGCTAGCTTTGTTTCGGCAGTTAGGGCACCATTAATGAAATTTGCCAATTTTAGAAGTGGTTTGAATCTCCTGTGGTTGACCACTTGGTCTGTAAATATTATAAATACCACTGTGGTGGTCATACAATACCTAAGGAGCAGTAGACAAAGTAAAGGATAGAGATAAAAACGTTTTCTTCTGTTTTTGCATTTTTTTAATTGCCAGAATTGTATAAGACTATGTTTTTCAAGTTTTAAGGGTGAAATCATTTTGCTGAGCTCGTGGTGTGCATTTGAGGAGTGACCACGACTTGTTGGGGGGCCCACCAGCAGTCTGGTAACTGCTCTCTGTGTTATTTATGCATTTCATAGCTTAGATGTCTTTTCCTGTACATGAATTGTTCCTTCATTTATTTGTTATCTAATTTGTTGTTGTAGTTTAATTGTTTCAATTTTCTTTTGCAGGTTAGTATAAAGGCGTGTGTTAATATGCATTGATTGATAGATAGAGACGAATTTGCAAATTCATAGACTAACCCCATGTGCAATTAGATATTAGATTGTGTTTTATTTTATGTTGTTAGAATTAAATTTTAAAACAGAGTTTTAATTAGGATAGAACAAAGTTTTTAATTGAGCTTTCTTTGACAAGGATTTGATGGATGGATAGGATCAATTTCAATTTTTAATCATATCTTGCTTATTTCATTTTTATGTAGAATTGGCTTAGCTAGTTGTTGGTTAATATAATTGTTAGTTTACTTTTTAATGTCATGTTTTAAATTTTTGTTTTTAAGTATTTCTTTATTGCAGTTTGAATTGTTAGAATAGATGTAGTATAGTTTCCTTTATGTAATTTCCTTCCTAGAATTAAATTGCAATTATATTTCTTAGTTAATGGTCGAATCTACTTTTCTTTGAGTTTTCATAGATTTAAAATATAGTTTTCTTGCTTTCATAGATTAAAAGAATAGTTTCATGCTTTCATAGATTAGAAGATATAGTTTTCTTGCTTTCATAGATTATAATAAAGTTTTATTGTTGTTGTAGGATAGATAGACTTTGCTTTGATATATTAGATAGTAGTTTGCTTATCATAGATTAAGAATTAGTTGTCAGTCTTTCTTGCTTTCAATAGAATAGATTTCCTTTCATGCATTGCATTGAGCATTTACTCCAGTTGCCTCTTAGATTTCCTTTCATGCATTAGAAATAGTTTTGCATTAAGCATTTAGTCCACTTGCCTCTTAGGCTAGATAATTGTTCAATGAGAAGTTTTACTTTGATTACTTGTAGTAGTTAGTTGCCTTTGCTTACTTGTCTTTTGCTTTAGTAGGTTAGTTAGGTGTCTTTTCTTACTTGTCTTTTGCTTTAGTAGGTTAGTTAGGTGTCTTTTCTTGCTTGTGTATTTGCTTTAGTAGGTTAGATAGGTGTCTTTGCTTGCTTGTTTATTCATTTGCTTTCATAGGGTAGTTGCTCATTGAATGTAAGTTGGCAAGTTAAAATAGTTTGCTTTTGTCATTTGCTTATTGATATGCTTAGATAGTTGTTTTTGCTTATTGTTATGAACTAGTTTGCTTTACATAGGGTTTTCACTTGTTTTCTTAGAACTATCCATCGATCCTTGGCCCAAAAGTACTTAGGTCACATAGTTTCAATTTGCTTAGTAGGGTTTGTTCATTAGATAGGTTTGCTTGAGCAGATTAGCCTTAGATAGCTACCTTCCTTAGTTAGGCTATACTCCTACCCATCCTTCTACCTTTGGCATATATTTTGCTACAACTCTAAGTTTACTTACCACGGGTTGACAATTTAATTGAGGGTTTTTACTGTGTTTTTAGTGCATATATAACACCCATCAGTTGGTCGTTGATCTAAGATCCTCTGGAATCTTTCTTGATCGTTCGATTAAGTATAGTGGAAGGATAGCATAAGGAGTAATATCAACCAACAATAGTTGGTTCCCCACTCTTAATGACCACTTCAATAGGTCAAACTCTGGAAGAATGCAAGGATTCCAAAGGTCAGAAATCTCGAAGGCCGAAGTACCGAAGGACTTGATTCCATCATCGGTCACGTGATAAGGTAAAGAAGATAATAAGGAGCACAAAGGGCCTAGAATTAAATAAGCCCTCAGACATTTGAATATGGTCCCATGTAGAATAATAAGGGCGGAAAGAGAAAGCGCTAATAGAAAAGTGCTTGGAATGGATAAGCATGTGGTTTTGAGCCTGCGGTCACATAAAGGAAAGATAAAGTGCATGGGGATTAACTATGTTTCCTATAGGAAACTTGAGAAGAACACCATTACTATAATCGATAGAGACTAAGAATCTTGTTCACCATTGCGGCCACAAATATAAAGAAGCATGTTTACCAGTACCACTTGAGCATTTAATTCTTAATATAGTTTCCTATTAAAAATATATTAAAGAAAAACCATAGGAATATGATTATTTAAATTCACAAAGGAAGAAATTAATTTATGTTAATGAAAGGGTACAATGGTTCATTGTCAAAAGACACAATGGTTCAACCTTATACCTATTGAAATGCTATATAAACCAGATATTGTGGTGGAAAGAAAGCGTCTTTGTGGTCTACATCATAAGATCAAAAACAGAAATAGAGTCCATGAAAGAATGTTGAAGACACTCAAGAAGTGAGGGTGAAAGGGAGGAGCTAGGGAGGATTGTAGTCCTCTACAGATTGAAGCATGAACAAAAGGGAGTTGCAGCTTCCTTTCAAGTTGGTGCTTGAAGAAAACAAGGGATTGGTGCCTCCTTTCAAGTTGGTGCTTGAAGAATATAGGGGGTTGGAGCCTCCTTTCAAGTTGGTGTTTTAAGAAGGAGGGAGTTGTAGCTTCTTTGAGTAGGTGCTCAGAAAATAAGGGGATTTGTGTCTCCAAGAGTTGGTACTCTAAAGAGGATTGGTGTACTTCATAATCATATATCATTCTTTATAAACTTTGTAATTCTTGTTAATTATATTTGTATAATTTATTTTAAATACAAATCCATTGGTAATATATTGTGGTATAAAAAAACAAAGTAATTACAAATTGTTTTAAAAGGTAATATTGATTCACTCCCCCCTCTCAGTATTTCCAACACATTCTTCTCTGATGGTCATGCTGACTTGGCTAAGAAGAATGGCTCAGGCGTAGTCTTTATCCTTGATCATGTGACTTGTTCAAGTACCGATGAAGACTTGAGATACATGTTGGTCACATGCCTAGTTTGAGGAGAAACCCAGTTTTGGCGGGGAAATACCTAATTTTGGAAATGTGCAAGTGGCACGAAAAGCAGCATGTGCAAGGTAAAGCTGCATGCAAAGGAGGAAAGCATGAAAGGCACACATGCAGGTAGACCTAACCAGGATAGGGTTGGGGTTTTGGTAAGCAAATGTAATAGTTGTCAAGCTAGTAATGTAGTATAAATAAAGACCTGGGAGGTCTAGGTCGGGGGGTGTGTGTTTTTGTTCCGAAGTCTTGTAAGGTTCGAAGAAGAAAAATATTGTAAGATCGGAAACCAAATTTGTAAGATGTTGAGTTGTAGGAGAGTCAAGCAACTCGATCCCGAGGGTTGGATCATAGGTTGAGGAGCCTAATGCAATCTAGTCAGCCTCACAGGGATCATGGAGCCTGTTGTGATTGTAAGATCAAAAATTGTAGTGTGATTGACGCCATATATGACATAACCATAATAAAAGAGCCTAAGTAGCCAAATCTTTATGGACATAGCCCAGGAGGGGGTGAAACACGGTAGATCATGTGTTATGTGAAATGCTTATTATTTATATCTTTGTTGTTAATGGTTAAATCTTAGATGATTGTCTTGATGAAGTAGTTAGATCTATTGATTTACATGTGTGAATAAAGAACAACAGAGTATTTAATATACATGGATGATATAGTAAACGAATGAATATCACAAAGTACAATCCCAGATCCCCACTCTTTCCCATATTGTAAGCATCTAAGCATTGCAGTCACCCATAGAACTATCTCGGGTGAGACTGTGTAATACACTCTATGTGTTGCGTTGCCTTCTGGTTTACCAAGGGGGGCAATAGTTTTAGAGGGCTTTGTTGGAAGCTTGTTTAGATCTGAACCTGGGTCAGCCCAAGGAGTGGTTAGAATAGGAAGAGAGAGTAATAACCAACAAATGGTTATGTTGTCGGCTAAAACTGCATGGGATTGAGTGAGTGGGATCCATGAAAGAATCACGAAAAGAATGAAGATATAAAAAGGAATGTTCAAACCATGGAATCCAACAAAGGCAGAGATTGAAATCTAGTTGAAAACAAAGGAGCTTGATTTTGCGCAGAAGGACAACAGAAACCCTAAAATAACACCGCACAAATATGTGGACAAGTACGTGTTTAGCGACCTACATGAGGTGTTTTTCTATGATTTCCCACATGTGTTGCAGGAGTGCATATTGAGGTTGAAAGAAAACCATGCAAATCAGATCAAACAGCTAGAGTGGAATCTTGTGGAGATCATGCAGTTACAACAAGTTGATAACAAATTCATGCGCAATAGATTTATGGGTAGACAGTATCGTTGCAGGATTTATCATAGAATTTGCATTAGATACCGTGAAGTCTTACAACGCAGCAAAGAAATAATTCTTGAAGGGACCCAGAGGTAGGTATATCAGATCATTGTATACTTCCATCAAGATCTTATTGTATAACAAAGGTGTAATGACTATGGCATCAGACAACTAAACTTCCATGTGTGCATGGGGGGAGGGGGGAATCCTTGACAAGAGCTGGAGAAATGGAGGAAGAAATGGATAAAGGAAAGAAGGAGGAGGCCTTGGATCCAATAATGATGGAGGAAGATCAGATCAAGCAGATCATGGCAACAGCTGGAAAAATGTGCAGTGGAGGACCCTACCAATATAAGATGAATAATAAGAAGAGAACCATAGCAGAGAGAGAGGGCTTTCCAAGTGATGAAGAAGAGGTATAGGATCTCTAGGTTGTGGATCAGATCGAGGAAATCTTGTGCGCGACATATCAAAGGAAGACAAGAGGTCCAAGGGCAGGAACATAAGGCAAGACTCTTATCCTTGTCAGTGTTAATGTCGAACCCATAAACCAATGTGTGACTAATACACCAGAAAGAACACCATCGTTTAGACAACCAAATTTTAGTGAAATAAAGACAGTAGAAAGTGCACCAAACCAAGGAGAAACAACTGGAGGAGCTAGTTCAAGAAGTAGTACTCAATTATATACACCGCGCAGAGGTTGTAGCTCATCACCGTTCAAGATGGCAGATATTGTTACTCGAATTCAAGGGAGAAGCATCAAAGGATCCTGGAAAGCACTTGTTCATCTATGAGAAGATTTGGGAAGCAAAGCATATCACAAATGAGGATACAAAACTTGTGTAGTTAGCTATCATGCTAAGACACCGTGCACTGGATTGGTACATGAGCTTAGATATAAACAGTCCACCAATAACAACAAGGATGATTTCAGATGTAAAGAAACTACTGATAAATTATTTTTAGAAGCCTAGTTCAGAAGATCAGTACATGAATGAGATTATTGAGATCAGACAGAAAGCAAGTGATTATGTTTGGGAGATTGATCAAAGGTTCAAACGAATGAAGGGTAAGTTGAAGTATGTCATGACTGACATGCAACATAGAAATATCTTTGTGAATTCACTGCTACCACACCTGAAATACCCTTTGAGGCAATAGAATTTTCAAACTCGAGCAAAGGCTCTGCAAGCATCCCTACAACTCAAAGAGAACTAGTACCAGACGACAGATCCAGCAATAGAGGAACTGGAGGAGGATCTTAAGAACCTCACATTTCAAGTAAACCGGAATAGGGGCAAATAGAAAAGAGAATTTGTTTGGTGTACCACATGCAGGACGAAAGGACACCACAAGAATGAGTGCCCAACTTTTGCGCAATACATGGAAACGGGGCTACCAAACCCTTTTCCAACAGGAGAACCATGGTGCGAGTTTTGTAAAACACGTGGAAATGATCCATATCATTTTCCAATGATGCAGAAGTATCAGATAATACCCAAGAGTTCATATTACACTTTTTGCAAGTCAGTGGGGCAGGATGATAAAGATTGTAGGACAATGGATTTGATGCAAGAGAGAATGCAAATACTTATAAGGTTCAGGCAGAAATGATGACAGGGCAAGATGCACCTCAGTTAAATGAGGTACCACCTCCATATAATAATGTGCAACAGTAGTACAACACTGCGCAATCGCAATACAACACTGTGCAACCTCAGTATAACTAGGCATTGTATAATTAGGTACCTCAGTACAACACACCGCGAGGAGATCGAGTTGGATACAGAGGTGGAGGATGAGGTAGAGGAGGATTGGGAAGAGGAAGAGGTCCTTTAGTGTGTCACAACTTCCAACATCTAAGACACTATGCATGGGAAACTCCACTTCCACCTGTGACAGACATGTATTGTCGCACAAGAGATCATGATACAGAGGAATGCCCAACACTTTTGGGGAAAATTCAAGAAAAATAGAGACAGAACAATCAAAATGTTTAGTGGATATCTGCAGAAGTGAGGGATGATGGAATAAATATAAACATAGTTACGCGTGGAGGAGATAAGACATGAGCTGACGTAGTACGACAAGATCTAGCACAACACCAATGGGTGAAGAAAAATATTGAACCACAAAGATAATTTGATGTGAGGAAAGAAAAATAAATATTCAAGGAGGAAAGACAGGAGTTCCTCGAGCAAGATGTTGCATCTACATCAACCGCACAGCATACTCAGAATGTACCAATGTACGAGATTCCCTTAGTAATGGACCACACCAACGAAGTACCACCTATAGCTCAAGTAAGTACCATAAAGAATTTTCTACAATCATGTGTTAAGCTACTGAATGACCAATCATATGTTAAAGTGTTGCAAAATATGTTAGAAATATGTAGCACATAGGTAGAGGGGAAGTTAGAGCAGAAGACAGTCAATCACCTCCACTCAAGAAGGAGGACAAGAAGGGAATCCAGATTGAATGCTAACATTGGGGATTTCAATATGGGAGACATTATATTGGACTTAGGCTCTAAGGTCAACGTCTTACCTAAGAAGACGTGGCAATATATGGGGGATCCCACACTATGCTATTCACATTTCCAATTGAAGCTAGCAAACCAACACAGAGTTCTACCAACTGGAAGGCTTAAGGGTGTGACAGTAAATCTAGATGGAGTGTGCACTAAGGTAGACTTTGAAGTGATGGAAATAGTGGATGGCACAACACCTTATCCAACATTGCTTGGATTGGATTAATCATTTGATAACTAGGCCATAATAAAATTGAAGACAAGCAAGATGACATTCGAATCAAGAGAATATAGAGTCAATGTGCCACTAGATCTATCCGAAGGAGAAAGGTTTGTAGAACCCACTTGCTTAGATCTGAAGGAAATCAACCAGTTATACAGAACCACCGCGCGCAAAGAAGACTATGTTAATCCCACTGCAGATGGAGTACTCAACTGGAGGAGCATCACATCATGTGATTCTAACTCAGATATAGGGTTGGAAAATTGGCAGCAAAGATTACATGAAGTATCCACAAGAAGGTGCACAAGAATAGACTGCGCAATAAGATGGGTGGGTACAGAGATAAGAGAACCTCCTAGTTTTCATGGGATGAATGACTTAGAAGAATTCCTAACAAGATACGAAGATGAAGTGTTAGAGAAGTAGAGGCTCTTAGTCCTAGACATTGCACTCAAGGAAACACCTGCAAGATGGTGGGGTGCGCATAGATAAACAGTTAAGGACTGGTACCAATGCAAGCGACTACTGCGCATTAGATTCGGCACAGAGCAGGGGAGCAATGAGATGTAGAGATATGATGGAAAGGAGACACCAACACAACACTCAGAGAAGTACAAAACACTATGGAGGATGACACCACCAGAGGAATGGCCTCATCACTTCATCCACGCATTGGAAGGAATTCCAGCAAACTGGTATGTAGATCAGGAACTGCGTAGAGGCATTGCAAAATGGACAACATTACATAAAATTTTATAGTCAATTTCTCATTTGAACATGAGAACCCCAACATTGATTCATCACTCAAACAAATTAGAGGGGTGATATTTATTGACGAACTAGAGGTTGAACTTATGACAAAGTATCAACAGCATAACAGACAGACAGTTAAGGAACTATTGTCATGCTACGATGTGCAGGAAGAAGCACCGAATGAAGATGACCCATGCAATATTTATATTACAGAAGTTGAAGGTGAAAGAGAGGTGGAAGGTCCATCTCTAGAATCTGAAGTGTTTGTTGCGCCAATCAAGGTGAATAAAGTCAACATTGGGACAACTGAGAATCCCAAAATGGCCAGCATTGAAGATTACTGGGATGAACAAATAGTGGAACGAATAACAAAGTTACTGTGTGAGTACAACAACCTGTTCCCAACCACATTTACATAAATTAAAGGCATAACATGAGACATAAGAGAGATGAAGATACCTCTCAGACCTTAGGGAAGACCTGTCAAACAGATACCCTATAGACTAAACCCAATATACAAGAAGAAATTGACATAATTCTAGAAGCAGGGATTATAGAACCAGTGGAAGAATCATAATGGATAAGCCCTATGGTAGTTCATAAGGAGAATCAAGGAGGCATAAGGATATGTGTAGACCAGAGAAAGTTGAATGATGTTTGCCTACATAACCCTCTTCCTACCCCTTTTACTGATGAAGTCCAAGAAAATGTGGGAGGTCACACAGCATATTCATTCACATATGGATTCTCATGCTACCACCAAATCAAAATAGCTCCAGAAGATAGGTACAAGACTACCTTTTCTACGGAATGGGGATCCTATCAATACACAGTTATTCCTTTTGGACTGAAGAATGCACCAGCAATATTCTCAAGACTAGTCATAGTTGCATTCAAAGAATTCATCCATCAGTTTTTAGAAGTGTACCTGGATGACTGGACGGTCTCCGGTCTGTTAAAAATCATCTAGAGGTGTTAAGGCTAATGTTGGAAAGATGCAGGCAATGCCAGATATCCCTGAACATTAAGAAATGCATATTTGGGACACCTTTTGGGAATTTTATTGGGTCATATAGTATGAAAATAGGGTCTACTAGTGGATCATGTTAAGATTGCAGTCATTGTTAATTTACCACCAACCAAATCAGTGCGACAGTTGAGAGCCGCATTGGTACATACAAGTTATTACAAAAAATTCTTAAAATGGTATGCACATATTACTGCACCAATGGAGAAATTGTTAAATAAAGATACTAAATTTCAGTGGAATGAGGATTGTCAGCAAGGTTAGGACACCCTAAAAGAAAAAATTGCCACGGCACCCACCTTAGTCTTCCCAGATTGGGAAAAGACATTTCATGTGCATGTAGATCCATCAGCCATAACACTTGGAGATATTCTGGCGCATCCAGGAGCAGGGGATTTGGAACATCCTATAGCATTTGCTAGCAGAAAACTGTCAGAATCATAGAAGAACTAGAATACTAAAGAAAGAGAAGGCTTAGATATGGTCTATGCACTTCAGAAGTTTAGACATTAGTTAGTGGGTAAACATTTTAAGATGTTCACAGATCATTCAGCCCTCGAATACCTAGTCAATAATCTAGTGTTGGGGGGGAAGATCTGTAGATGGCTATTATTGTTTCATGAATTTGATTTTGAAGTGATAGTCAAACTAGGGAAGTTGAATGTAGGACCTAATCACCTGTCAAGGGTCACCAATGGAGAGGAACCTACAAATTTAGAGGATAACTTCCCTGATGCACAGTTATTTTCAGTCCAAGTAGTTGATGAATATTTTGCTGACATCATTGAATACTTGACCACAAGAACTACGCCACAAGATTTTAACACTGTGCAGAAGAAAAATCTGGTAGTCAAAGCCGCAAACTATCAATTGATTGTAGGACATTTATACAAAATGAGCGCACACAAAATTTTGAGAAGATGTGTACTAGAACATGAAAAGCCTAGGATTTTGGCAGAAGCTCATGAGGGAATAGTTGGAGGAAATTATGCAAGAAAAGCTACCACGCAGAAGGTATTGCGAGCAAGCCTATGGTGGCCAACAATTCACAGAGATGCTAAGGACTATTTCCAAAGATGTGATGTCCGTTAGAGGGTTGGTAAACCTAACAGAAGGGATGAGATGCCCCTAAGACCACAAGTAACCTTGCAAGTATTCGACAAATTGGAAATATACTTTGTGGGACCAATTAACCCACCAACAAAGAGGTCGGGAGTAAGGTATATCATTACTGCGACAGAATACCTAACAAGATGGGTCGAGGCAGTACTAGTAAAATATTGTAGCACAGAGACATCAACACACTTCTTGTTTGAACAAGTGATCACTAGATTTGTCTGTCCAAGAATATTGATGAGTGACCAAGGCACTCACTTTATCAATAGTACTATCAGGGCTATGACTGAGGAATTTAAGTCTATCATCAGAAGATTACACCATACCATCCTTGGGCAAATGGAACAGTGGAAGTCTTCAATAAGATCATAGAGAATGCATTAACTAAGATTTGCAATGTCAACGGGGGTGATTGGTGTTTGAAGATACCAGCAGTACTATGGGCATACAGGACTACATGCAAAAATTTGACAAGACAGACACCATTCAGGTTGGTTTATGGACTGCATCAGTGGTGTCGTTAGAACTTATGGTACCTAGCCTGCACGTCGCAGAAATCACCAACATGATAGAATGAGGTGTAGTAAAAGAAAGGCTAACTCAGCTCATGGAAATGGTAGAGGACAGGATCTTGGTAGGATTTCACTAGGAAGTATAGAAAGCAAGAGATAAAGCATGGCATGTCAGACATATCAAAAGAAAGAGTTTCAAGCAAGGAGACCTAGTCTTTCTTTATGACAGTAAATTTTTTCAGCATCCAGGAAAATTCAAAATGCATTGGTTGGGGCCATACGAAGTGTAGACTGTCACCGATGGGGGATCGGTACAGTTAAAAGACTTGGGAGGCACAGAATTGAAAGGAATGATCAATGGAAGTCGACTGAAACTGTACAAGGACAGTCGACCTCCTAGCACTTAGAAGGTTACAGCGCAATAAGAAAATATGTACATAGTGTATTATAGTAGAAGTTAATATAGAGAAAATGAGAAAAGAAATAAAAAGGAGAAAAAGAAGAGAATCCATACAAAGTAGAAATGTGATAAAAATACAAACAAATCGACGGATATGGAAGGTTTTGATATAATAGAACTATTACAATTAACAGTGCATTGCAGGAAAACCAGTGATTTAAAACACTGAGCGTCGGAGAGCAATTAACGGGTAAAAAGGCACTGCGTGCAGGAAACATAGAAAAAAGTGAAAAACATGACAACTATCAGTGTGGAACAGTTGTCACTTCGTCGTCCCGCTATAAAGTTTGAAAAGGGGGCGAAATGAATTCATTGTGTTGTTTTCTAAGGAGAAGAATGCATAGCCGAGTTGAAGAGCAAGAGAGTGCACATTTGTGATAGCAAGTGGAGATTTAGAAGTCTGTAGTCCAAATTTGATCAGCATGTCACCACCAAGAGTTGGAGCGTCGTCCATGGCCGGTAGAAACACAATAACCCGCACTCAGGTGGTGCAAGCGGGCACAGAAGAAGTGCCAATCGTTGTGGATGTGGATGAAATCCACACACTTTAAAATGAACCAAACACCATGCGGGTGGAGGAGGAACACGACCCGGAATAGGAGGTTGGGAAACTAGAGGACGACATAGAAAGGACAAAATTCGATGTGTCAAGAGGGAAAGGGACACAACAGGAAGAATAGGCCACAGGTTCAGCACCACAAGACCAAGAACCGGATGAAGAGCAGGGAACAACACACGAGGGTGTACCAGAGGTGGGGGCCTCATCTCCATGGGGAAGGAAGAAAGCTCGTAGTGAGAGTAGCACACAAGGAGTATCACGGTCACAGGCAGAAGTCGCACTCGTAGTGCCCAAAATTCCAGAAGAGGTGCAAATAGATGATGAGATGGTTGGAGGAATGAGTATGATGAAGTATTTTGACCATGACGTGGCAGACACCATTAAGACCTCGGACTTATCACAACAGAACTACATGGAGATTCGGGGAGGGGGTTCATCAGAAGCGCCACTGTTGGAGCTTGCTTAGTTGATCCTCGGGCTCTACAACATAGGGATAATGAACTTGCGTGATATACCACATTTTGGTCGTGGTAAACATATCAACGACTGTGTAAAGCAACTCATAGCGTGAGTACATGGAGGGATTATGTGGATGGATAGGCCCATGCCTATCAATGTCGATCTGATCGTAGAAATTATCGACCTACCCACAGATGGGAAGAAGCCAGAACAATACTTGGAGGAAAAAACGAAGGCCAAGGCCATCTCTGACGAAATGAAGTCCAAGTATGGCATGAAGAGAAGCAACAGGGGAATCAGGATCAGTGACATCAATGATCCTGCGACAAGATTTGTAACCTGACTCTTAGGATGCAAGCTAATGCGCAAGTGTCACAAAGAAGAAGTGTCAGTCGAAGTAGTAGTGGTTGTCGTGCAATATGCAAAGGGGAGTTCGATGAGTTGGGCGCCATACTTATTAAATTCATTTTTGGAGGATTGTAAGGATATGGGAGTGGCCTGCGAAATGGAAAGTGTCTGTGATCCCAAAAGTAGTACCACGAACAAAAACTTAGAATTCGGGTAGAACAGTCCTTGTGCAACAAACAGGCACAAACGGGGTGAACAAGAAGAAGAATATCACACAAGGCCCAGGGGGGGAAGAAACCCACCCAAGAAAAAACCAAAGGATGCAAACAAGACCACAGGGTGGTTCCACACAAGATCCACCACACATGGAGCAAGCACCAACAAACACGACGGAAGAAGTGTGCACTGAATAAATAGGAATAGGGAAACATGAGATTCATATAGAAGAAGAAATGGGGCAGGAAATAGATAGAGATCCTCATATGCCAACAACATCTGAGCCATCTGAGGCCCAAGGAAAGGGGACATGGCAGCAAACCAGTGGCTCTAGAAAGAAGACAAAGGCCCACAAACCACCTTCTCATACATCACTAACCACAGATGATGTGGAGTTAGTAGCGACAACAGTCGATAATAGATTGTCAAAGGCGTGGGAGAACGCGGAGAAGTATCGAGATTCAATTTTTGATCAAGTACAGGAGGTAAAAACTGCGTTGGAGCAGTTAAGGATCAAGATAGCGCAGCAACATAAAGATCAGGCAACCCAAACCATGGAAGGAAGGCCTGTCGGAGAAAGAGTCCAGCTTATAGCGTAGGGGAGCACAAACTTCATAATAACATGAGAGATAATGTATATAGATGACGAGGCAGCATAGAGGCCCCTCGAGGAAATGCAAATATTGGACTTGGCATTGCCCAAGATCCCGACAAAGGCGCTTTACAAACTGCAGATTAGTGTCGCATAGGAAATTTAGTCTCGGGCTAGGACTGACGTGACAAACTTACAAACGGCACAAGAAGAAAACAATGCATTGCAGGAGGCAATCGACCAAGAAGGGAAAGAAATATAGGCAATGTAGCAAAAGGTGGAGGAGATGGAGCAATGCATTAGCATTGTATTTCATACCATCCCAGCCAGTGAAGAGTGGGAGGAAACCTCTTCCCAGAAGAAGATGAGGAAAATCACGTAGACCTTAGAGAAATACAAGGACCAAATCAACGCACTGGAGGAGCGCGCAATATCTATCGCTCATCCTAAGGTCATTGCACAATGCGAAAAAGATGTAACAGCCTCTGTAGAAAACATCATGCATGGAACACAATGCATCATATAACTATTGGAAAACAATGCCCAGTTGTGGACACAACTGTTAGAAGATGTGAGTTTGTAGGCGCTGCAAGCGAAGGAAGATAGAGTGCATGAAGCAATGGCAGAGCTAAAACAACGACAGAAGACGATGTCATTGCCCAAGAGAATTAAGACCACCGTTGAAATAAAGACACTATAGGCAGAGGAGAAAATGGTACAGGCGTAGAATATTGCACGACATGCTCAATTGGATCCCCTGTAGGAAAAGGTAGAGCAACTGGTCGTGGAGATCGACGCAGCAAAGCTGAACGTAGAACAGATAGGCTTGGAAGGGCGAGAACTACTAAAAACCCTAGTCACCGTGCAACTAGTGGAAGACATGGTCGAAAAGAGCAATCAGGCTTAGGAGCAGTGCCATAGAATAGCTGAGATGTATGTCGTGTTGGCACAAGCAGTGACAGATTCCAGAGTTAAGCACTGACTCAAGACGAGTTACAATGTTAGTGTTGGGGGCCTGTTGGGCACAGGCCTAGTTTGAGGAGAAACCTAGTTTTGGCGAGGAAATACCTAATTTTGGAAATGTGTAAGTGGAAGGAAAAGCAGCATGTGAAAGGTAAAGTTGCATGCAAAGGAGGAAAGCATGCAAGGCTCACATCTAGGCAGACCTAACCAAGCTAGGGTTAGGGTTTTGGTAAGAAAGTGTAACAGTTGTCAAGCTGGTGATGTAGTATAAATAAATACCTAGGAGGTCTAGGTTGAGGGGGGTGTGTGTGTGTGCGTGTGGGTGTGTGTTTTTGTTCCGAATGGTAAGAAAGTGTAACAGTTGTCAAGCTGGTAATGTAGTATAAATAAATACCTAGGAGGTCTAGGTTGAGGGGTGTGTGTGTGTGTGTGTGGGTGGGTGTGTGTTTTTGTTCCGAAGTCTTGTAAGGTTCGAAGAAGGAAACTATTGTAAGATCTGAAACCAATTTTGTAAGTTGTTGAGTTGTAGGAGAGTCAAGCAACTCGATCCCTAGGGTTGGATCGTAGGTTGAGGAGCCCAATGAGATCTAGTCAGCCCCACAGAGATCATGGGGCCTGTCGTGATTGTAAGATCAGAAATCGTAGTGCGCACGGTGCCATATATGACAAAACCATAATAAAAGAGCCTAAGCAGCCAAATCTTTATGAACGTATCCCAGAAGGGGGCGAACCACGATAGATCATGTGTTATGTGAAATGCTTATTGTTTATGTCTTTGTTGTTAATGGTTAAATCTTAGATGATTGTCTTGATGAAGTAGTTATATCTATTGATTTTCATGCATGAATAAAGAATGACTGAGTATTTAATATAGATGGATGATATTGTAATGAATGAAGATAACAAAGTACAATCTCAAATCCCCACTCTTTCCTAGACTGCAAGCATTTGAGCATTGCAATCACCCATAGAACTATCTCGGGTGAGACTGCGCAGTACACTTTATGTGTTGTGTTGCCTTCTGGTTTACCAAGGGGGGCGATAGTTTTAGAGGGATTTTTGGAAGCTTGTTTAGATCTGAACCTGGGTCAGCCCGACGAGTAGTTAGAATAGGAAGAGAGAGTAATAAAAAATAGTACATATGCATTGGACATACATTCTCCTCTGGTGGCCATGTTGAATTGGCTAAGGAGAATGGTCCAGGGCATTGATGTTCTCCATGTATTAGCATCGGGCAACCACTCTCCTTCGATGGCCATGTTGACTTGGCTTAGGAGAATGGGCTGGGGTGTTGATGTTCTCTGTGTATTAGCATCGGGCATTCTTCTTCGATGGTCGTGTTGACTTAGCTAAGAAGAATAACCCAGGTGTGGTCTCTATTCTTGATCATATGACTTGACAAGGATCGTTGGAGACCCGAGGTTCTATGTGAGAGAAGTATACATCAACTTGATGCTATGTGGGAGAAGTATACATCAACTGGGTGCATGCCAGAGAAGATTACATCAACAAGGATGAGGAACAACCTTTCTATGAAAGAAGAAATTCAAAGATGAAGAATGTCTCCCTCGTTGAGAGGGAGTGTTGAAGTTTTGCAACTACGAGAAGTCATCCTCGACATTGAAAACCACATTGAAGACCACAGAAGACCATAGAAGAGAAGTCAGCCCCACAAGAAAACAATCAAGTAAGATTGAATACCCAGAAGAGAAGTCGGCTCCACTGGAAAATAATAAAGGAAAAATAGATTTCTAGAAAGAAAAAGTCAGCCCCACTAAAGTGACTGAACCAATATAAATAAAGGTGACATCCTTTTATTTGTACACACTCACTCATCTCTCTCACTCAAGGAAAAGAAGGCGCAAGTCTGAGGCAAGGAAGAAGACACAGAAACTGTAATTGTTGGGTATGATATATTGTGCACTACTTCTTAGAGAGTGGCACTAGGGTTATGAAGTGACTATGTATATCTCTTGGTATGTTTTTTATGGCGGAAATCTTGTAAACTATTGAATTGATTTTTCTAAGAAGGTTGTTGGGTTTTCTCCCAAGGATTGGGTTTCCCAGGGTAAACTCTTGTGTTCTTGTGTCTATTGTGCTTGGTTAATATTTCTAGATATTGTTATTTTCGTTGCATTGTTATAGTTGAGATTTTCAATAAATATTTATTCTATTATAACTGTGGTATGAAAGTGAATCTTGAATTGAAATCATAAGGCAATAACTATCTAGATCTGAGAATCAGAAAAATCAACAATACTTAATCAAGTTGACAAATTAATGTACAGTTCTTCATAAAGTGTTATTATCAAAATAAATGTGTTTACCTTAGCACGCTTCGAGGCTCTTGACTTGAGGATCGTTAATAAAAATTAATATTGAAATTGATGACAAATTATCTCAAAAAAATTGCCATTAATAATGACTTTTAATACTTAATCAGTTTTAGTCATTTCTTAGAGATATGTATTAAATGTGCATTGGGGAATGTGATAAGACAAGACATGGATCATTGTGGGGAGGTGGTCAATCGAGATGGAAGAACAATGGGGAAATGGAATGGAAAGGTAGTAGGATCGCGGGGTCGAGGATAATATATGGAAGAGTTATGAAATCATCGTGGACCCGCGGACCTGCGGTAAGACTTAAATAATTTTGACTAAGTGTTGAGAGATTGTGAGGTTAGAGACAACCAAGCTAATGGGAGTATGAAAAAGAGTTGTAATATCTCACGGGCCTATGGTAAGTTATGAATAATTTGGCTAAGTATGAGAAATGGGTCGAGACAATGGGGTTGTGGGTAAAGACAAGACAATCAAGAAAGTGCTCTAAACCTGCGGTGAAACATTTTGAAAATTTTCTAAGTATAGGTGCAAAACCGACGTGACGGAACTCAATGGTGTATTTTGGGGGTATTGGAATTTTAACAAGACTAGAAAAATCCGTTATGGACCTACGACGAACTCAACAATTTTCTAAGTATGGGAAAGGAATATACAAGAGAGATTTGCAAAAGACTTAACACATTTGAGGATCAACAACTTCCAATTCTCAAAGTTGTTGATTTGTATTATTTTAGAGAAGGAGATAATGTTGCAGTAGGTGAGGAAACAAATGCATAATGGACATCAACATATTGGCACAAACAAATGCCAAGGAGAAATCTAGCTAAGATTGAGCATATTCTATATGAGAAGATGACAAAGACTAGGGGCACAAAATACAAATAATATTTGGTAAAGTGGAAGAACAAACCATGTGAAAATAATAAGATTATGGAATGGTCAAGGAATAATAAGAGACATGAATGCCCAAAGTAGTTACAATTGTTACAACCATGAGGGAAGATGAAGAGATTTCAAGGAAGATGAATTGCAGGGCCATCTAAGAATAAATAGGATAATGATCAAGAGGATTGAATTGATTATCCAATATTTCCATGGAGCTAGGGAACTAAGTGTGGATCTATAGAGTGGTAAATAGTTTTCCATTAAGATAAAGTAGATCTCCTCAGAGCTCCGAGTAGATTAACTATAAATTTATACATGTATAGTGATTTATACTAATAAGCATGAGTATAGAGTTCTCCTTATGACCATGTAATCCAGTTATGAACTATGTGTTTGAAATTATTGATCATTTAAGTCTGTAAATTATTTTTCTATTTTAACCCAAGTAGTTTGCATAGTTCAAGAGTTGGTGGATTCAATCCCATTGCATCCCCAACTATTCCATTACTTACCTCCCAACCATTTAAGATTACATCTCTTGATATGCTTATTGGGTCCTTTATTTTTCATTCAAAATGATAACATGTCACTAGATAATTCTTTAAGTGATTAATGGTCCGTTTTCTCGTTGATCTTATCCTTCTCAACATTCAACTTAAGTTGCACTAGTATTATTTCAATTGTATTTTCCCTACGATTTAGTGTTTCTCTTATATAATGGACATCTTCCTTAAAATCCTAAAGGTTCTTATCTTTTTTCAGAGGAAAACCTTGCATAAAAATCCCTAGGTACTTCCCCGCATTTTTCAAATGGTACCTAGTGTAAACCCGTCAACACTAATTACGGTGCTTGATCTGACAGGGACTTTAAATGAGGAATAAAATAAAGGCAACCCATGTGAGGGATTGACACTAAGACCTCATGCATGAAGCTTAAGGCACTTAACCACTTGAGTTAGTCCACTAGGATTTAAAGGTTCTTATCTACCTCCCCGATTTTGATTGTCCAACAAGGATATCCTCTACTACTGGGTGTGGAATATTTAACCTTCAATATTAATACCATATGAACTAGGTTAAAGAAGTCAAATTGAGTTAGGAAGGACCCATTTGTTCCTTGGTTATAGTTTTGTATGGGGGGGGCCTCTCCCTATAAATGTTTCCTTATATACCTTACTTCTTATGGCCATCCTTTTGTTGATAGTATTGAAATTGTTTATAAGGAAATACATTTTCCCAATACCCCTCATAGTATACATGCACTTGAAGTCCTGAAGCTAGTGAATGTGCCATCACTTATGGAGTAGGTATGGAAACACCCAACATGGTCTAGTCAGGTCGAGGAAGGGAGTCATTTTCCCTTAGAATACCCCAGTCCCCTCCCCCAAAACTATCTACTCTATCTTTCACATGCTATCAAACGAAAGGAAACACCATCACAGTTTAATGAAGGTATGGGGACCTACTAAAGGGTGACTACCACAAATTACCACCGAATCCCCCTAACTAAATAATACCATGTCTATTCATGGAGAAAACAAATGTGAGGTATATGACCTCCTACAATATTAAAAAAACTCGGCATTCCCTCATTCACATGAACTACTTCATTTGACAACAGGTTAACTTGAGTGTTACATTGTCTCTTAACTTAGAGAAATTGGAAATCGTAAAAGAATTATAGAGTCATTCGAGCCCTTTCACAAAGGTATTTTACTTGAAATTTCGATAACTCTGTCTACCCCACTAGATGAAGAACAATGTGCATAGAGTGTCTTGCAAATATGTCACTATTCCTATAGCTTTAGATGCTTCAACTAATTGATCTTCGTTCTTCTAGTCCCCTTAATAACTTGGTTCTTTTAAACTTGTCTTCCCCATTATCCTTAAGGTAAGTCATGGATTTGATATAGCTAAAGGAGGAAAGCATGATCCTTGTTGATAGTGTACACCCCACTTGTCTCACCCCAAATCACCAAATCAACCATGATTCCTTTAGGGGTGATTCCTCTAATGGATTATAGTATTTTTTTTAGTCTCGAAGTAGGGCAAAGGAAGATTAAGGTCCAAATAATTTTTCCATCCCCTCTAAAAGTGAGTATGACTCTCATCCAATACAGAAAGGTCCACAATGATTTTGAAAGAATGGTCGAGCATCCAATGTTGTTAGATTTGGGATACCATTCTTTATTTCATGGGGAGTCTACTTTCAACTTTATCGTCTCAAAGTGAAATATTTTTCCCATTTGTTAGGATCTATGAAGGTTTGGATTAAGTAAAATGATAAGCATTTTTTATTCAATTTCAAATTAGCAATCATGACATGATATCCAAAGACCCACTCAAGCACCTCCATCTATCAACAATCTATAAGTACTTCTTATGAAGTACATCCTCCCACCATGCCACTTTTGATTTTAATAAATTCAATACAATCTTGACCCCTAATGTTATATTCATCATCCCTAGATCCTTGATAACTAGCCCCACATTTTGAGGCAACAGAAGGATTTGGTTCCAACTCAACAAGAAAAAAAAAAAATTGCTTCCATCTTGCCTCCTTGCTAAACTAGGTTCATCATTAATTTTTCAATATCCTTTAACACCCTTGTGGAAGATGATAATATAGTCCACAAGTAAGAGGGGAGAGTAAAAAGAATCACATTAAGTATAGTCATTATCCTATGGAGATTGAGTCAATGGAATCCTCAAGCTAAAGTTCTTATCTCAATATTCTCAATTGTCAAAAGGTTTCACTATTCATGAAGGTACTAGAAAGACCTCTAATTTCATTTAGCTAAGAGTTCCATTAACTAAGCAATTTCATTTAATATCAAGAGGTGTTCCAAGCATAAATTTTGCACTTCTTTTGTTTATCTCCCTCATAGACCTAACAAGAAATTATCAAGGGTATTCAATGCATAACACTTTACTTTTAGATGCCCCTTTACCCCCTTTATCTCCATCATAAAGGTTCTAGAATTGA
The DNA here is from genome assembly GCA_009831015.1 of Picea engelmannii. Lineage (NCBI taxonomy): Eukaryota > Viridiplantae > Streptophyta > Pinopsida > Pinales > Pinaceae > Picea > Picea engelmannii. The sequence goes on from ML779169.1 coordinate 253,985, forward strand.
TTGTACTTTTAGTCATGTCTTCATTCCCACTTAACACCACTATTATTTGGCTTTTATGATTAGTATTAGAATTTAAGGTTAGGCTCCTCCTCCACAAAATAAAACAGGAGCATATATTAAATTGATAAGAATCTTACGAAGTAAAGAGTTGTGTGAGGTTAAAAAATGGGTAAAAATGTTTATATTGCTTCCATGAAAAATTTATAGAGTGATACATATATAGGTGATCCTTTCAACTTAATATGTGGGTCCCACATACTAAATCTAGGTAAAAAAACCCAAAAAATGCATAACAAACTATGATCCCAGTCACTATTACGATCATTACACTCCATAAATTGTTGAATCTCACTATGATTTCTACACATCAAATCATAGCATTTATGGAGAATCATATAGATATAAAGATAATATATTAAATAAATTTTCACATATTATTAACTACCCAAAGAGAGAAGAAATACTTGACCAAAATCGGGTTGCTTACTTGAAGGTGTAAAGATAGACATGTGTTCTCTAAGACCATATGTTGTTGGGATCCATGATAAGTGCACCAAGATTAGTTGTCATGAGTTTCATATGACATATGAGTATTTGATGACCCATCTTGGCATTGTGTTGATGTTGCTTCTCTCTAACCCTACTCATTTTTGTTGTCCATTTGGTGCATTCATCGGTACCAAATTTCCAGCTGAAAGTTGAATTGTTGAATTATGGTGTCAGTCCGAAAGGACATTCATTTAATTCCATCCATGTTTATCTGCATGATGGCACATTGCTATATATAAGATATTGTCCAATTTCATACCACCCCTTTAATGAGAGGATTATGGTAGCTCTTTAGGCAATATCCATGGGGAGGGGTGTTGAAGATGGGACTGAAACAATATACATGTGTTTTTAAGTAGCTTTGAAATGAAAAGGCATATGGCATAAACACTTCCAATCAATGTTAATTTTAATCTCTTGTTATTGGATTCATCCTGGATTTGTCATAATTGATGATCCAAGCATATAACTTCAATTTTCAACGAGGAATAAAAACTAGGCTCAATTAGTGTCCAACTTAAAGTTGGTGGGTTGTAGTTGAGAGTGTAAATACTCTTTGAACCAATAAGAAGTGTCTTTATCTTGTCACTACGAAAGTTGAGATTATATTTTGATTGCTTGATTGTCCCAATAAAGACATCGTTAATAGTCCATTCGACTATGATTGCTACTTGGAGAAAAGTACAATGGCCATAAGAAGACTTGGGACCATCAGAGCTAAACAAGATGCAATGTCTTTGCTTCATTTCAATGCTAGCATCCCTCTCCTCTCACAATTAAATCTCATACACTAGGTCTTAGATATCTTCATGATGTATTTCCACGTAGCAATGAGAGAACTCCTAGATACACTCCATGTGATTTTTCCTAAGTAGGGTGTATGCAAATGAGGATCAACCAATAAGTTAAGTCGAGGAGGGTTTGAAGGAATGTTAGATTTGTATTGGGAAGGTTTTCCTTCCAAAGTAAAACATCTCTTTTTTTTTCTTGGCATTGGAGTAAGGAACATCTTCTATCAAGGAACAACAAGATTTCTTTAATCAACAACCAAGTTAACATAATTTAGAATAACTTTCCTTTCATTAGCCACAGTAGAAACATAGTAAGGGATTTTGTGTGTGGATGGTAAAGATAGAGAGATAAGCCTAAATGTGAGGAAAGGATGGGGTGTTGTAAGTAATAGGATTTGAAGTGAGGCTCTTAGCACTTGAGGCTTGGAGGGAGTCAAGAATTGTATAACCAATATAATTCTAGAGAAAATGTTGATATCGGGGAACAAAAAGGAATAATAATATTCCATGCAACATGTGTCCAAACATGGATTTGTTTTTGAGTTGTTGAGAGTGATGAGATCGTTAAGGTGATTGAGTCATATGAAGGAATGTAAAGTTGCACATCGTATTTTGTAGGAGGAGAGATTCTTATGTTCCAAATAATTATAATAGAATTAGAATCCAATATACACAATGTAAACAAGATGTGACCATGGAGCACAACTCCCAAAGAGATAACTCCTTATAGATAATGAGAACCACCTCCAAATAATCCCAAGACATCCACATATCCAAATCATATGTTCATCACTATAGTAATGACTATATTGATCTCTATACATGCATATTCTCACTCATTGCACATGCAACCCACTATTAGACCGACCCTTGTGACACATACATTCAACCCCATATATATCCCCCTTAGGGTCGTAACATAATGTCCCCCTTCCAAAAGATTTGTCCTTGAAGCTTTGTAGTTAAGGGTTGAACATGTTATGAAACCAAGTAATAAGATTTCCTTACATTCATGCTCTCTTGTGCCATTGATGATTCTTTATCCATCTGTATTCAACTCTTTTCATTGTCAAACCTAGATAGCTTCTTTTAATCTTTTGATTTAATCAATTGTTGTAGAATCTCAAATTTGTAGTAATTGTTGATCTTTGTCAATATCCCATCACATGAATATTCATCGATGCCATATTCCATGAATATTGTTGATTATTCCATCTTCTTCCTTGGTAATGTGGATATTGATCATGTTCTCTTTCTTGCCAAATTTATTGGTAATGATGATGTCAATATGGTTCAACCTTTTATGGTCTTTCCTCATTATGTACACCCATGTCATCGATTTTATTTTCATAAACAACTACATACTCTATCCTCTTTGCTTTGTCTTTGATCACTCTGTCTTTTGAGATAATACAAAATATTTGACATGTACATCCTCAAGTTGGAGCTCAACTTCTTCAAGTATTTTCTGGTGACCTTCTTGAATCTTGTCTTCCTTCTCATTTTGTAGTTGCAATGTGATGTAGCTACAAGAAAAGGAATTATAACATTTTCTTTTGTCAACCTCAACCATTCCATACAATCAATTTCAAATTATTCTCCTCTAAACTAAAGTATTGTGTGAGTTCTTACTTCGGATTTAAACAAAAGCCTTGGATTTCAATTCCCCAACCATCAATATTTATCCCAATTCATACAAAAATTCCCAATATATTATCTTATGTTTCTATCTTCCAGGGGGGTTTTAATCATCTAAATTGAACCTTCCACTCAAAAGTTATACTAATTTTAAGTTAACAAACATTTTTAAGCCATATTGAGTGTACTAGTATAATAGAGATACTTGAATGAACACTAGAGCTAAATGGCATTTGACAAAGATTCTTAAAAAGACCCACACAATGAATCATAGCATGTAAACAATTAAGAAACCATGTAATTTACAAATAGTTTAAACATTGGAGAGCAAAGGGGATTTATATGCTAATGAGATGCATGTGGAGGAGGATAATGCATGTAACTATCTACCTAAATCCAAGAGCTAATGCCCGAATTGACTATCAACAAGAAGAGGATCAATGTGTTGCTTGGTGATATCCCTAAGAGATCGAATTAATGGAAGATTGCATTGCATGTAGAGGAGTATAAATAACATATGTTTCCCATGCATTTCCAAACGTTGACCCTAACACCCTTTACCTCAATCTAGTGAATTATGAAATGACAGTAAATGAAACTAAGTTAGGAATACTAGGTTCACAAGCCCTTGGCTTCCTCTATCATGGTTACAACCAAATGATGCCCACTCTATTACAACAAGATGGAAGGCAGTGCATTTTGGATCACCTTTTTTAATGAAAAACACTCATTGGCGATAAAAAGCCCTAAAATGTCAACAAGTTATCATAAATCATCCATAGTCAAAGTTGGTGTGCACATACCAAGTGGAGATTACAAAGTTGTGGCATGACTTGAGCATGAAGGTTGCACATAGGAAGTCTAGGTTCACAATCCCTACTCGATCATGGTTACAACCAAATCATGCCCACTATATTACAACAAGATGGAAGGTAAGGCATTTAGGATCACCCATTGTAATGACAAACATCCATTGGTGAACTCGGGTGGTTGGGTAACATGTTTGTTATCCTACCCACTCATGTTCAATTCCCACATAGTGGACATGTTGGCTTGTTTTGATAAGGCTAGAAGGGTAGATGCCCCTTGGGATAGAGGTTCCACCCCGGTCAGCTTTGGGATGTAATCATCCCTTGCTAAGTCATAAGTTTCCTGCTAGGCATTGGCTTGTGGGATGTTGGCACTAGCCTAGGGGTTATAGTGGCAACTAGCTAGATTTGAACCTAGGCATCACCTAGGTAATCCCGATGAGTTATTGATTCCTCTACATCTTAAAAAAGAAGATAATTGTTGCGTATGTGTTATGTTCTCTGCACACGATTAAGTGGGAGGGGGGTCACAAGGGGGCTCTTCAATTAGGCCTGAATCCCCCCCCCCCCCCCCNCCAAGCAAAAAATCATTGATAGGTTTTATCGAGCGGCTTTTATCGATATGGTTTTCGCCTTTGGCAATTTTATGGCACACAGTTTTGTGGTCCATGGTAATGTAATTCTAGTTTAAGGAACTATGATTGAGTTCCAATCCAAGGTTGATGGATTAGGGGTTTTTTGGGTGCCACAAGATCCTATATATATTGTATTGTAAACATTGAAGAGATATAATATAATTATAGGTGCAACTCTAAAACGGGTTGTTGGTTTTCCCGATTGAGTTTCTAGGGTAAATCTTTGTGCATATGTGTGATTGCAATTATTTTATTTTATGTGTTAAGAATTTGTGTGTGTGTGTGTGTGTTGCATTACCGTAAAAGATTTAAAAATTACAATAATAAACCCCTCAAATGTCAACAAGTTATCATAAATCATCCACTGTTGAAGTTGGTGTGCGCACACCAAGAGGATATTAGAAAGTTGTGGTATGAGTTGAGCATGAAGGTTGCACATAAAAATTCTAGGTTCACACTCCCTAGAATTCCTCCTCAATTGTGGTTACAATCAAATGATGCCCACTATATTACAACAAAATGGAAGGCAGGGCATTTTGGATCACCCATTGTAATGGTAAACATTAATTGGTGATAACAAACCCACAAATATCAACAAGTTGTCATGAATCATCCATCGTCGAAGTTGGTGCACACTAAGAGGATATTACAAATTTGTGGTATGAGTTGAGCATGGAAGTTGCACAAAGCTACCAACGCTTCATCTTTGAGTGCATTACACCTTAATTTGTTGCGGAAACAATGAACATTCAATTTCCCTCTTTGCAGTAATATTGTTGTGATCATGAATAGGCAATATTCAAAAGTAATTGTTAAAAAAAAATTGCACTAATTATTTACAAACATTTGGAACAAAATAAACAAGAAAGACCACCATGTGCTTAAGTTGCTTTATTTTTTTGGATTTTTTTTTTCGATTAAGAAATTCATAGCTACCACATACCTTTCATTACTTTTTTTACTTTAATATATATAACTTCTTTCGATTGACGAATGAAAAATTATGAACTTCAACATCATATTAATGTGGTACAAATGCCTACTTTAATATGGGGGACATAATTGAATATTGTACCTATCATGTAAAAGGAAATACTTCATCGATCAATTACAAACTAATCCCCACATACATTTCATTATCATTTATGACTTTGTTGTTCTATTTTGGGTTTAGTTGCTTTCTCATTATGATCAACATCACACGACATATTAATTGTTGGTTGACATTCTAAGTCCTTTTGGAAAACCCAAAAGCCATGCTATCATTTCAAATTGAGAATTAATGTATTCTCTTTATATCCATATGAGAACATTATAGTTAAGAACTGAGAACATTATAGTCAAGAAATGAATGAAAGGAGCTCAAAGGGACTAATTTAATTATAAGGAATGTTGGTTTTCTCATCACTGGACAAGGTTCCATTTCCATAAGGTCTTTATTTAGCGCCTTAAGGTAGCCATGGTGTCACCTAGACACAATGGTCAAACATGCCAGGCATGTAGCACCATCTGCATGTGCACATATGTGTACCAAAGCATATCCATGTGTTCTCCTTATGTCTCTCTCTCTCTCTCTCTCTCTCTCTCTCTCTCTCTCTCTCTCTCACACACACACACACACACACACACAACCAACACCTTAAGATATCCTTAGGGGAACTAAGCTCAATGGGTTAGCTTGAGTGGTTGAATGTTGTGAACTATAAGCAGGTGGTTACCAAAACTGCAACCGGTTTCTTTACCTTGGGTGTCATCCTTGGAATGAGGGGAAGTGCCCAGTGGGTTTCCCCGAGTTGAGCATATCATCAGAATAATAATAATAAATAAATAAAAGTAAAAATATCCCAAGGGGAACTTGCATGTAGTAGTTGAATGCATAAGGCGTGCATATAACTACCCATGCACACATATATGTGGACCAAAGAACACCCCATATTCTCCTTGAGGACTGTGAAAGTTATTGTTAGGGGATTATTCAATGACAAATTAGTAAAGTCATTTTTCTTGCATAATAGAGGTGCAAGATTCAAATCTCTCCCCCTCCCATTAAAGTGGGTATTTGTGCCACATTACTGTAGAGTTGGAGTTCATATCTTCTTATTAATTAATCAAAATCATTTGATATATAATAAAAAAATACCTATTTAGTCATGTGGTCCAAGTCATGGCTATCATGGTTATTGACTAAATGTGTGTTTGGCAAGTTTTCCACTTTTCTATTTAGGTTTGTCAAATCATGAATGTTTGTGCATTGGAGATAATGTTTTTTTAAGTGCCTTATTAGTCCCTGTCGTAGGCATAGAGTGACTATAGCGATCGATAATTCGTTGACCTCTTATTAGATTGTCCATTGACCACAAATATTTCCATATTATCTATTGTTGGAACCAGGGAACTGAAAAAATCGATTTTTATATAATAAAAAGTACCATATCTGTCATGATCTGATTGGACAACGAATTGGAGGTCTTATTATCGATTTCGTTATTCCCAATGTTATATATCTTGGCATATCCAAAGTATTTGATCGTATATGGTCTTTTTGAATCATATATTTACTTATGCATTGGTCAAAGGTGGATTAATGCTAGCATTAGTTCGAATGTTTGCTTTAGCATTTTCTCCTAGGTAGAATACATTCTCTAGCATATTACTATGTGTGATTTTTTCTTTATTCTTGCGTGATTCGAGAGAACAGGCCTGCCACACTGCATTTTTTCTTAAATGTTTGCACAGGGCTACGCCCTTCGACAGTTCTAACAGTCTTAAGTGTTTACCTAACAGATCTGGCAGCCTTAAATGTGTATTGTATAGATGCGTTGCAATACAGTTTCATTCCATGTTTTTTATGGTATTGTTTGTAGTGAAATTGTGTTGAATTGTTCTCCACCGGCATCACCGGTTCAATGGTCGATGCTTGTTCATTGGTTCGTTCCATGATTCATGTTCTTGTTTGATTCAACTCTGCAAAGTTGAGGTCTTGTAGTTGCAATTAGACCTCTTCGTGGTTGTTCACTGGCTTTTTGTTCTTCAACTTTGCAATCTATTGGACCTGTTGTTGCGGTTTGCAATTTTTGGGGCTGAGCTCTTGTCATCCCTTGTTGATGGGTAAGTTTCCATGCCATCATTTCGTTGCTATTTTCCAATGGTGGAGTCCCTGCCTCGAAATTTTGTTGCAGACCATCTTTCTCTGTGCTCTTGATTTCTGTTCTTGGAAACCATGTGTCTTCATATGCCGACTGCCACGTCCATAGCTATTTCAAAAATTGCAATGCAGAGGGGTTTTCAAAAAGTAGTTCGAAGCTATCACAAGAGGGAACCATCCGTCGAGGTGTAGACGCAGGGAATGCCTTTATTCTGTGGGTTGGAAAACCACGTCCAGTTGTTTCCTTTGTCATGTCCTTTATATTTTGCAAGACTTTTTCTGGCTCTAAGAAGCTTGTAGGATGCACGCCATGAATAGGTTCAGATCAGTCTTTCTGCTGAGTAAATTTATGGTGTTATTTATTTGCGTTGTTTCTTTTGTTTGGTTCACTTTCCAGTGTGGGTTTGTTTTCTTGTCATCTACTATGGGGACTAGGGGGGATTGAAGTTGACAAGAATAAGGTTGAAAGATACATACAAGCATTGGTACCCAGTTCCGCGCTTGTAGTTTTCCTATTTTGCTTTCGTTTTTTTTCCTACTTTTAATCTTTTTTTCCCTTTTCTTTGTTTTCATGCAAACTGAAAGTATCTAACAAACAACTTCAAAATCACAGTTCAAAAGATGAAATAAGTAATAGATGTCGAGTCGTATGAAATAGATACACACTCCATTATACACGACAACATTGATGAGGTTTTGCATAGAAATGGCCTTTTTAGATTGGATGCATTCTCGTATACTGTAGGGGATTGCATTTTCGATGCATTTCAAGTTCTACTGCATTTCTGTTATTCCTCGACCGACCTGCATAATGGATTGATAGATTATTTCTTGCGCTATTTAAAAAATGGTGACACTAAGGCATTAGAGTCGTATGAATACGAACTGGAATCTGATTTTCTTTGGCAGTTGCATGGAATACATGATGTCGCTACGTATTTTTCAAAGATGCGGTTGTTTGCATCTCCAATTCTACCTGCACATGAGAGGGGACTTTGGGGAGATACATTTTGTATAAGGTGGTTGTCTAACTGGCTCAATATATCAATTGGAATATGGTCATTGACAAGAAAAACAAAATATCTACTATTCAACAAAACTGCATCTGACAATCCATATTGCATCTTGTTCCATGATGCCAATGTTGTCATTGGTCATTATGAACCCCTACTGTACAGAAAAATGTCCATATGCAATGTTGAAGGAGCTCATATTTACTTGTCCCTCATTTGCAAAGACCTTGAATCGCAGTGGAAATGGATTATGCATCGCATAGACTGCCATGGTTTACAGCTAGCAACAACTGTTGTGTCTAGCTATGGAGATAGTCAGTTCAATGCAATTTGTTGTTTGGTAGCAGCGGTGTTCGATGTGCAGTTGATGCGACTTTACACTGTAGAGTCCTTTTGCAATGCAATTATAGGTGGCAACCAACAGGCTTTTAGGTGCTTGCATCAGCACCTTTCGCCATATCTCCTAGAAAATATGCCGGCAATTGGAAGTTGGCAAGAATACCTTGTAAACATGGCGCTGCCATATGAAAAAGGGAATGTAGAGGGTTGCAGATTCTATTTGCAATGGTTTTCTATCATATTCAAAGTAAATATCCATGTCTGGTCGACCTTGCCAGATGACATTGTCCATTCCTGGTCTATTGATTCAAATTACAATCGAACAATTGGCATCCTCTTGTTGAAAACAAATACAACACATATCCATTATCATCCTTTGCTTGGACATATCAGTGGTTCAGGGTTCAATGTCCATGCCACCGAAACCGCATCGAATCTGCATACGCATGGCATGCTTTTTAGTGAGAATGAAACTCTGTCCTGTTGCGATATGGCCATACAGGGCTTGAACAAAAAATCCATGCATTAAATTCATCACAGTTGTGATGAGGCCATATAGGGCTTAAACAAAAAATGTAGAGTAAGTTATCACAACTTGAAAAAAGATATGAGTAAAATTCGTCCCAGTTGTGATGAGGCCATACAGGCCTTAAAAAAAAAACGTAGACTAAGTTATCACAACCTGAATCAGAGTGAAATTCATCCCATTTGCCATCAGGTCATCATGCCCTTGGACAAGAAACGTAGAGTAAGTTACCACAACTTGAAAAAGGTCATGCGCGAGAGAAAAAAATACATTGCTACACTTCCTTTTAGAGAGAAACTCACATATCACAATCTAAAGAAATTTGTTCGTTCACAACACAACAGAAACAGGTATGGTCGCATATCCCAGAATGATCATGCAACTGTCAAATTTTGTGGGCTAGAAGTAACACCATGCACTACTACCAATGAAAACCAACAAACACTTTCTACTCATAGTTCCCTATGAAAGAAAAATGCAAGATAGACCTACATGAAACAAATTAAAGACACTCCTTCCATTGCATGTGCAATTTGTGAACAATTGAATTTCTCAAAAAACAATAAGTCTTTCACGCTTGATTTGCAAGCAAAATACCTCCTCTTGTTAGCGCACGATAAACCATTTTCCAGTGGCAAAATTTGTCTTCCATGCAAACAGTCGCTTGAAAATGGAAAACTGCCACAATTTGCAACCCCTAACCAAAGAAGATGTAATACACCACTACCAGACGTAAGTGCACTTACGAAACTTGGGCAGAGACTTGTGTCTCTACGAATTGCATTTGCACAAATCACGCCTTGGGGCTATAAACGACCCCAGATGGGCTTAACATAATCAAATATTAATGTGCTTGTTCAGCTAGATGTTGTGCAAAACTCCTTGCCACAATTCATTAGCGATACAATGATAATTGTTGTGGCTCTGAAAAGACGCTTGTGATACAAAAATGCATATCAGACAGGCAAAGTGTGTGTGCATGTTGTTATGAAAGCATTAAAGGAATTATGTTCCAGGGCCTTGTACAAAGCACAAAACATTTGTATAAATGACAACTGGAACAATGTTCTTGCAGAAGAGGATGCCAACTCTGCAGAGACTCTCGAAAATGCTAGTGAATTTGATACAAGTGATGAATCAGAGAATGAAACACCTGCTGAGACATTGGTGCATGTATTCATTGATTCACAGTGCATTCGTGACTTGCAAGACAAGATGGTGGAAAATTCCCCTGTTGAGGGGTAGCGTCCACTTGGAATATTCAAGGACAAATTCGCTGAGGAAATGAACTTTCCAACACTCTTCTATGGAGATCCACGTGCCACTGGCATTACAGAACGATTCAGTTATCATAAAATAGTCCGATGGGAGCTGCGACATTCAAGCGGCGACTTCTCCTGTCACATAACAAAAAAAAAAATCAAAACAATGCACATAATAATAGAGCAAGTTCTCTCTTGCATATGGGTCTGAATAAGAAAAGTCCAGTTACAAGGAAGAAAGTTGTTGGCAAAGGATGTCAAGTACAAAGTAAACCTAGAAAAAATTCTCAAATTTGATATTGGATACATAGATTTCAAAAACATTTGCACCTCTCCTGACTATTTGCAACAAAACAAAAAAACTATTTTTGCAATGATCTGACAATTGGGCCCGCCAACATTTTTCATCACATTTACAAGTGCAAAGTATTGTTGGGATCCATTGGTAGCTGTCATATCTGACCTGCATAGGAACAAGAAACGTAAAAAACAAACTGATACACTGGAAAATAATGACATTGACTACCTCATAAGAAAAGACCCAGTGACATGTACTCGCTAATAGACATAGAATAAATGCTTTGAGACAATTGATATGCCATGATGAAACATTTTTTGGAAAAATATCAGACTACTTTTTTGTGACTGAATTCCAGAATAGGGGAAATGAACATGATCACGCACTGTTGTGGATAGAGGGTGCACCAATCTATGGAGCTGACAACAATTCAAAGATCGAACAATTTGTGGAGAAATACATAACATGCAACATAGATCATTTGGATCAAGAACTTGTCAAAGTTCATAGACATTACCATACAAGAAGTTGTAGAAAACGAAAAAACTCGCATTATAGATACAACTTTCCCGTGTCGCTAATGAGAGCTACAAGAATCATAGAGCCACTTAGTTTAGAGGACAATGTTGTTGTTGAGAAATCTAAATCCTTGTTCTCATTTCTAGAACAAGGAGAATTTGATGAGTTGATGAGATTCAATGCCTTCTTGACAGAGCTAAATCTATCAGAAGATGAGTACATCCAAGCCATACAATGTATGCTTAAACAACCAACAGTTTTCCTTAAACGAAAACTTTCCCATATTTGGAACAACAGTTTCTCCAAGGACATGCCAGTTATGTGGAAAGCAAATACAGATGCACAGTACGTGCTCAATGCATATGTTGCAACATTTGTGCTTAAACCACCGGTTTTGCTAGAACAAGAGCCTAACAATTCAGAAGACGTGTCATGTCGCTCTATTGTTGATTATTACCTCCAGTGTCCATCTCCTATTAGGCATATCTTCTTAGCAGAATTTGTATCGCATTACAAAAAAAATGGTGCACCCATATCAAAAAGAAAAAAACCTTCTATGATACGGTTTGTCAAATACAATAAACATTCTCACTATGAAAACTATTGTAGAGAAAAACTAATGTTGTATGTTTCGTTCGATGAAAACAAAGAGACATTAAAACATAACTTCTCTACATGGGAGGTTGTGTATGTTGCCTCTGAGACTATAGTGCACATCAATGAAGCTAGATTTACCTACAATGTTAATCTAACATGGGGTGATCTAGAAATTGTAGTTAATGAGCTAGAAAACCTTGACAATCTTGATAAGACATTCACAAACCCAAAAACAACCAGAACTCATTGTGAGTCCTATGACTTACAAGCGGATTTGCCTCGTCCTCCCGCAGGTGGAAGTGAAAAATGTATCAATCTTGGTTTTCAAGTCACAAAATATCATTTCCTAATTGAAAATAATGAATACCATAAAATAATATGTCTATTGAATCGAGAACAACAAACAATTCTAAAGGACATTGCTCTTAAAAAACACTTGAACATGGACACTCTTCTGCCTTGTTCCTTATAGGCGGAGCAGGAACAGGGAAGACATTCACAGCGAAAGCACTATTCCAAATGCTTATACGAATCTATGATTCAAACGATTCCTCTAATCCTATGAAACCAAAGGGCCTAATAGTTGCATACACAGGAAAAGTTGCATATAATGCAGGAGCAAAAGTCCACTCTGCATTTTTAATGCCTTTTAACAAGTCACAGTTTCTTCCACTTAGCAAGGAAATGTTGGATACATTGTCAAAGCTTTATGAGGAACTCCAACTTGTTTTTATAGATGAAGCATCTTTTATTGGAAGTCGGTTCTTGTATTCCATTGACAACCGACTAAGAAGCATAAAACATGTGCAGACGAAATACTTTGGAAACATTGACATGATATTTTGTGGGGATCTTTACCAGGCATAGCCAATCCAAGATTCTTTGATATTTGAACAACCTACCATTAACATGGAAACTATGACGCATGACTTCTGGAGAGACAATATTAAATGTTTTGAATTGCATACTACAATGTGCCAGACAGATGAAACATTCATTGTAATTCTGAATAGAATGCGGACAAACAACCAAACATATGATGACTTAACATATATCAATTCGAGGTGCTTGCGGTCTGCACCAACAGACCCAACGTTCCCTTACCTGTTCTACACAAATAAGGATGTTGCAATGCATAACAGCCACATGTTATCGCTCATGCCTGACGATGATACCATCATCAATTCAATTGACCTGGAAGAAGACAACCATGGAAATGTGCCACGTCATGAACATACAACCACTTTACCTTTGCAACTTGTCCTCAAATTAGAAATGTTGGTTGAAATATATGCCTGTAACTATGATTCACGGGATGGTTTGGTAAATGGTGCAGATGGAATACTCAAAGGCTATATGAAAACTGAAAAACTTGATGTCCTTTGGATTAAGTTCCATGAATCGCATATAGGCAAGCGACAAGCAAGCAAGTTGGCTTATCTATATAATTCAAACATTGCAAGCGATTGGACACCTATTTTGCGAATATCAGAGCCAGTATCGACATTAGCAAAGACAGGTCGATTGAAGATTCGAAAACAGTTTACGATTAAACTTTTATGTGCACGTATAGTCCACAGATCGCAAGGACTAACACTTGATAATGTTGCATTTCATCCTGTTGGAATTCGAATAAATGGACTTGTATACATAGCACTGTCCCATGTCAGAAGCATAGACTCCTTGTATTTACTAAGTCCTCTTACAAAAGATAACTTCAAAGTCAAACAAAAAGTTGATATTGCAATGGAACGACTGAGGACCACCACAAAATGGAAACTGCACTATGATTACCAATTCATACAAACAAATTCATCTGTATCAATTCTCTCACTTAACACACACAACTTAAATGCACACATGAATGATATACTCAATGACTATGATACAATGCAATCCAATATTCTGTGCTTGCAGGAAACATACATGGCATTATGCATGCAGAACAAACAATTCCCAAATCACAATTGCATATCAAGTTACATTACACATGGGGTGATGATATTGGTGAAAAAATATGTTCCAATTTTGGACCATATACATATCGAAGAAAAGAATCTTGAGGTGGTGCTTGCAATTTTTTTTTCCATGAAACAAAAGTTGCAATACTAAATCTGTATGTTGCTCCCCATGCAACATTATCCAACATAGTAGATGTTATTTCCAATGCATTGGGCCATTTCCATCTGAACAAACCCATTGTGCATGTAGGAGACTTCAATATTGACATGCTACAAAATAATGGTAGAACAAAAGAATTGGAAAACTACATGTGCAAATACAGTCTATGCTTTCTTTTGAACAACACAAGCCATCTGCAAAACACACTTATTGACCATGTGTGGTCAAATGTGTCCATTCCTCAATACAATATGTTTATATTAGACACATATTAGTCTGATCACGATACAATTGATATTGCACTTGAATTATGAGATATACATCAAACATATTACAAAGTCATATTTCTAAGTTTCAAAGCATATCTGTATAGCTTGTTGCAAAAACAAAAAAAAACAAAAAAATTATCCAGCTTCTTAGTTTTCCCTGATTTGTACACATACTAGTATGGTCACCATATAGTTGGTGTTGTACTTGAATTATAAAATATACATTATGCTAAAAAAAAAAGGTGCATCCTTCTAAAAACTATTTGTTACTCTATTCATCTTATTCTAATTTTTTTAGTATATGTACATAGTACTTGCCTTTTTCTTTACATGTTAACTTATGTTCATATCCCTTTTGTTTTGTACTTTTGTTCATAGAAACAAACAGGAAAACTAGATGCCGCAAAGAACTCCTAACCAGAGATGTAGAGGAATCCATGCAAAGGTGCATTCTTTCTGCCCGTGTTCCATATTAATAGTTTTTCATTTACTCTATTTGTATTTGTTGAACTGGTTTGCATCTGTGGTTTTTTTTTTTTTTTGCACCTCCTTCGACACTCCATATCTTCCTCTACATTCACTTGTATTCGTGTGTGTAATACATATTCAATCTTGAGCTCGCCAGTCCTGGAGTCTGTCTGTTAATTTGTATATCGCGGAACTCTGAATGTTGTTTGGAGGACACGGAACAATAGAAGTGCAATGTTGAGCCAGCTAGCCTACAAGTCTGCTTGTCAATTTGTATATCATGCAACTCTGGTTGTTGTTTGCAGCACACGGAACATTAGAGGCCCAATTTAGAGCCCACAAGTACACGATCCAAAAAATTGGCTAAGTATGGAATAAGGGATTTGTACATCCTCTATAACATGTCATGTCCATACTTTATAAAAGTACATATTTAGTATGTATTGCTCGTTTCTCATAGCCCGCCATCCCTGGTGTCCATCTGTCAATTTGTATATCGCGGAACTCAATAGAAGTACAATGTTAATCCAGCCAGCCCGGAAGTTCACTTGTCAATTTGTATATCGCGCAACTCTAGGTGTTATATGTAGGACACGGAACATTAGAGGCCCAATTTAGAGCCCGCAAGTCCACGATCCAATAGAAGTGCAATGTTGAGCCAACCAACCCGCAAGTCCACTTGTCAATTTGTATATCGCGCAACTTTGGGTGCTATTTGCAAGACACAAAACATCAGAGGTCGAATTTACAGCCTGCCAACCAGCAAGTCTGTGATCCAAAAAAGTGGCTAAGTATGGAATAAGGGATCTGTACATATTTAGTATGTATTGCTCATTTATGGGAGCCTGCCAGCCCTGAAGTTCGTCTGTCAATTTGTATATCACAGAAACCACTAGAAGTACAATGTTGAGCCAGCTAGCCTGCAAGTTCGCTTGTCAATTTGTATATCACAGAATTGTGGGTGTTATTTGTAAGGCACAGAACAATAAAGGCCTGTTTTTTAGCCCACCAACCCGAGAACCCGCGATCCAAAAAGTGTACATGCTCTATAAAATCTCATCCACCTCGCAAGTCTGCTTGTCAATTTGTATATCGCGGAATTCTGGGTGCTATTTGTAGGACACGCAACAATAGAGGCCTATTTTTTGAGCCCGCCAGCCCAAGAACCCGTGATCCACAAAGTGGCCAAGTATGGAATGTGATATCCGTACATACTATATAAAATCTCATGTCCATACTTTATAAAGGTACATATTTAGTTTTTCCTGGTTTGTACACATATTGGTCTAGACAAGAACAAGTCCGCCTATCAATTTGTATATCGCGAAACTCTGGGTGCTATTTGTAGGACACGGAACAATAGAGGCCCAATTTTCAGCCCGCTAGCCCGAGAACTCGCGATCCAAAAAGTGGCTAAGTATGGAATGAGGTATTCGTACATGCTCTATAAAATCTGATATCCATACTTTATAAAAGTACATATTTAGTATGGATTACTCGTTCCTCGGAAAATTTCTAGGTCCGGAACTGGCGAATACACGTGTTCAGATTTCCACTTACTTTTATATCGCTAGCCCGATCATCCGCTTGCCCGTTTCATATTGTACATATTACATGTAATATGTATTATATATTACATGTAATGTGTAATACATATTCAATTTTGAGTCCGCCAGTCGTGGAGTTCGTCTGTCAATTTGTATATCGTGGAACTCTGAGTGTTGTTTGGAGGACACGGACCAATAGAAGTGCAATGTTGAGCCAGTCATCCCACAAATCCGCTTCTCAATTTGTATATCGCACAACTCTAGGTGTTGTTTGTAGCACACAGAACAATATAGGCCCAATTTTGAGTCTGTCAGCCCAAGAACCCGCGATCCAAAAAGTGGATATTTAGAGCCCGCCAGCCCGATAACCTGCCATATATATTACATGTAATGTGTAATACATATTCAATCTTGAGTCCGCGAGTCCTGGAGTCTGTCTATGGATTTGTATATCGCGGAACTCCGAATGTTGTTTGGAGGACACGGGACAATAGAAGTGCAATGTTGAGCCAGCCAGCCCGCTAGTCCGTAATCCAAAAAAGTGGCTAAGTATGGAATAAGGGATCTGTACATGCTCTATTAAATGTCATGTCCATAGTTTATAAAAGTACATATTTAGTATGTATTGCTCCTTTCTCGGAGCCCGCCAGCACTGGAGTCCGTCTATCAATTTATATATCGCGGAACTCAATAGAAGTACGATGTTGAGCCAGTCAGCGCGCAAGTCCGCTTGTAAATTTGTATATCGCGAAATCCTGGGTGCTATTTGTAACGCACACAACAATAGAGGCCTGTTTTTTAGCCCGTCAGCCTGAGAACCCACGATCCAAAAAGTGTACATGCTCTATAAAATCTCAGCCAGCCCGCAAGTCCGCCTGTCAATTTATATATCGCAGAACTCTGAGTACCATTTGTAGGACACAAAACAATAGAAGCCCATTTTTTAGCCCACCGGCTCGAGAACCGGCGATCCACAAAGTGGCCAAGTATGGAATGTGATATCCGTACATGCTCTATAAAATCTCATGCCCATACTTTATAAACCTACATATTTAGTTTTCCCTGCTTTGTACACATACTATTCTGGTCACGAAATAGTTGGTGTTGCTGTTGCACATGAATTATGAAATATGCACCAGGAATCCGACCGAGCGCTTTCGTTTCCTTAGCCAATTTTATGCCGGCGGGTTTCTCGCTGTGCATTATCGAACTCTTATTCCCTGTGTTCCGAGTGTACATCTTGCATCCATAACTTGGGTAATCCATGTCTATGCTTATGGGTTCCCAGATGACGGAGTGCCAGATTTCATGTCCATCTATATCTTTACATCACGAGTCCAACTAACCGCCATTTATTTTCATAGTTCACAAATTTTATGGGCGCGAGTTCCTTTTTGGGCGTCATCCAGCTCTCATATCCCTTGTGTGCGATATAAATCTTGTGCCTGAAACTTCAGTGATCTACAATTGGACCCGGACTCGAAGCTTACGACTCATTTGATAACTTTGTTTAATTAAATTGTTGAATATCAATATTTAATATTAATAATTTAGTACTTGAAAATAATATTTTTAGATAATGTTAGCTATATAGCATATATGTTGTATGTTATACATGTAGACAATCGCAATATTCAACCCGCCAGTCCTGGAGTCCGTCTGTCAATTTGTATATCACAGAACTCTGGGTGCTATTTGTAGGACACAGAACAATAGAGGCTCAATTTTGAACCCGCTAGCCCGAGAACCCGCGATCGAAAAAGTGGCGATCCGTACATACTTTATAAAGGTGCATATTTAGTTTTCCTTGATTTGTACACATACTGGTCTAGTCACCACATAGTTGGTGTTGCACATGAATTATGAAATATACACCACGAGTCCAACCGAGCGCTTTCTTTTCCTTAGCCAATTTTATGGTCATGGGTTGCCAGCTATGCCTTATCGAACTCTCATTCCCTGTGTTCCGAGTGTACATCTTCCATCCAAAACTTGGGTAATCCATGTCTATGGTCGGGGGTTTCCAGACGGCGCAGTGGCAGCTTTCATGTCCATCTATATCTCTACATCACGAGTCCAGCTGACCACCATTCGTTTTCATAGTTCGTGAATTTTATGGCCACGGATTCCTTTGTCGGTGCCATCCAGCTCTCATACCCCGTGTGCGTGGTATAAGTCCTGCACCCAAAACTTCAGTGATCTACAATTGGACCCGGACTTGAAGCTTGCGACTCATTTCATAATTTTGTTTAGTTAAATTGTACAATATTCATATTTAATATTCATATTTTAGTACTTGAAAATAATGTTTTTAGATAATGTTAGATATATAACATATATGTTATATGTTATACATGTAGACAAACGCAATCTTCAGCCCGCCAGTCCTAGAGTTCGTCTGTCAATTTGTATATCGCAGAACTTTGCCTGCTATTTTTAGACACAGAACAATAGAGGCCCAATTTTGAGCATGCCAGCCCGAGAACCCACGATCCAAAAAGTGTCTAAGTATGGAAGTCTGCCTGTCAATTTGTATATCGCGGAACTCCGAGTGTTGTTTGGAGGACACAAACCAATACAAGTGCAATGTCCAGCCAGCCAATTAAATTGTACAATATCAAAATTTGTATATCACAGAACTCCGATCCGTAAACAATCACAATTTTGGGCCCGCCAGCCCTACAGTCCGTCTATCAATTTGTATATCACAAAACTCTGAGTTTTGTTTAGAGGACACGAAACAATAGATGTGCAATGTTGAGGCCGCAATTTTGCTTCTCAATTTGTATATCACGGAAGTCTGGGTATTATTTGTAAGGCACGGAGCAATAGAGGCCCAATTTTGAGCCCACCAGCCCGAGAACCCGCGATCCAAAGACTGTACATTCTTCCCTTCGCTATGCTCCATGAAATCCTACACAAAATCACACTGCTCTGCAGGCTACTCAAAATTGAAATGTCATTCGCGGGACCTCGGGTTGGCCCATCCACGAAATCTTCAAACCCTAGTTCTGAAAACGAGCTCGACCGACATTTCCCTATTCCATACTTAGTCACTTTCCCGTAATTCCGTAAATATACAAACCATCCATTGAACTCCACCATCATGCCCTCTTATGTTTTACACGTTTTGCAGTAAAAAATTCGGACTCATGCAGTTTCACCGTTAGACACTCACCTGTCCTCACTATCTCCTATAAACTTATTTTGAACCCTGTCCGACAGCTTTTCAGACTTGGCCATTCCTTCCTTGCTTGCTCTTCCCCGTCTCCGTCACCTTTGCACCTGTCTATGATAAAAAATAATGTTTATATATATATATATATATATATCTTGTTTCTAAATCTTTAATGTTAACAACTCATCGTGCAAGCACCGTGTAAATTGTCATTGATAGGCCCAAGGCTCGAGAAGATCTACCATTAATGTGCACTAAGCCAATATTTCTAGAGGCTTTTGTTATCCCTTCCCAGTGTTAATTTCAAATACCATGGAATGTCATTCGCACGCCGTTAGCTTGGTTCGTTCATGAAACCTCCAATCCTTAAATGTTCTTCATTGTAACCGCCACCTTCACACTTCTAAGTATGCAATAATTAAGCTTTACTTATAATAGGTCACCATACAACATGCATAGAGATTGTCATTAATGAGCGAAGATCTCGAGGAAATTTTCCATTCGCACGCATTGAAACCAACATTTCTGGGGGGTTATATTATGCCCTCCATTTGTTCATTTCAACCAGTGTCTGGAGCAAACCAACGTTTTCATAAACTACTGGCAGCAACTCCACAACAGTTCTATAGAGATATAGTGAACACCTTCGGGCCTGAGGACCAGAACCACCACAGTAACAAAGCATCGCTCCAACAGCCTCCCACAGTAACAAAGCAACCCAAAGTTCTTCAAATGGACGAGGTTCCTCCTAAAATTGATATTTCTCACAAGCTTCCCATGCAGAAGAAGGGAAAAATAATTGTAGAAGAGGTAGAGGAGCCTGAAATTAAGAGTGAAAACATGGATCTTGATGCTGATCTGGATAGCATATTCTGCAACCTTGATCAGCCAGGAGACGCAATTCACCATAGCTACCCAATGGACATAGTTGATACTAATTTTTTTTATGAAGATGAATCCTTCATATTCCCAAGTGTTGTTTTTTAAAGCGAATCTAAAAAGTTAATTATTGAAAAAAGAGATGTAAAAATAAGAAAAGAAAACATCGTTCAGAACTTGACCTTGTTAATATGCAGGTGTCCAAAATCTCTGGACTTCACATGGAAACCGGAGATGCTATTCATGATTCCATTAGATTCATTGAGGCCGAGAATGCCAAATTAAAGGACCGGATCAAGGAATTAGAGGAAGCTTTGTTTCCTATGCCATCGCTTGGCAATACTTTGGCAATAGCCATGACTACGACTCCCTACACCCCTGCAGCAAAGATAAAAGGCTCCTCCATCTTCCTCACATCGTGTAGAGGATATGTGGAGAAAAATATCAACAAAAGAATGGAACTGATTACTAAGGCCTGGGAAACATCACAAAATATGGATTCCCTGGGAAGGAGGGCAGATAACTTGCTCGAACTTCTATAGAAGGATTTTAAAAATGAAGAAACTTTCTATTTGCACACGGTCATCCCTTTTTCCTTTCATGTCAACAACATGGTAGACACGACAAGAAGACAACATGATCTCCCCTCCAAAAAATGACTCACTCAATTAGAAGCATGCTGGAAAGAGAAGGTGAAGAACCTATATCTCATCGTCCAATCATGTGAGAAAGAAATATCAAAGAAAGAAACATTATTCACAAAGCTCACCAAAATAGACTTAGCCAGAAGGACCAACGACTTCTAGGACCCCAGCTTAATCGTCAACTCGTTGGTGTTAACCAAGCAATCTTTCGATAAACAAGTTGATCATTTTAAGGTGTTGTCCTTAGAAAAATTTTACAGGATTCTTGAATATCATGGAGAACATGTGGACAACTGGCTAGTCCGCTATTCGGTACAGAATGGAGACATTCATCAGGCTCTGTGTAATATTTCTATTGATCTAAGAGAATTAGAAAATGAACTTTTCAACATTAAAATCGGGAATGACATCAACGTCGCCCCTTGAGAATCTACATTGAAGAATTCATCGAAACAAACTTGAAGCGGGTCGTCTACAAAATCCAACAGGAAAGGCATCAGCAAGCAAACAACAAAAATACTTATATGGAACATCGTTATAAATCCTTTGTTTATCAATCCAGTTATTCAAGCAAGTCGGCGATGAAAACCAACAGGAAAAGGCATCAGCAAGCAAATTCCAAAAATACTTATATGTACCATCGTTGTAAGTCTATACTAATAGTCCTTTGTTTATAAATCCAGTTATTCCACCTTTTCTGAATAGAAATCTATAGCCAAAGACTGATATCTTCCCATTTCTACTTTCCAGGTATTGCACTCTATCGTCTCCCACTTCTTCTTTCCACAATCCTATTTCTTCTACATATTTCTCTTATGGTCCGCGGGAGCCCCAATCCCAGTCTATATGACAAACACATTTAAATTTCCAGGAATATGTAACAAACTATTCTTTTTTCATATATTCCAAATAAAACTATTATTTTGTCTCCTTATATATTTATGTGCTCCTAGATTTGTATCTTCAGCTATGTTGAATGTCAAGACATTTTGTTTATTTTATTTCAACTCTTTTTTTTTTTCCGATGCATATATTTTTCTCCTTCATCATTTTCAAAATTAAATTTGAGAAAAATCACTCATTCAAATTTGAGATATATATATATATATATATATATATTTCCAGGAATATGTAACACGCTTTTTTATTTTTTTTATATAAATGTCATAAAATTGTGTTCAATACTTTTTTTTTGCTCACACATATAGATAGTATGTCATTTCTTGCATCCTTACCACCTGTCCTTCATATTGCTTGCCACATCTGCATTGCAATTTCAAGGGCCAAGTACAATTGTGCTATTACATCAACACGAGGCCTTTAAAATTCAAATAGTTCACAAGTTCGCTTGTCAGTTTGTATATCGTGGAACTCTGGGTGCTATTTGTAGGGCACGGAACAACAGAGGCCCAATTTTGAGCCCGCTAGTCCGAAAACCCACGATTCAAAAAGTGGCTAAGTATGGAATGAGGGCTTCATGCATGCTCTATAAAATCTCATGCCCATACTTTATAAAAGTACATATTTGGTATGTATAAAAGTAAATATGTACTTTATAAAAATACATATTTCTTATATATAATTTATGGTGTCCATGAACCTATTATTTGATAAATTTCAATTTCTTTTGTGTCCAGGAAACTTGTTTTAAAGAAAACTAATTCGGGAATGCTAATTTTTTTGTGTTTTTGTCCACAAACCCATGTAACAGACGTTACTACTATTCTATTGTATGTTAAATTTTTTGTGTCCAGGAACCTTTTAAATGTATTACTATTGTACACTAATTTTTTTTTGTCCGGGATCCTTTTAAATCTTTCCTGTACTATCAAACTTAGATACTAGGAACCTTTGTTGATGTACCAGACATTAATAATTTTTGATAAATTTCAAATAAAAGTAATTCGGGAATACCAAATTTTGCATGGATACCACATGTACTTCAACTTGCTACCCACGTGTCTATTCTCGATCGCATTTATTCCCATTCCAACCTGGCAGGGACTACGCTGTCATGCATCACTTGTTTAAAGTAGGAGATGAGCATTGCAATTCAAATGAAGAGGTGAAGTTTTCCACTTTACTATTTAGGTTTGTCAAATCATGGATGTCCATGTATTGGTAGTAATATTTTTTCAAGTGCCTACTTTAGACTTGGAGAGAAGCATTATAATTGGCATGAAGAGATTAGGCGCTATAAACCACATTGTCATATTAGAGTTGATACTGGAAGAATGTGAATCCATTGAACTTAGATAGAGATGGAGGTTCAACTAAGGGTTTGAGAATTAAGAATTTAAACCAATAAGCAAGAACATCCTCAAATTCAATTTCAATAGTAGTATTAACAAACACTCTTCCACTTTTAGGAATCAAGTGGTGGAATATTGACAATGCTAACCTGCTAAGACAAGTTCACATTCAAACAATGCTTTAGAAAGCACATTCCAGGGTGACTCCTCCATTGAGGTAAGCATTGGTTGAGGTTTGAATCCCATCAACTACTTTTCCTTCTAGGACAAACCCCTCACATAGGTTTATGGGATTACAAGTGTCAATTTAGAAAAATAAAGGATGAGAATGTTTTGCTCGAAGATATTATTGGGAATTACAATGGCACTAAGTGTGGTTTCAACCAATGAAGGAGAGATATATAGAAGGTTGAGGTTTTCGTTTGACTACTTGTTATCCCTCCTCTCCCTGAAACTTGAGTTAGGCGGTTAGTTATGGGAATATAATGTCTAATACAACTTTAAAGACTCTTTGGCTTGATCAATGATGAAATCAAAAGGTTTTCCACTAACTATATTTCAAAGTATAGAATATGAGATTCACACTTGAGTACTCATGTATGCCTACCTACCTAGAGATATGATACATGATTTACTCTTCTGTCATTTTCATGCGTGACGTTATGTGGTGGGCCATGTTGGATTACTGAGAGGGGGGATGAATCAGTAATAGAGCAATTGGATCCTTTTTAACCATAAAATGCAAGTGTTATATCAATGTAGCATTATCATCCAATAGTTTCATAGTAAATAAACAATGAACAAATGCGCAATCATACACATACATGGTACACCAGTGTTTTTACGTGGAAACCCAAAGCAGGAGAAAACCACGAAATGTTTTTTCTTATATGTCTTTAAGAATTACATTCATTGGAAGCACCAACTTCCTTTGTTTTCCAACTGCAACTGGAAGGAGGCTCCAACCCCCTAGTTTCTCAAGCTACAACCTAAGGGAAGCTCCAACTCCCCATTTCTATAGCTACAACCAGAAGGAGACTACAACCCCCTATGTTATCCGGCTACAACCACATGTCCTTGCCCCGTCCAACCGCCATGTCGTAGAAGTAGAATGATGGAACCACTGTCAAATTATCACTGTGAGATATATTGTTGTAAACCTGTACCAATCAACCTGCACCAAACAACCTATAACAACATGTACCAAACAACCTGTAACAACTTGTAATCAACATGTACCATAAACAAGTGCATCAACCATGCACCAACTTATACATCAACCTGTACCATCAACAAGTGCATCAACCATGCACCAACTTGTACCTCAACCTGTACCATCAACAAGTGCATCAACCATGCACCAACTTGTACCTCAACCTATACCATCAACGAGTGCATCAACCATGCACCAAATATGTATTAATCATGCATCAAATACACATAAACTATGACTCATCAAGATGTACCCACATCATCAACTATGCACCTCAAGTATGTGTCAACTCATCAACTACTTGTCTCAACCATGTACCCAACATGTACCTCAACCAAAAGTCCTCATCAATTTCATCATCCAAATCTGATTTTTAACTCTGTAATAGACCTGGTGTATATGATCACATACCTACAAACCTTCATTAACTTTAACAACAAGAGACTAGCATTTTCATCAAACTTTACTTTAGTCTCACATGACTAATTTTCGATTAGTCAACAACCCTAACTTGAAATAATCATA
This sequence comes from Picea engelmannii, assembly GCA_009831015.1. Taxonomy (NCBI): domain Eukaryota; kingdom Viridiplantae; phylum Streptophyta; class Pinopsida; order Pinales; family Pinaceae; genus Picea; species Picea engelmannii. Next base: position 279,202 of record ML779169.1, read on the forward strand.
ATTATGTACCTGTAATGAATAAAGATCTGAAAATAGTACACAATGTTCTTCAATGTCTTTTATGCAATTCCTCCAGGTTTCACTACTTGGACCCTCTCAGAAAAGGAGTTATAGCAAAAATGACATACCTTGTTGAATTCTGGTTTATTCTAGAGATTGAACTTGTAGAGCATGCCCCGCACGGAATATTTGTTGTATGGATCTAAAAATATTACACATAATACTACAGACTGTACTATAACCAATACATTTGGTCTTACTGAATTTGGATCTGTTATGAAGAAGTTATGACGTTTTTACCCGAAACACCTATTTTAGACTAGTTTCAGGACTAGCCACAAACCCTATTTTCCATGGAGTGCAACTACAAAATACAATAACCCACGAGATGAAATTTTTATCATAGTTACTTGGATATGTTTCCTCAACAGCCTCCAAATTTCGCAGTATAAATCATTCTAGAAAAGCATTTATTGTGAAAATGGTGAGATGAAATGTAAATAACATACCTTAGAAAGCATCATCGAAAGAATTTATCCTCCCTTGAATTTCGCCCTTCTTTACTTCACCTTCCCTCTGAAATTCGTCTTAGATATCCTTTGGTTACCTCAGTCACTTGTAGATATTCAATATGCTCAAGTGTTATTAAAATGAGAGACCCTTGTCTCTTATTTATACTTTTATGTAGTTTCTTCAAGGGGTTACCTTCTAACCATCTTAAACCACTTTCTTTATTTTAGGGCTAACCCACTTCTAACCACTTGACCACTTAGTAATTTCTTCATTAACTTTATTATTTAAATAATTTCTTTTGTATCTACTTTGACTTATAGTACACTCATCACTTCACTTTATTATTTAAATAATTTATTTTGTATCCACTTTCACTTATAATACACTCGTCACTTCACTTTATTATTTAAATAAATTCTTATACTTTTATGTAGCTTCCTCAAGGGGTTACCTTCTAACCATCTTAAACTATTTTCCTTATTTTAGAGCTAACTCACTTCTAACCACTTGTGCACTTAGTAATTTCTCCATTAACTTTATTATTTAAATAATTTATTTTGTATCCACTTTGAATTATAGTACACTCATCACTTCATTTTATTATTTAAATAATTTTTTCTTTGCAACCACTTTGACTACTTTTACCTTTTGGGGCTTCTAGATGACTCATGAGAGTTCTCCAATTTGACTCTCTAACTGTGAGGAGTTGTGTGACGTTCCACATACCACCGAAAATGGCATGACATGTACTATCCATCTAGAATAGTCTTACCTTCAAATATATTAAAATTTATACCATTATACATCAAACAAACTTGGGTCCATTACCCAAGCCTTTGTGATACCGAAATTCGCTACTGAACTTTCTCCAAGGGTTGACATCAATGACAACTAGCCCAATTAATCAACAATCTCCCCCTTTGGCATTGATGGAAACACTCTGATGCAATATTGAAGTCATATCACTCATGCTCCCCCTGGAACCATGCCTCCGTGTTCTTTCTTTAGGAATTTACCTTTGCATCGGATAAATCTCTCCCCTTTGTCATCAATGACAAAAGTATCTTTCCATCCGGGGCTACTCCCCCTGACTGAACTCTTCCTGAAACTGATCTCCCAACCTTAAGTGTCCTCTTTATAATGTTTCCTCGTGTAAATCTAAGACATATAAGACAAGCATTCAAAAGCATTCATTTTGGAGTAGAAATTACTCCGAGTCTCTGGCGAAGATACTCAAAGGCTTCCAGTGGAAGCGGTTTTGTAAAGATGTATGCCACTTGTTCTTTTGTGCCCACATATTCAACTTTGATGTTCTTCTCTGCAACTTGTTCCCGTAGAAAGTGATACTTGATTGGAATGTGCTTCGTCTTGGAGTGCATCACTGGGTTCTTTGAGATATTGATGACACTTGTATTATCACAATAGATTGGAATGGGCTCATCATACTCGACCTATATATCTTTCAAAGTTTGTTTCATCCATAGAACCTGTGTACAACATCATGTTGCTACAATATACTTTGCTTTGATTGTAGATAAATATATTGATGATTGTTTCTTGCTTAGACAAGATACTAAACACTCACCCAAGTAGAACGTTGTTCCACTGGTGCTTTGTCGGGCATTAATGCAACCTGCCTAATCTGCATCTGTGTAGGCAATAAGTGATAGATGCTTTCCTTTTGGATACCATAATCCAAACTCTTTTGTTCCTTTGAGATATCTGAAAATCCTCTTCACTGCTAAAACATGTGATTCCTTTGGTGCTGCTTGAAATCGTGCCACCTATCCAACTATCTGCATTACATCTAGTCTGGATGTTGTCACATATAGTAAGCTATCAATCATCGACATGTATTGCCTCTGGTCTGTAGACTTTAAATCATCATCTTTTCTCAATTTGCAATTGGTTTGCAAAGGAGTAGTAACCGGTTTGCAATCTTCCATTATGAACCTCTTTAGCATTTCTCTGATATACTTAGTTTGAGAATTAAAAATTTCTTGGTTGCTTTGACGTATCTGAAGACCTAGAAAGAAGGATAGTTCTCTGAGTAATGACATTTCAAATTCATTTTGAATATCCTTTGCAAATTGTTGGCTTAACATGTCATCGTTACTTCAAAAAATAATATCATCAACATAAACTTCAATTAATAAAATACTATATTGAGTTACCTTGATGTAGAGGTTGTTGTGTGCACTTCCTTTTTTGAACCCTACATGTTGTAGATATTTATCCAGTCTAGAGTACCATGCTCTAGGAGCTTGTTTTAGACCATACAAGGCCTTCTTTAATTTACATACATAATTTACGTTCTCTGACAACTAAAATCCTTCTGGTTGTTCAATGTAGACTTATTCTTCAAGTTCCTCGTTCAGAAAAGTTGATTTCACGTCCATCTGATACACTTTAATATTCTTGGAGCATGCATAAGCTAAGAGCAATCAGATTGCTTCCATTCTAGCAACTGGGGCAAATGTCTCTACAAAAGTCGATTCCTTCAACATGTGTGTATCCATTACATACCAATCTAGCTTTGTTCTTTGTAACATGTCCATCTTTATTCAATTTATTTCTGAAAACCCACTTTGTGCCAATCACACTCTTATTCTTTGGTCTTGAAACCAATTCCCAAGTGTCATTCTCCTCTATTTGATCCAATTATTCATCCATGGCCTTATTCCATAATTTATCCTTGCTGACTTCTTCAAAATTGTTTGGTTCAAATGTAGATAAGAGTGTTAGGTGCAATTTTTCTGGTGAATGGATTCTTCTTCTAGTCTCAACTCATGCATCCTTATTTCCGATAATATGATCTGAAGGATGATTCTTTTGTACTCGTTTGCTAGGCGTTTTTGTAGGCACTTGCTGAACTTGCTCTTCTACTTATGTATGATCCTCTTCATCTTCCCCTTCTACTACTTCTTCATCTTCTTCTTCATCTTCGTAAAGTTGTTCCATTGATTCATTTTCTTCTTCCTTTAATTCTCGTCTACCTGTTTCATCAATTGTTACATTGATTCTTTTCACAACTTTGTTCAACCTCATATTGTAACACTTGTATGCTTTCTTTGTACTTGAGTAACCAACAAGTACTTCTTTGTCCACACAAGAGTCAAACTTTCCCATCCCGCCATCTTCTCTTTTGATGTAGCATTTGCTTCCAAATACTCTGAAGTGTTTCACATTTGTTGGTCTTCATTTGCATATCTTGTAGGGAGTTTTATCATTGTTGTTTTTGAGCATTACTTTGTTTTGAACATAAATTGTTGTATGCATTGTATGTGTCCAAAAAATATCTGTCAATTTGGAATCCATTAGCATTGTTCAAGCCATTTCCTGTGTAACTATCATCCATTATGATAAGGTTCCTTTGTCTCTGAACCACTCTCTGAACCAATCTACGAATCCATGCTCTCGTCCACTATCATATATCTGTCCAAACCTGCTAAGTGCTCTTACAAATCCATCTCTGTCCATACTATCCAAGACTCTATTGCACAATTGTTCATAATGTTGACCCATTTATCACTATACTATCATGCAGTCTTCACTACTAATCTATCAAATTGTACTTCTGTTAACTGACTGCTCTGAATCTGTCTACTCAAACTCTGCAAGCTGCTCGAAGGTTGGCTCTTTGGTCTGTCATAGCTATCGCATAGACTCCCCCTATCTAATATTCATATTACCTGGGAGTCTCTAAGTTGGATGGCTCATAACAATTCCTACTCTGATGTTTATTCATCATCATCCATCATCTCTCTGAGCTCTAACTTCTTTCTTTTTGTATGTGAATTCATCTTTCACTACAATGCCTGAAAGTACAATCTCTTGAACTTGTTCCTTATTAACTTGCCATTCTTTTCTTTCAGTTATTTTCCAAACATTTATGTATCTGACGTCTTTCTTTTTCTCTGTAGAATTTTTTTCATCTCGTTTTATTGTCAATCTTACGATCTCTAGGATCTGGTCTTTGTTCACCTGTTCTTCATGTTTTCTTATCCATAGTTTCTTATATCTGATATCAGTGTTCTCTTTCATGGAAGTATCGATCATGCTTCGACAATCACTAGCTATGTGTCCATAGTTATGACATTTGTAACATTCAATGTTACGTGGGGCCATATAGGCACTTTTTGCTTGAACATTTCTTTTACAATCCCTGCAATCTGCAACCTTATGTCCAAAACTAGTACAATAAAAACAATGACCATAAAAGAAATTTGCATACCTAGGAGTGAATGATCTTCTTTATGGTGTAGTCCTTTTGAATTTTTGCCTTGACTGATCATGATCATGATTGAAGCTTCTTTGTGGCTTGAACATGGATGGTATTTGCATATATAAATATATATCATATATTAGGAACAAGTCTTTTTTTATAGGAAACTTAAGCTACATGTCTAGCATCATATGTGATCTGGATCACTCTTGAAGAATTGTCACAACTCTCTTCTTTATCCCATGTAATGTTAACACCTATAACGATAAATTCTAGGTGAGTTACTTCCACACTTCTCTTTGTCTTTTCGTGCATGAGGGTTCTAGCTCACTAAAGCAATATTTGGTAAATTAAACTTGGATTGTTAGTTTACTTTCATTTGCAATTTGATGGTAAAACCCAATATGAAACCTAGGTGAAGCACCTTGATAATATGCATCCATAGGTTAATATAATCAAGATCTGAAACCCCAATTAACTTAGGGGCTCTCCTCCTCTTCTTGAAACTCTCTTTTATCACCCCAGGGTTTCTCAAATTTTCCCTAAAATCAAGTGGTTACTCACTCTTTCTTTTCCCCTCTTTGGTAATGTGTCCATAGGAGGGTGGTCTTCCATCCCCATCCAATCATTTGCTACACAAAACCTTTGAACATAATATTCATTTAGAAGGGCAATTTCATATCTTTGTGAAGTCCATGTCCAAGAGAATGTTCATCCTATAAGTGGAGATTATAGAAATAATTGTTGTTGTTAGGGAGAAGATTCAAATTAGGGAGAGGAATTCATTATTTGTTAGAGGTTGTTCTTCATTGATAAGTAATTAGAATATGATTGCACATTTTGCGAATATAACATTGTGAAGTATGTGACTCTATATCGGGTGCTTCATTTGTGCATAGGCACAATAGAAAAAGGGTTGGCCATTTCATATGGGAGTAAAAAAGTTTCACTATCTAAAGGGACTATCAAGAACAAAGCACCCTCTTTCAAGGATACCCTCCTATGTTTTGGAAAAACCCTAAACATTGCTAAATCCATTCCAATCCTAACACTACCAAAATCCTCTTTGGTCCCTATGAAGGCATCTATTCCATCCCCTTGTGTGGATAAAGCAATGACAATGCTAGTATTGAATCTTGATCTAGCGTGACTCAATGAGGAGGAGGTGTATTTCTTGACACATGGCATGATTTGTACGTTTGATGGTCTTTAGACATCATTGAAAAGGTTCTAAAATTGGATAGGGGAGGCTTGGGGATCTTTCCTAGAGGAGACAATTGTTATCCATTAATTTGTGTTGGGTTTCTTCATCTCGAAGTCCATTAATGAGAGAAATAGAGCATGAGTTATTGGTTAAGGCCCTTGGTTCATGGAGGGCACATGACTCTTGATAAGGCATGGCACCTTGGATATAATATGCATACAAAATTTATGTCAAAGGTCCTATATGGCTTAGAATACCTAACCTCCCCTTCACTAAACTATACAAGTCATTGGTGATGCTTTGGGTGAGTTTATTACATTGACTCCATAAAATAGTAACTTGCTTTATAGTACTTATGCCTGGATATGTATTTACATTTATCTAAGCATATGCCTCCCTTACCAAATTGTGTTGGAGAGTGGAGATTGAATTTGAACACAACTTCTCGAGTAGGAATACATTACCTTTTGATGTGGATTTTGTTTTGATCACGTGCATGGGGCACCTCCATGTACAAAGGAAAGTTTTCACATACTACTAAATGAAAAATAGGAAGCCACATTTGGTGGTAAGATTCTAAGATGGACCACCTTTGGGTTTAACTAAGAAAAATCTTAGAGATATCTACACTTACAACTTTGATAAGGGTCAATTTTCCATCTTCAAAGGGGTGTGACAATGACATTGATACGATCATGAATACAAAGTTAACACCCCTCCCATGAGTTATTTTTTAGGAATAATATTTCATGAACTCTTTGTATTAGGTAGAGATCCAAGTCTTGTGACTCCATTAAATGGAACAAAGCAATCACTGGTTATAAAAAATCTAATAGTCCCCAATTAGACGAATGGTTGGACCAAGGATCTAAAATGGATAACTATATAATTTGCCATTTGTTTTATTCATTTGTTGGTTGGAAAATTATAGCCATGGCCTTGTCCAGGACCCATTTTTAGGGTTGGTCTTGATTTGGTTATTTGGGGTCCTGAAACTTCTAGAGCCTTCTTTATGCATTAAATAATTGTTTTTTGGTCAAGTCTTTGCAAACACAGTTCTTATCCCCTTACCATTATTCTAATCACAAAGAGCTTTCCAACTATCATATAACACATGAAATAGAGTCCATATGAAGAAGTTGGGCCTCTAACAAGTTGACCTATGCTTTGATCATTGTAGTACCAAGTGGATAACACTTCAACTATCATTGCTCACACATGTGGACATTCAAAAATATTATATAGGGTCAAAAAGCATAGCCTTAATTGGGAATTGGGGCATGTTAAAACCTTGATCAAACCCTAGACGACTACTAGGACATGTTAAAAACCAAGTCATAAGGGAAGAAATGAATTCCTTACCTATTATAACGATTTTATGTTCCATGGTTGAGTATAGTAAGGGAGTGGAATATTGGAACCGCAAGCCACAATGTTTACTAAACTCCATAGTGAGTTAATCTTTCTTTTTATCTTACATTACAATTTTGAGAAGAAAAGAGCCCATGCATAATCCTCATTTTCTTGTTAATTTTTCCCACATTAAGTTTTATCATTGCAACTTTTCTCTCATCTTTCTTAGTGAGTTTTCATATCAAACACAATATACATGCTTATACTATTACATATTGATTATAAGTAAACACTACACAATAAAGTATAGCCTCATTGTTTTTGGAATAACATTTTAAAATGTTGAGATGGACTGTCCAATGGACCATCCATGAAAGTTTACATAGTAATCAAAATCAGTAGAAAACGAAGATATCCCTAATTCATATGCTCAACCTTTCCCTTTCCTCCTCTGTGTGACCAAAAAATATAAAACTATCATTTGTCTAGTAGTGCTCTATGGTGCCCCTTTCAAAGTACCCTTTTCCACGTTGAACCAAAAAAAGTCAAATATGCCAACGAATGAATGGTGTCTTGGAATTTTTTCAATGGCTATAAAAGCTTCATATCTAAGAAACTTACTATCCCACATTACTTACGAGGATTGTTCTAGGGTAGCATATAATCCCAAATATGCTATGATCCTTATGCCAATGGTGGAAGTAGCAAGGGAGTGGTGCCTCTTTCTAACACAATGGATGAATGGTTGCAAGGTGAATATGCGTGCTTGCTTGACCTTCCCTTCTCCTCCTTTATGTGGTCAAAAAAAATATCCCACAGTTGATAGTGCTCCATAACATCCCTTACATACCCTTTGCCATGCTAAACAATAAAATGTTGAATACACCAAAGATCAAATGGCATATTAAAAATGTTCTATAACTATTAAAACCTCCCAATTAAAATACTTACCATCTCATAATGATTGTGAGAATTGGTCTGTGGTAAATATCATGTGGCAATGCTTTATAGCACCTCTTTTCCAATACCATTCCTTATGTTTAACAATAAAAAAAATGGGTTACACCAAGAATAAGTGATGTCATACAAATGCCCCTAGGAGTATAAAACACTCATAAATTATAAATCACAATTCATAAACATAAATCACCATTAAAATCTTTGTAAATTTAAAGGATCACTCATAATTATATATATATATATATATATATATATATATATATATATATATATATATATATATATATATATATAGTAATTTGTTTTTAAAAAATCATATAATTTTAACAAGGGTTGCATGGCGACGCAGTCCTTGCCGACTAAGAAATATGTTGCCGAGTAGGAAATATATGTTGAACAATGAAACTTAATATAACTAGATGCATAGATAATGAATAGACTTCGTCAAAAGATAATTCATATAATAAAGAAAAATAACATTATTGTCTATGCAAAGAAGACAATTATAAGAATAAAGTAAAAACAAGTAAAAACAGTTAGCATAAAACTTTGTAAAAATAAACAAAAAAACAAATAGTTGAATGTGGAGTAAATAAACAAGAGTTGCAAGGCAACATAGTCCTTGACGGGTTTGAAAATTGATAATAATAATGATTTAAAACCTCATATGCATAATTAAGTTTATTATTTAAATTTTATTACTAAAAGTTAGTGAAAATAATTATCAATATTAATATTTTTATTATAATTATAATTGATTATTAAGTTAGTGAAATTAATTGTTCCTATTAATATTTTTATTATAATTAATATTATAACTATATTTAGTATCATTATAATATAATATTAATATTAATATTCATTAGTGAAATTAATTATTACTATTAATTTTTTCATTGGAATTATAATTGATTATTAATATTATTGTATTTATTATAATTGTAATTGATATTTACCACAAGCTTAATTGGAATTATAGCATTGAGAAAAGGATTATTGGGGGATGGAAAGCTTATTATGGGCTTGAAAACAATTGTAAATCAGCTGAACTTTGGAGTTGGGATAAGAAGAAACTCCTCTTTGAGA
>ML779169.1:304084-318884 GCA_009831015.1 Picea engelmannii
CTAAATAGAAAGAGCTCCCCATCGAGGTGACAGTGGGTGGGGAAGTTCCTGTTACGCCGGTTTTAAGCTTTGACTCAAGCTACCTAAACCCTTCCTACAAACCGTGCGATAACAGGCCCAAGACAAGAAATATCGCTAACATTATCAATGCTTATTTTTTTCTTTACACTTGGCAAAACATATAGATAATTTTGATCTTCTAGATTAGGGTTGATTGCATCCTTATAATACCTTAATTTTTTTTTCCTCTAACTCTTTATGACACCACATTTTCTCCTTAAATTTTGATTTGACGAGTTTTTTTAATAGTATATTTATTCTACAAAATGGTGTCTTCCATGATTCTCCAATAGTTTAGCCAAGACCGGGCATCTTTATGCCATCCTTGCTTGAGTTGATGGTAGTTATGACTCGATTTTGAAGCAATTTTAGGAAGTCTCTTGTATTCCATGTTGTTTAACTTGTTCTTATACATTAGGTATATAGTCATATCCATGCTCTCAATGGGGGAGAGGCTTGTTTCTAAGAGGAAGATGGGATAGGGCATATTTCCTTTAATTTTGAGATTATAAGTTATAAAATTATTTTGTATTTGCTCTATCTTTCTCCAGGATTCATGAGAGATACTACAACCCCAAACTTCACATCCATAAAGAATAACAAGTGTAAGAAGAGTCTCAAAGAGGAGTTTCTTCTTATCCCAACTTCAAAGATCAACGGATTTACAATTTTTTTCAAGCCCATAATAAGCTTTCCATCCCCCAATAATCCTTTTCTCAATGCTATAACTCTAATTGAGCTTGTGGTGAATATCAATTCCGAGATATTTGTATGAAGTCACTTCCTCCAAGTTGTTGTTGTCATATACGAAGGTATCATAAGGGATCTTATTGGATTTAATAATCATGACCTTAGTCTTGTCAGTATTAACAATCATACCCATATTGGAGCAAAAATCCTTGAGGATTCTTAGTTGGTTTTCAAGATCATGGAGACTCCTTTCCATAAGAACGATATCATCGACATAAAGAAGAAGATTGATGACTATACCAGTGAGAGTAGGGCCGACACAACCTTATTTTTCCAAGCAATATTCTAACTTGTCAATGTATATGCCAAAAATGATAGGGGACAAGGAACAACCTTGTTTGACTTCGATATTGCAGTTAATCTCTTTTGACCAGCCCTCGGTGTCTTTAAACTTAGAAATAACGTTCTCATACATCCTTATTGCAACAACCCTCAACTTGAGAGACACTTTTATCTCTTCCAACCTATTCCAAAGGTTTTTCCTAGGAATCATGTCAAAAGCTTTTCTAAAGTCAACGAAACAACAAAAAAAATTAGTTTTAGTATTGTGGAACTCCTCTACAATGATCTTAAAGGTAACAAGATGGTCCACAGTTGAATTATATCTCCTAAACCTGGAATGACCTTTATCTCTTTTGCCGTGACTTTCTAGTCAAGGCTAATCTTCTTTTCCAAAATAATTCCATAAAGCTTGGTTAAAATCAGTCTAATCATAATGGTCCTATAATTATAGGGATTGTTTCTATCCCCATTTTTAAAAATAGGAACAATGAGGCTTTGCGTCCAGGGTTTAGGGAAGCCTTGCTTGACTGCTAAATTGAAGAGCTTGTGTATGTGAGGGATAGGGATTGGCCCTCCGATTTTAAAAATTTCAGCTTGGTAGCCTTCAATGTCCTTAGCTTTCCCATTTGCAAGCCGCTTAACTCCGAACTCTATGTCATCTAAAGAAAAAACTTCTTCTTTTGTAGGGATAATAAGAATGATGCCCATGGCCCCCCGGATGGGGTGTCAATAGGGGCATCGTGGCAGGCGATTAGCGAGGGCACTAGGCGACGTGGCAGGGGGCCACGTGAAGGGCTTGTGCCATAGCCCATCGCCCCATCTGAGGTTTAAATGCAGATTAATGTTGATGTGAGGGCGCATTTACCCCGACGTCCTTTCCCCTCACTGCGTTTTTGTATGGAACTCACTATGGAGGCGATTTACTTATGCTCGATGTTCGCAGGGCTCCTCCCTGTGCAACTCGAGTTCAACCCTGTTCTTCCCCTCAGGAGTGCGCATACCCCCATCATTCTCCTCCACCAGACGCCCTTCGTCCCTCCTGCTAGCTGCACCAGGCTTCCAATGACGCGACCAAGAGGACGCCCAAGGCGGGGTTCTCCTTGGAAGCCTCAGAGGCCCCCGATTACACCCTCGGATTCGACCTCTGATGACTCCTCACCTCGCCACCGGTCTGATTTCACTCCAGCCTCTCTGAAAGCTCCGCAGCTAAGCTCCATGGCGGTAATTACTCGAACTCCCATTGCACTCCTCTGGCTCCTCCAAGACCCCCCAGCTGGCCCGTCTAGCCCTGTGCCCTCCCATAACCCTTCGGGTAACCTGAATTGCGGCCCCTGTACACAGGAGGAGCCTACGATTGCAGTACCTCACCCCCATGATTCCTTCGACAAGGAGCAATTCAGGAATAGTCTGTCGGTATTGCACAATTTGGTTTTTGAGCTTAGGCAGGAAGTGGCGGATTTGCACTTTTGCATGCAAGCTACGGAAGCAAAGGTGGCAAGCTTCCTCCAAATTATATTGTCCATGCATGCAACCCTGTTCCCGGATCCTGTTGAAGCCGTCAAAGATGAAGGTCAGCATCATGGGCCGACTCCAGTAGACACAAGCAAGCAGAAGAATGCGAGCGAGGGCGACGCCAAGGGAAAGGAGCGCAGCACGGAAGAGGGCAAGCAGTGGTGCGACGGGCCAACTTTCATTGAGGAAGAGCCGTGGCCAGGAGACCTTTCGGCCACGCAACCCAGCGATCTGCCAGGTGTCTGAATTTTCAGAGTCTAGGTGCTAAGTTTTCTCAGGTTTAGGTAGTAAAGGATAAACAATAAGATACTATCTTACTGGTTTAAACTATGTCTTCTTAGGACTAATGGTTTGGTAGGGCTGGCTGGGCTGGTTTCCCCATAGCTGGGGCAGTCCAGTAACTACAACCTGAATATTTTTGTACTCTGTTATCTTGCTTCAGTTTTTTGGAAGCTCTTAATATACATATACACTTATTTACAAAAAAAATAAAATAAGAATGATGCCCATGGCATTAGGGAACTCGTAAATACTTTTAAGGTAGGAATTCCAATCCCTTAAGGGAATCCTATTATTTTCTTTAGTATTGCAGTTTAGAATTTGGCTCCACAACTTCTTAGGATCTAGCTTATATAGTTGTGAAAGTTGCTCTTGACTTTTATTGATATAGTGCCTTTTTTTTTTTCCTTTTAATTGGGGCTTTGTACAATATGCAATAGTGTCTTAATGTGCAATGCACAATATGCAATAGTGTCTTAATGTGCAATGCACAATATGCAATGTGCAATTTATTAAATAATTAAATAATTATTTAATATTGCAATGTGCAATGCTTATCTTCAAAGACTTTTCCTTTAACTATTTGTTCGCACCTCCGCACATGTAAGTCTATTAGTTGGTGTAAAAACGTTTTTTTTTTTTAATATAGTCCTATACAAAAATAGTTATTCATTAATGTGCAATGCACAATACACAATGTGCAATTTATTAAATCATTATTAATTATTTAATATTATTTATTAATTGTTTAATATTAAATAATTATTAATTATTTAATATTGCAATGTGCATTGTGTTGCTGCTTATGTGCGGAGACTTTTGCTTTGACGATTTATCTGCACCTCCACACATGTATGTCTGTTGGTTGGTGTAAAAACAGTTTTTATAGTCCTATACAAATAATTAAAATATTAATAATTATTTATAATGTGCAATTTATTGAATAATTAATTCTTTATATTTATTTATTTATTTATTGCCTTAGAGAGTCATCATGCCAGTACACATGTCAATACAGAAGTCAAAACCGACCACCTATTCTTCCATACAGTTGGAAACCAGAAAAGGTGGTCAAATGTCTTGATGTTTCTGAAGTATAGAAAAGCAGGAAACCATAAACAAAATAACACTATTTAATCTTCCGCGATTATCCTGATAGAAAAATGCATAGTAACAGAAAAAAACAACGAAATCAAACAGTGGGCGAACCTGAATTTCCTTCATTGCCAGGAGGTTGCGGCTAGGTCGGAACAAAAACAAATTGTTGGGCGCATGTCGAGCATCTTCGTTTATCTGGCTCGCCTGAGATGGAGTAGAACAACATATCCAAGCGACGATTGAGGATGGTGTGTCGATGCATCTACTTTTCCATATCCCAACACATATCAAAGATAAGGTCTAAGTGTTCCCGTGAGAGGCGGTAGGCGCTAGTCTATTCTGGCTCTGGAACTAAGACGAGTGGAGGCGCACTGGTTGGAAGGGCCTCCTCATTGTGCTCCGTCGAAGGGATTTCTTCCTCTATTATATATATTTCCATTGCCAAAGCGGAGTCAATTCCTTGTGGATAATGACCGGAAGTGATGGGCCGGGTTTGAGTGTCGGGGGCAGTGAATAGGCAGGGGAGCGAAGGGACATGTGGCGGGACTAAAGGAATCTCTTCTTCAACATAGGCCATGGGAGGACCTTCATCCAACCAATTATGAGCAGAGGAAGGAGAATGCATCGCAAGAGGGCTATTGTGGCTAAACCAAAGAAGTGTGAGGCATGGAGGGAGGGGAGGAGGAACTCAACCTTCGCTGTCGAGCTATAAAGTTGTAGTAAGTCGGCCCACACTTAGGCTTTCCTCTTTCCCTAGGCATGGAGGAAAGAGTAATGAGATAGGAAACCAGGAGCATATGGGAATAAGATGAAGATAAAGAATCAGGGAAAGCACAATAAGCCAAAGACAGGACCAAAGCCAAATAATTGTTACCATTTTTTACCTCTTGAATTATAGCCGAGCTGGGAAGGTGAAGAGCTGGAGGGGCCGAGTGGACAGGTCTCGTGTGACTCGTACCAGTCCAGGCATGTTGTTGTTGTAGCATTGAGTGCTCCATTAAATCAGCCTCTGCATGTAGGCACACTTGTGATCATGTCAATTGAATGTTACTCATTGTGCATGGAATCCAACTGTCACCCCATCCATGGTATTTAATATTATTTATTAACTAGTTATTAATTATTTAATATTGTAGTGTGTAATGCGTTGTTGCTTATGTGTGGAGGCTTTTGTTTTGAAGATTTGTCCGCACCTCCGCACATGTATATCCCCGCATAGGTATGTCTATTAGTTGGTGTAAAAATGATTTTTTTTTTTATAGTCCTATACAAATAATTAAAAGATTAATAATTATTTATTAATTTAATAAAAGTTAATTAATTATTAATAAAAGTTGAGAAAATACACACTTCCATACCCATACATCGGAACTTTGAGACTCATACATGCACCATCCACTACAATTGCATAATTAAGTTGCTTATTAAATTCTCGTACATGCACTCGTTCCAACCATGCGCTACAACTGCATAATTAAATTGCTTATTAAATTTTTGTCGCCGATGTGGCAATAAGATGTTGTTTTGAAGGACCAATCATAAGCCAAGGAAAAAAATTAATCGCTTGCAACAAAGTTAAACTATGGAAAAAAACGATAAATTTTTGGTCGACGCAAAAACTAATTCGCAGTCAACGTAAAACCGATTGCTATAGTCCCAAGCCTTCGACAAAGACTAATAATTATGTAATTTTTTCAGAAGAATAATATAATTTTAGTTGCCTTATTAAAGAAAAAAAAGCAAGTAGACTCCACTCATGTAACCTTCTCATGCCCCCAATGAGAAGGTAACATCAATGTCATTGGTTAAAATCCAACACGACAAGAGGGTACCTCTTGGATTAAGCCTTGATTAAGGTAAGCCATGTGAGAAAAGGGTACCTCTTGGATTAAGCCTTGGTTAAGGTGTGCCACATGTTGTGTTTGATAGAGGTCAAAGGGGATTTTGGTTTACATTGCACACACGAGTTATTTGAGTGTTCATAGAGCTTAATATCGTGATGCCAATAAAGGGGAGTTTGGTTTACATTTCACACTCAAGAGTTACTTGGTAGTTTAAAGAGTTCAATGTTGTGATCCAAGCAAATTATTTTGATGTTTTTGTGCATACAATGGCAATGTAAGGGTGTATATTGCATTGTTTACACATCTTGACATTTGATATTTTTTTGAATTTTGCTTAATGCATTGTTCACTTAGGAGAGACCACAATTGTAGGGCGATGGTTAGAGCGAGACACCATGTTACCACAAGGAAAATGGAAAAAGAGTGGAGTTGCAACTTGGTTTTAGTGTAAAACCAAGAAACCCAAAGAGAGATAAAAATAGGTAGACCACTAGGTTAATTAGGGTTTTAGGATTGATTACATAATCCGGGGCTATAGATTACTTAGGGTAATTCAATTAGGTCTCAACAACATATACACTGTGACAACAAATTAACAAAGGTAGGCAAACTAATTAGGGTTAATTTATCAATCTTGTTTGGTGAGTTAATTAACCCAAATGTTGAGGATGCAATGGAAAGACTTCACTGAAGAAACTATTGTTGTGGGTGTTGAAGTTGCATGGGCAAAAAATGAGAAACGTTATAGGTCTCCAAGAGAGGGTTTCTCCACTCGAACGACCCTGCACACACTACTACATCTTCTTGTGAAACATAATTGATCTTGATATTTGATACAATACAATAAAAACACCTAGATCTACAATATAAATGATTAAACAATGAAATGTGTTATGATGACCCAAAGTGGCTTGAGAAAGATGGTACATTTGTTGCCCGAGTTGCATTGGAACCTCCCTCGAGGTAGTAGTTGGGTTCAATTGTCCAAGGTGTTGGAGGGTACAAAGCCAATGGAGACGCCCTAAGACAAAACAAGAAGCCTTTAAAAGAGACATTGAGCCAAAAGTAAGAGATACTTGTGGAGGTGATGGAGATGACAAGAAGAAGTAGCACAAGAGCATGGAGGAGGGGTGAGAGAGATAGATCGAGATTTGACACCAATCCAATAGTATTCGTCCATGACAGGTTTTCAAATATAGGAGATTTAAAGAGACTTACAAAGAGGAGAGGAATTATATTGATAGGCAAAGAAATTACCTCAAGGCATAAGTGAATGTTAAACTCATCGTCGAGCAAAGTGTTTAATACAAAAGAGTCGGATTGTGGGTTTGGACCAAGTACCGCTAGTTTCTTAGGTCATACCATAGGTCAACCCTATATTGTTGGCGAGACACAACTTATAGTGGATGTATGATCCCAAAAATTTGTGGTTTACTCGGCGTCAAGAACCATGAAGGGTTAAGGAGTTTTGACCTTGTGGACCCCTAATTAAGCATCCCAAAATGAATTTGGGTTGTCAAGGACCCAAATTGAGGCATCCAAACCAATTTGGGGTGAGATAAGGGGTTCCAAGCTCCAAATAGAACCCAAACAATGGGAGAATGCCCCAAATGAGCACCCCAAAAGGTTTAACAAAGTCAAATTGCTGACTAAAAGTTGAATACAAGAGATGAGACCAACATGGGGAACCCTACCTAAGCATTAGACTTACCAAGAGGTCATACATCTAGACTAAGACAAGGTGACTTGATATCACTAAACACACAATCGAGTTAAGTTTGAGGCTTCTGTGCTAGACCACTCTCTCTTAATTTTTCTATGTGCCCGTAGATATGGCCCAATGCATAATCGAGTTAATGATGACCGCACATAAGAGCCTTCATAATGAAAGATGAAAGGTGATCGAGTCATCATAGGGCGAGTTACACATAGACACGTCACAAAAGTAGGCTATATTGTGACACCTTTAATAAGTAGGTTTATGTGAATACTAATATGCAAAATCCATATGTTATATGGACTACAACGTAACTGATTACAAAGATGATAAAATAAATGTTTTAACGCACAATAATTACAACAAAATACCCTTTTTCTTCCTTAATGTCTATAAATATAAATCTAACAAAATTAATGTTGTTTCTAATTATTAACCTTTTTCAATAATATCAAATTTAGAAAACTTTATTCATCACCACACTTCATTTATTTATGTTGGTGAACCATATAAAAATTTAGAAACTTTATTCATTACGACACTCATCTATTTATATGAGTAATGACCATCTCGACTTTACTATCATAAAAGAATATCACCACTTCCACTTTACCAGAACTTAACCCAACTTTACACAAATGCAATTTTTGGACCATGGAGAGAGTATAGGCCTTATAAAAGCTTCAAAAGGACCACATTTGGATCCGCACGAGGTGGGGAGGTCAGATTAAGTGGCCTGGTTATGGCTATGGTTATAGTTAAGGCCCGCGTTGTAGGGTAGGGAAGGGTATATAAAGAAGGCCGGGGTTCAAGGCAAGAGAGGACGCAGGGAGAGCGATCCCCACTTTGACAGGCAGAGGGGCAGAACAATAACAACTGGAATTGTTTCTTTCAATAAATAAACAGTTGATCTTACCCTCATGGATTTAAATGCCTCTCCTCAGCCTGAAGACGACGAAGAAGAGCAGGAACATGAAGAAATCTATGAAGTCTTTGAAGAAGAAGAACAGCAACAGCAACAGCCGCACGAAGTCGAGGAAGAGCGCGCTGAAGAATATGTTGAGTCCGGCGTCGAGACACTCCGAAGGGTACATTTTTTTATTTGATTTTTCTGTGAGAAGTCTCAGATCTTTACTGTAGCCATTAGAATTTCAGGGTGTTTATAAGTTTTGGGCCTTGTGGGCTTTAAAGAAACTTTGAAATATCTTGAGGATACTTCCTTTAGACTTTAATGCAGAGAGCGTCCACCACGTAAGGTGGGACTCTGGGCTGACACTTAATCGTGCGTGACCTTTCAACCCAACATAATGCCCATGCTGTTCCGTTATTCAAAAAGTTTTCTTGTCAGGCTGCACGGGCCCGTGAGGGTCAAACATGTCATTTTGGATAATTGAAACCAGGTGGGGGCAAGGAAACTTTGAAATTTACTCATGAAAGTGTATCAAAGTGCTTATTTTAGGCCATTCAATTGAAAACATGGAAATTGTTGCCAAGATTTAACATGTCATTTTGGAGAATTGAAACCAGGTGGGGGCATGGAAACTTTGAAATTTACTCATGAAAGTGTATCAAAATGCTTATTTTAAGCCATTCAATTGAAAACATGGAGATTGTTGCCAAGATTTATAAGTTCGTTTCAAGTTTTAGATGGCTTTTCAGGTGGACAATGGAAATTAGCCCCCTGGCAGACACAATTGTTGTATGGAGTGGTTCTGGTTTGGCAAATGGTGAGGTAAATAGCAAGAAATTACTTAGAAATTATGTGAAAAGATGGAGAAGGGCTTAATCGGCTTGTTCAGTACAGTTAGGGTCATGTGGAGGTGAACTAACAAGCTTTTGTTGTTAACTCTCAGTGGAGAGGTGATTTGGAGAGTAATATTGGGTCACCAAGACTGCTATGAGTGAAATATGAGCAGGTGAACTGTGAACTGGTGCAGACCTCCCAAGCCACCGTGTGATCATGGCTGGTAACAAGTATGGAGTTATGTTTGAGCCCTGAACTTTTCCAACTCAAAATTGATTCAAAATGGTTATTCAGTGAGCAGGTGAACAGATGCAGTCCTCCCAAGCCACAATGTGATCGTGGGTGTGTAATAAGCACAGAGTTATGTTTGAGCCCTGAACTTTGTCAACACAAAATCAAATAGGAAGTCAACACAAAATCAAAATCCTATTGGAGCCCTCCAGCTTTGCCAACTCAAAATTGAAATCTTAAAATGATTTTTGATTCAATGGCCAGAGAGTGATTTGTAGGACCTTGCTAAAATAACAACTTTTAGAGGTCAAATTTTGTCGATGCCAACAGATTTCATGGGATCTATGTTAAACGATATTCACAAAAGTGTGCAAAGTTTTTGGCTTTTTCCTCCCAAGGAACAGTGTGATTATGGGTGTGTAATAAGCATGGAGTTATGTTTGAGCCCTGAACTTTGCCAACTCAAAATCAAAATCTTATTTCTTTGCCAACTCTTAATTGAAATCTTAAAACAATTTTTGATTCAATGGTCATTCAAGGATTTGTGCAGCCATACTAGTGGTAAAGTAACAACTTTTAGAGGTACAACTTTGTCAATGCCAAAAGATTAATGGGATCTATGTCAAAGGATATTCACAAAAGTATGCAAAAAGTTGACTTTTTCATGAGTGGACACTGTACAAGTAAGGTCTGCCTTTTCTTCAAGGTAGTGAGAGGCAAACTAGCAAGCTCTTAATCGTCACCCCTCCTTATGGGTGTGGGTGATTTGGATAGTGGCTGAGGTCACCCAGACCACTCTTAAGTGAAATCTAGGGTAGATGAACTGCAACGATTGAAAAATTGTACAAACCTCCCAGTCCATGATGAGAACAAGCCCCAGGCTTTGCCAACTCAAACTCAAGTCAAAGTGGTCATTCAATAATTTGTGTTTATTTGTGAATGTGAAATCAATAGCTTGGGGTTTTAGAGACAGGTGTTTGTCAATGACAAAAGATTTCATGGGATCTATGTTAAAGGTGTTCACAAGAATGTGCAAGATAATGATTTTTTCATTAGAAACTAACTGATGAAGTTTTGACATCAACTATGCAAAGGGTTTCAGAACAACAAGGTTCTACTTCCCAAAAGACATTGGAATTTGGAGAATGGGTGTACTTAGAATATCTGGACAGACAAATTTCATAGGAGAAAGAAAATACGTACATATATCAATAATAAATATGCATTGAAATACAAACAAAATTACAGCCTCCACCATGCTCTATGGAGATTCTTCTCCTCCATTCCGCATACTTAAACAATGCAAATTGAAGGCCTTTTAATGCTTTCTGCTGCTAACAGCTAGAATACATGCATATTAAACATAAAATACAGGTATGCCCTCACGGAAATCTAACATTCGTATGAATGCATGTCATATACTTGGCACAAATGCATATTTACATGGGATACAGTCAACTCATGGTTAATCTTAGCTAACATATCTTTATGTACAATAAATGTTTGTTATAACAGTAGTTTTCAGGTATGATTGTATGAGCTATAATCTTTATTCCAATACTCCCACTTAGCAAATACTTTGAATTTATAGTTCCTTTTAACTTAATGCCCCCTTCCACTAGGGCTTTTGTGACAATATCTGCAATTATCTTGCTTTTTCAAAACTTCAACATAATATCAGAGCCCCGACTTTTTTCTCACAAAATGATGGCGGACATCAATACCTTGTGTTCAAGTGTGATATATAAGGATTTCGTTACAAGTGCTATGTGGCTTTGATTTTCGGTAAAAAAATGGGTTGGAGCTTCATGTGCATAGCATATATCTGCCATCAACTTCCTAATCTAGATAGCTTCTTTTGTCACTTGAAATAGTGCAAACTTCAAACTACTCAGCCTTTGTAGTAAAAAGGGCTGCTATGGTCCATCGTTTGCTTCTCTGGCCTATTGCTTGTCATCAAATGTTGGAAAGTGTACCTAGAAGTTGATTGCATATGTTTTGTACATCCAATCCAACAGACATTATTGAATGCAAGCAACTCAACTTCAGATGTAGATGTACCCTTGCTCCTATTATACTTAAAACAAACCATAAATGTGATTAAGCTACCTTAGAATACTATTTTTTTCCCAAGGAAAACCTCACGGGGAAGCCTAGGGTATGCTTCCTCACATTCGTGGATGGTATTCCTAGTAAACCCGTCGGTGTAGACTAGTGTGCCTCACCCAAGGGATTCAAACTAGGCACCTGCTGGCATGGAACAAGCCAAATGCCCAGCAACATCAGTGACAACCGATTGAGCTAATCTGTCAGGCTTATTTTAGAATACTCTTAAGGACAGTCTGCCACCAAATTCTAATATTTGTCATGTATCAACTTACTTTTCCCACTGCACGTGATATATTTCACTTTGTTCCATGACATACATTATGCTTTCGGAAACCCTTTGGCTTTGTACCATGGCTATACATCCAAACTCCTTTGTTTCAGGTGCCATTGCCTTGTACAGTTTGTTGGCATCCATTGGTGGTGTAGTTACTAGTGATCACCTTGCTGTATTTTGGCAAGCAGTTCCCTGATATACCTTGATCTGTCAAGGTATATCTTTTGCTGAATGTCAATGAGACAATGTACTACCCCAAAATCAGTCGTCTCGAAGTCTGATTTCAAGCTGGTGTAGGTGATTTCTACTCCTTTAAATCATTACTTATTAAGACATGATCATTGACATAAAGTACAATGATCATTAATGGATCCTGATTCTTTCTATATTGTCGTCAATGTTCCTTCTTTAGAATTGTAAAAAATTAAAAATTAATCAATCCTGGATATTAGACATGTTAACTTCAAAGTTCAAATTGTGCAAAGTCTTCTTCAGATGACATTCTGGATTCTTGCTCTATTATGGTCAACCATTTTCCTTTAGAGATGTTGTTTAAGCAGAAACTAATCAATCCTCACTACTAGGCATGGGGTTCTTGCTTCAAATTGTACAAGGTCTTCTTCAGATGACATACTGGATTCTCTGTCCTTTTTAATGAAAACTTCAGCCTGATTCATACAGATATCTTCGTCTAGTTCATCATTCAAAATGTTTGTTCTCATGTCCTTCTAGGTCTTTCAATATTACTATTGCGAGCAATGTTCTAATAGATGTGGACTGCTACAGGCACAATTGTTGCATTGATGTCAAGTCCTTTGGTTTAACTGTATCTTTTAGCAATGAATCTTGCTTTGTACCTCTCTTTTCCATCTGCATCAGTTTTGATTCAGTGCCCCAGTTGTGGACAGTTGCCTTGCCTCCTTGAGGTAACCTAGTCAACATCAAAATCTTATCAATCAACAAACTAACTTTTCTTTCATGTCCTTTTATTTGCATTGTCTGTACATTGAGGCTTCATGAAAATTCTCACATACAGAGATAATGGCAATGCTAGCTCTCATCTTGTAACATGAGAATCTTACAGTTGGTTTCCTGTCTCAAGCAGAATGCCTTAACGGGGGAATATATCTTTAGCTGCTATAATTGTGCTTCTTTTTCTTCTTTACTTATTGATATCATAGATGCTTTTAACTTTGCTCTTCATTCTGCTTTTCAAGGAAATATAAATCTTTGATTTTTTCATTTAAGATCATATCTTGGCTTCTTATGACTTACTTTATCTTCTGGACTGAATGACCTGCATGTCCTACTGTATAATAAATATCCAAGAATCATGCACTACCATGTCTTTCAATCCAACTTAGACATTGTTCTTTTCTAACATGTGCATATGCACGACGTCCAACAATTAGTAAGTTTGAAACTGGAGGTTTCTTACCCCGGTAGGCTTCTTATGGTGCAATTCCATAATAGATTTTATGAGGACTCAAATTTGTTGAGTATGCTGTTGTAGAGGTAGTTCTGTCCTGAGCTCCAATTCTACTACTTGAAAATGGAGCATGCTTTGTGCTGTTTTTGTCAACATGCAATTCATTTCCTTGCCAACTGCATTATAGGTCGGTGGCTCTCAAGCAGAAATTTGGTGCCTGACACTGTCCTTTTAATCTTCCAACTTGAATCCTCTAACCATGTTCTTCTCTTCCGAGGGTCTTGGCCTATGGGTTTTGTTCATTCAAATGCCCAAACTGCTGATACCACATTCAATCAAATTGGCTTTGATCCGATTAATCATACTGTTTCCTGCCTCTTTGTGGAAACAGTTGTTCAACGGGATTCCTCATCTTGCAATGTTGTTCCAACAAATTCTGGCTTGCTTGGAGGTTGCAGAATGAGCAAGCACAAGTTTTGAATCTTACTGCCTGTGGGTAAAGCAAATAGATGCTGGAGGCTTTTGTTCTTTCATTGCAACATTTTTGGTTCTTCTTGTATTGCTGTACCTTAAGTGTCAATGACTATACTCCACAGGTCCTCCTTGATTAACAATAACACCATCCCTCTTCTTGGACTTCCGACAATGGTAATTCTCAATGATTCTTAAAAACTTTCTCCTATATCAGGCCATTTGTCCGTAACGTGTAATTAGAAATTTGCAAAAACAGACATCAAACTGTGGGTCCATAACCTGGAATTAGAAAATTTACAGAATGGGAAAAAAGAAAGAATCTAAAGAAAAAGTGTGTTGGTCAAGAATAAAGACTTTTAATCCCCAAATAAAGTCTTTGCCATGCTTACTTTCTTTTTGTATTGCTGCACCTCAAGTGTCAATGACTATACTCCACAGGTCCTCCTTGATTAACAATAACACCATCCCTTATCTTGAACTTCCGACAACGATAATTCTCAATGATTCTTAAAAACTCTCTCCTATATCAGGCTATTTGTCTGTAACGTGTAATTAGAAATTTGCAAAAACAGACATCAAACTGTGGGTCCATAACCTGGAATTAGAAAATTTACAGAACGGGAAAAAAGAAAGAATCAAAAGAAAAAATGTGTTGGTCAAGAATAAAGACTTTTAATCCCCAAATAAAGTCTTTGCCATGCTTACTTTCTTATCATGTCACATAATTTTACAATGCGAACTGAATGCCTTTTCATGGCTCCGTACATAGAAATTTAACGCTTAGAAGATATGTATACTAAACATGGAATGTACACATGCCAAACATGGGTAAATATGACCTGTGTCCTTATTCGAACAATGTGGATATAATTGCTACTAAAGCCCTCCCACATCTCATTTTGAACCTTAAAATTTTATCAAATGAACAGTGAGGATCGAAATTATTTATAAACTGTATTTGTTTTCCTTACCCAGAACTTTATTCATCATTATTGCA
>ML779169.1:319043-356022 GCA_009831015.1 Picea engelmannii
CAAACCTCATAACAGGACTATACTGAATGACAAATTACCCCCCATTTATTTTCATTGGAATCAAGATATTTTATCCTGATAAGATCCTCTCTGGCCAAATCTTGTCTAGATGATCACTTCCTTCTTCCCAGTTGTCACATCCATTAGCCAAAGTGAATGACAAGTTGAAGCCTAGATCACTTCAAACACTAGATCGATTTGGCTCGAAGGGACCTGATTTTTATTGCAGTTGTCCAAAGTTGGGTTAACTAGTATGTCTCAGCCACAACTCGACAACCTTGGGTGGATGAATGATAAACAACAATTGTGTATCATGCTCCAATGTCGAAGACTGTAATCAGACAATGCTATGTTCGATTATGTCCTTTGTGATGTTGCAGATTTTGACATTGCAGATGTCATCTTTGGTTAGCCATACCTTTGGGAGCACATGGATGTTATCACCTGCAACCACAAAATATTGATGTGTGGGTTCTATCTCACAGTGGTATCCAATTCTTGAATTGAAACCAAATATGTAGATTAGGCGATTGCAACGCAGTAGGATTTTGCTCAACAACACAGTAAGATTTTGCTCAACCATGTTGCTTCTTAGCAACGATAACAAATTGCACCCTTAGTCCCAAATTTTAGGGCAATGGATTCCATTGCTATCCAATGGGGGAGTTATGATCCGGGTGCAGCCTTAGGCTCCTGGCGGACAAGCACATGCATGCCAAGTAGAACCTATTGATTGGACCATCCTCCTCCATCCAGGCCACCTTAGCACCTTGCTGCTGTGTGCACCAGCCCAAGACTGGGGTGCACAGTGCCCCCCCGGGGTCCAAGGGGTAGTGCCCCTGATGCCTAAAGAGCCTCTACAATATTTGGTGCATCATTTTTCCATTTTATGAGCCAAGTTCCAAAATCTACACATGCCTTTAGCTTCTGGTGCGTGCACACTATACCAGCGTATATGTGCTAAGAATGCAAACAATCATCAAAACTGTTTACACCCATGCAATGACAATAAATGGAACATCGAGAGACAAATAATAACTGACAGTTACAAACCAAATTGCCTTTGGAAACCTAATGGGCATTCTGTAACATATATGTAACTTTATGTATAGAATGTATGATTGGTAAATGGTAGAAGTTAGAACATCTTTCCTTTTTCATGCTGTCTCTCTTACAAGCAGTGTATAGATCTTTTACGTAGTAATACAACATTGTTTTTGATCTAACGTGCTTTGTGTGCAATTTATACATTGTTTTGCTTCATTTCCATTGATGCTTCTACTACAATAATTAATCAATCCTATAATGTTATCCTTTGATTAACATACTGGAATTAGCTCATTTGTAGCTTAAAGTTATCTTTAATCGAGGGAAACTTTTGTTAAATTTCATTTTCTGCTGGAATTCTTAAAATGTTGGTAATGGATAGCTGATTTTCACACTATTTGACTAATTTAATGAATCATAATTTTATTATTACCAATTCATTTATTCATATTTAAATTTTAAAATGCTTACAAAGTACAAATTTATCAAAGAGCTATTGCTAGCTTGATTAGTTCGATTCCAGTGATCCTTGCTCCCTCCATTATACGTTGAATATAATTGTCTGCATACAGTGATCAGTTTGTTAGCAACAAATTTCTTGATACATAAATGAGGCACTCGACAAAGCAATCTTTAAAATCAAAACAACTTGAGGGGACACAGTCCTCCATTGTTGCTTTAACTAGTTGAGAGAGGTCGTCATCCCCAAGTTTATTCTCCAATATCCTTATTTAGTATGACATCTTCCATTTCCAATGTAACCATTGTAGATAGAGAGGTGAGGCTCCAACCGTGTTGATGTACACACCAATTCCTTGCTTATTGATGCTTTCCAATGAAGTGTGGAGGACACTGTTTGTAGTTGGGGAGGGGCCATCCTTTAATGCACTTAAGAGGATAGGTGGGCCTTTGTTTGCAATGTCTTTCCATGATGAGGGGGACATCACAATCACTCAAGGACCAAATTTGGCTTACTATTAGCATAATTGAAATAATCTTGACCAGTTCTCACAATAGTTGGAGGAAGTCTTTTTTGTTGATAGTCTGTGCAACATTATAATTGCTAAAATGATAGGCTCATTAGTACATGTTAAGTTTATCTCCTTTTAAGCTAGCATGGCATTTTTTGGCTTTGAGAAGGGGATGATGTGAAATCGACTATAATCCCAATCGAAAATGACTTCATATGAGGTCCTTGATATGTTCAATTTCCCAATATGACAAAAGCTATGATAGAAAAGTGAGTAGTTGATGTCTTGCTATGGAGTCTGACTTGAATTTCAAAACAATTTACTTAAATTGTACTTCTCTATTGATCCTAGCTCAGATTTTGTCAATAATAGAGGAAAACGTGCAAATGAGAAAGAAAGTAGTGTTACACGGGGACCATGCTTCCCACATTTCTAGGATGGGAAACTTAGTGGAGGATGTTTCCCTATGTCCCCCTTGTGCGGAAACTTGGGGAAGCTCTTGGGGGACATTTCCCTTTTGTGGGGGACTCGTGGGTGTCCCCCGTGATTTTTTCCTAACAACGTTAGAAAAAGTGATTTTTTTGAAACATAAAAAAACAAAACCTTAAAGGAAATGTGAATATTTATTTTATCTTTTTCATTGTTCATGTTTGTGACTTATCATTGTTTCTCATATATTTAAATTTTTGTTTTTAAAGGATTTCAGATGGGGTCCCCTATGTTGAAGACTCCACATTTCCCATGATGCTTCCTAAAGTTTGGGGGGTGTCTCTACACATCCCCAAGATGCATTTCCCCATTACTGTGTTCCCCGTCTTGGAAACTTGGTGTAACATTGAAAGATAACAACATTCTTGACTTGCCATAGGAGTAGAGGGTCATTAATAGTTAAAAAGAATAAATGCTTGATATGAATATTTCTTTCCAAACTATTCCTTAGTATATTCCTTAGACCAAGCAACATAAGCAACTTGCCACATTTTTCCTACCTTAATTTCGTTTATTCATTGATCTTTTCAAGTCAAAAGCTTCTGTCATACTATCATAGGTTTCCATAGTGTCTTTTCTCATGGACACTTCTAGATCATGCGATCAAATTGATCTTCATCAGTGGTACATGCAAGCTAAAGGAAATTTCCTTGTTGCCCCCAACATTTTTGAGGCTCTTCCAATAGAAAGGTCAATTGCTTGTTCATAACTCAACAAATTTTCTGTTTGGAGACTAAACTCCCATTATACCCACCTCTAATTAACTTGATATTTTTCTGCTATGTCTCCACAGACATTTTGAGTCTAATAATATATGCTTGTCCTAAACAATGCTGCCCATCATTCCATTTGATTCCTTGGGACGAATTCTATCTTAGGAAAGGGGCATCTTTTAAAATGTGTCTAAGTCTTTCAACCTCTAGTTGAAAATGATGAAGGTAAACCCATTATTTAGCCGATGAAAAATCCCCATATCTAGATTCTAGCCAACCAACTTTATCTAAATTGTACAAGTCCTTGATCTAATGATGTTCTAATTTTTCCATTTTGACTTGTTAACTACATTTTTTGAGATAGTGATGTGCATAGTTTCTAAGAAGGAAAGCCTGCACAAGGTAAGCGGTTGAAAAGTCCATGATCATGATATTATGCAAGAATTGTAGGATATCAACAACTACAATCCCTTACTACTAAGGAAGCTCTTATTGAGATAAGATACGATAAGATAATTATATTAATGTCCAACGATTAACCATAATAGTAGTTCAGTAGGACTCAAAAGTACAATTAGTGTAAGTACATAGTGGGAGTGCAAAAGCAAGTCTTATCGCTACTCTACTGGAAGCAGAAAAGAAGACAAGAGCTAAATAACTAGCTAATAGGAAAAAATAGTGTAGGTGCAAAGATACAAAGCCATGTCGAGCATCAAATGCTGACTTTTAGTTGCACTTGAACAAAAGAGTGAAGGAAGGAGGAAGAAGAGGAGGATGCCCTATTAGAGTCATCAATCACTGTGAAGGGTTGATGCACTATTCGATGATGTCATTTGGCAAATTGTTGCCAAACTTGTACTCCACATTGACCCTCTACTGAAAGACATAAGAAAGTGGAGAGGTGGACATTTCCTCTTCGGATTAGGAGAACTACAAAGGCAAAGTAAAGGGCAAGGGAGAGGCAACTCAATTTTGTAAAGTCTACATAAGGAGGAAATGAAATTTAGGTTTGCATCTTGAAACTAGTAGGTAGGAGGAGGTTAGGTAACAAGGAGGAGACTAAGGAGGGTGTCAAGGAGGGGTCTTAAGACTCTCCCAAAGGTTAATGTAGATATCATGGCACCTATATGATGGATAGGCAAACGAATGAATCCTGCAATGTTATGAATTGAATCACCCAAAATAGCATAATAAACATTGAGAATGCCAAATATAGGCGGGGAGCGTGACTCCTAAGTATATTAATGATGAGTTGTACCTAAAACTCTTAAGAAAATAAGAGAATATTTTCCAATAACCCAAAAAGGTGATAATATCAAAGAATCATATATAATTGTGTGCAACTATGTCCCAAAATGACTATAGTAATTGCCTATATAGTCAAAATACTCACACAATAGTCATGTGTTCCTCGTTTTATGCCAACCTAATGTTTATTTGTCAAAGTGTTCATAGGAGCACAACAAACTTAAAACAAGAGTAGGGACATGGATCATGTAATTTGAATCTTAAAACCCTTCTTTAGAGTACACGAGTCACCATTGAGAATTGTTTTGGTGATGACGACGAAAGCCTACAAAACACATTGGAACAAATACTACTCAAATTGGATGAATGAACATTACTTCAACGATGGACAATAACAATTGAAGACAAAAAGGTTGTAGCAACGGAGGTTAATGAGGAGTAATGCAAATAAAAACATTCAGGAGATGAATATAAGGGACGAAAAAAGTTTCAACAAATATCGATAGTAGGATGTACAAAAAGGTGGAGGAGGCTAGTAGGAGGATATCTAGGCATGAATACGAGGAGATATTTGAATACGAGGTGATAACGACATCAAGTTCAAGTTCCAAGGAATTATTGAATACAAAAGAGTTTGACTCATATGCTTTAGGAAAGCATCAGGGATGAGTGAATGGTCTATTACTATCCAAAGAATTCAATGAAGACCAAACAAATTCACACTTAGGGAGCCACCCAAACTAGAAGGAGATGCTCACATTATTATATAGATGGCTTGGTGAGACATTTAGACCTAAATAAAATTATTGTATTAGTGGGAAGGTAACTTGCACTAGTGGAGTATGGCTTGAGGAGAGGTCGAACAATGAAGGTTACATTAATGGATGTATTGCCTAGGTAGACAACAACTTGTGTTGATATTGGAATGTGGAATTGGTGAGTTGATTGCTAAAAGGACACATCTTGCTAAGGTGAAGGACATGTTCCAAGGATGTCTACGTGTGAAATTAGCTAGTGGTTCATGAGAGAACATCTTGCCCAAATGTAGTATAGGTGAAAGAGATTCACAAGTAGATATATGCATAAGTGATTAACACAAATATTTTCAATGAAAACAAGGATGTGTTTGACTAGACCTATTAATATTTGGAGGGAGTAACTCAAGAAACTTGGAAACACAAGATTGAACTAGAATTAGGTGCTCAGGTGCTCAATTGTCATAGTTACAACCATATAGGAAATATATAAAGTTTTTAGACTAAGTTTCTTGCTGAATAGTTCGAAGTGGAGGAGATCCCATTAACATCATTAGGCATGCTTGTTCCAATAAAAACCCTAAGTGATAGGAGGTCATCCAATAATGTGCAAGCATGATTTGTTTATATAATCTCTCAAAAAGAAAGGGTAGAGTAGGTTCATAATGAAATTCAGTTGTTATCATCCTTTAAGATTTGTAGCCAAGTATAAGAAAAATGGGTGTCACCAAGTGTTTATGGGCCAATGAAATATTTTGTCAAACACTATAGTTACGGTAACTCTCAAATACTTTTCCAAACAATTAAGTAGTAAGGGATTTCAAACAATTTTTGTCGAACACTTGGGGAAAATATAAGTTTCATAACCAAGGGGTTTACAATGAATTTTGTCGAACACTTGGGGAAAATATAAGTTTCATAACCAAGGGGTTTACAATGAATTTTGTCAAACACTTGGGGAAAAACACTCATCTTGATAATGTGTGACCATGTGTTGAGTTGTCAAGACAAATGTTGAGTTAAGATTCATGGGATATGAAAGGTCAAGAAGGATAAAGTGGATATTAAGGGGAGGTGTTAGAAATAATGTCAACTTTTAGGGTCTTTGTGAAGTGATTAGTGTTTGATTAGGTGCGGGTGATAACTTATGATTTGATATTGTTGTTTTATTAAACTGCTAGTAACACACATTGTTTATCCTCTATCCCATATATTGGAGTCACTTCTTCTAGTTTCTTCAAGCATAGTAATGGAATAATGTTTTTGCATTTTTGGGGCTTCTCCTCATAGAGTAAATTACTAAATTCAGATCTAAAAACAAAAAGAGACGTTTTACGCTAACATTCCAAGTTTTTCTACATGTTGCTTGCTTGTAAAATTGACCCAAAATACATTGGACTCAAAAGAACATGCATAATGAGGTAAAGCTGAATGTTGTCCTGATCTTTGTGCTCCTTGTCGGTGTCCTGGTAGCCTGCTCCCTTTATATCCATTAGCACTTGATTTTGACAAACAGTTTCTGCTTCAATGTCCCCTCCATGAGTGGAACTTTGGGTTCCTTGATTATTGGATTCCAAGGAGAGGTTCTCCATCCTTTGCGAAGCCATTAACACTTTCAGCCTGCCAAACTCTGATTCCAAATTGTCCATTTTGCATTTTTGGGACAAGAGAAGGCTCATCTGATTATCGTTATCCAACACAAAGGAGTGCTCCAGCTCCGCGATTTTGGTGTTCAGGGCTAAGATGGAATTGCTATTAGCCTGAGATATCCTCGTGCCTTCTCAGAATCTTTTTGATTTTCTGCAATTCAATGTGAGCCATTTCAAGCCCAGCAAACTCCCAATCCAACTCTCCAAATTCTGCCGACAGGGGTTCCAATACCCAACACTCTGCGCCTGAAATTGAATGCCAAAGAAACTCTCCAGATCTAATAACAAGCAAATTCCCCAGCATTGATTCGAAACTCACCAGATTAACACCACCCCAAAACTGATATGCACATCTCCGGTCATATCCAGTGACATGCCATTTTTCTCCGTTCCCTTGTCCGTTGCCGAGCCTGCCCACCACCATGTTGTGTTTGTTAAATTATGAGATTGATATCTTATGCGGATTATTTCTTTAAATTATTCAACACTTTGATTCCAGCTTAATACATTTCAACAATATAGAATCATAACTGAATAGCAATAACTATGTAGATACGTAAGTATGCACATTAACAACACATATACCCTGGGGAAACCCTGTACAGGGAGAAAAACCCCAGCAAATATTCCTTTATTGCATTAATAATGTAAGATCACTTACAAATATCCACCATGAATAATCTGCTCTGAAAGAGCTTGCCAAGTTGACTCTGACTTGACTGTGTAACTAAGAGACCTTGCTGATATCTAAACTTCTGTTCAGTGTTACAGGCCAGCACTGAAGATGTATCTGAGTTGCCTTCAAAGACTGAGATACACTGCCTTTTATGGACTGATACATCAGCTCTGATAGGGGCTGTTATTGCTGCCTCTATTGGACTGATATGTGCCTCTGTTTAGCACTGGTATTGCTGCCTCTATAGGACTGATATGTGCCTCAGTTTAGCACTGGTATTGCTGTCTCTATAGGACTGATACGTGCCTCTGTTTAGCACTTGTATTGCTGCCTCTATAGCTTCTGATACGTGCCTTTGTTTAGCACTTGTATTGCTGCCTCTATAGCTTCACCTTTACCCTGCATAACATCTGTGTAGAAGAGAGGGGTCGACCTCTTCTTATAAAGGAGTGAAGATGAGAAGAGGAGAGGGCTCGATTAAGAGGTAAGAAAGCATGCTTGACATAACTCAGCTTCACACTTTAGTTCAAAAATAGAACTAGACTTGAGACTTCAGTTACAACTCACCCTTGACTTGGCATGCATGCGTACTAACTTAGCATGCACATGTCATGCATGCATGCAACATGCAACTAGACATGCATGCAACATGCGACAACTTGACAACTTTGACTTTGACCTAGACATGCAACTTTGACTTCTACAACTCGACTCTTTACAAGGCAATTCAAATTTCTCTTAATGGTGGATAATGTTACATGTGCCAACGCACTAGATCAATACATTTATATCATTTGCAATATTAGGAATATCATTTGTTTCTAGCTCATAGGAATGTTATATTCAACCTAACTTTTGCTTATGGCTCACAAGGCTTGACTAGGATCACAGAGGTTGTATGTTCCCCCTGACTTTTGCACTAGTCTGTCTATGCTCACAGAGGTTGTACATTCCCCCTGACTTTTGCATTAGACTTACATAACATCTTGTTCGTCCCGACTTTTGGTTTGACTCACAGAGGTTGTACGTTCCCCCTGGCCTTTGTCAATACCTCACAAGACTGGTTGATTCTCCAAATCTCCCTGGCTAGCCTCAGGGTGGCCCATATGGCCTCTCATTGGAGAATGACTGTCGATGTTGCCAAATTGAACAGCGTTGACCTTTGTTTCCACTCCTCCCTACTATTGCAACCTTGTTGCCATTTGCACCGAACCCGACCTAGAAAATCCCATATGGTTTGCTTCCACTTATGCTCATGCATTGATAAACACGCACCTTACCCATCTGTAATAACTAAGCATACACTCTCGTATGCCCATGGAGGTCCTTCATAATGTGCCTTGCTTGTGCGACCTCGAACATCGCTGAGAGGAAATGACTTGCATTGATGGCCCTTGGTAATATTAATTGGTTTATAACTCCAACCAATTAAGTTGTATATTTTTTGAAAGATCTAATCACTTTACTAATTGTAAAGAAATCTCATTCTTACGAAGTTGTTATTACAAAGCCCTGATTAGTTGCTTCTTGAATTGTTGTAAATGTATGACCTCAATTTGTATAAGGGTCACCTACCTTGTAGTGGTCTTGGGATGCCACTGATGAGAAAGGGACAAGCCATAATGTCCAAAGGGACAAAAATTATAATTATAAATGTGAATGATTGAAATGGTGATTGACATCCAGTTAAGAATATTGGCATATATTTTTTAAATTGTTACTCATTTTTTTTTATGAAAGGTAAACCCAAAGATAAGCTCGCCCCACCTTGATACAACTTAAGTGAAGAATAGGGCTTGTTGGTACCTTGCAAGTGCTATACAGTATTCTGCTCAAAGGCTACATCAACTATTCAACATAATCAATAGTCGTATCCAACAAATCCCACATAGGGAAGGAGCATGCTCCCTAGGATTTGAACCTAGGTCATTGTCACAAGCGGTCCGTGATGCCATTAGACCACAACTGGATGGATTGAACACTTGCATATAATTATATAGTACCTAAGGGACTTATTAATATAATTAGGTATGTTACATACTCTCTCATCTAGGAAAGCTTTGTCCTTGAAGCACAAGATGAAACGAGGCCAAAACATTGTCAAAGATCCAAACAATATTGACACATTTAGAGGCATCAATCCATCCTAGGTTGAATTTTTTGGGAGATATTTATTGAGAAGATTCTAGGATGGAACTGCCTTGATTATGACTCCAAGCAAGTCTTTGGAAATACTCTTATTGAAATTTTGATTCTTTGGAACATAAACAAAGTGTTCTCTTCGTTGAGAGTAATGTTGATGTTGGTAATTTGGCTAATCAGTGTGATGACTCTTGTTATTGGGTTGACAGTAAGGTTCCACTTATGAATTTCTTTCTTGATCTCAGTTTTAGAACAATTCTTATTAACATTAAGTTGTGAATTGACATCTTGATCACATACTTCTGTTAACTTGCCAACTAATAAAATTTTATTAGTAGCTAAACTTCTTAATTTTAATTGATTCTATACATGTTTCTTTGGTAATTTGCACATCAATATTTGAAAACATTCTTTCCATCATTTTAATCATTTTGACTTTTTAGACAAGAAATTTCTGTCTTTTCTCGACAAAACTTTGTCAAAATTCTCTAACGTTTCCTTGAAATCATGTTCCTTTTGTAGCGATTCTTGATCGCTTCAAATGACAACATCTAGCAAATCATTTTTTAATGCATACCTTACATGCAGGGCTTCATTGTAAGGTCATGCAATGCCATCTTCTTTTTATTATTCCAAAATGACAAACATTTCTTCATCATGTTCAAGGAAATAATACCAATTGCTTCCATCCATTTTTCCAAAATTATACTGACTTTATCCCACATAGAATTAGCTTTAAATTTTGATTTTCAAACATAATTGTCAGTCGTTATTTGTAGGTTCTTTATTTCATACAATTTATAGATTCTTTATTTCATACAATTTTTTGCCTAAGTTTTTGGTTTGGCTCTGAAATTTGTGGTTGATTGGCCAACTCAATACTAATGTGATTGCCGTTTTTTCATGGATTAATACAAATGATAATGTCTTTATTGTCAATAGTTTTCTTAATTATCAATATAGCTTTAATGAACTTTATCCATTTCTATTTCCATTGAAAAATCCCATTTTCGTTATCGACAAGTGATGGTATTCTTTGCAAATTTAAAGTGGCACCCTTCTTTTATGACTTGACTTGCTTTTATAAATCCAATTGGGCTTTAAAGAGGGCACTTGATGAACTTCTAAATGGTACCCTTAGTTGCATTGGGACTAAAATTTATAATTTAAAAAAACATACCTTAGATATATTATTTAATATTACCTTTTAGCTATATGTATAGGGGAAACAAACCCTTTTTTGAATGGGAGGGCCACAACTGTAATCATGCCACACTCAGCACTACACCATGTAGGGTGGGAGCAAACCTGCCAATAGTTGACCTTGGGTCATTGTGGCGACATTTGCTCCAAGTTGCCACTAGACCATAGCCCGATGGCTAATGTAGGCTTATGGTAAGGAAGATGTGAAGAATTTTTTCTCTTGGTGAAGTAGGGAATAGGAAAATGACAACCTATGGAAGTTCTTTGATGATTGTAAGTTTACATTTATATTTTAATGTAGCATTTGCTTCATGTCCAAGTAGGTTTAGCAATTGTAGAGTGATCCTTCATGTTTTTTCAAGCAAAATATAGTATTTTTTTCAATTTTTCCTCTTTTGCAAAAGTTTCTACATTTACTAACAATATTATATTATTATAGGAACGTGAAGAGAGGCGACGAAAGATGAAAAGAGAACGTCCAGATGATGGACCAAAGCAAATTGCGAAAATAGCTCGAGTGGAGAGTAGACCCAATGATAGAATGAAGCATCTCCCTGATGGTAAATGTTTTTTACTTGCAGTTTATTTGTTATTTGTATTTTGTTTATAGATGAGGTAGATGAAACATTTCTCATTTAGGCAAACATGTAATTCCTTAGTTTATGCATCTAATATATCTTCCAGTGACCAAACACACTTTATCTATAGGTAGATAACTGTATTGATATTCATTATTTCACTTCGTCTATTTCTTTTAGGGTATTGGATTTCACACGGAATTGAAGTTTGAATGATCAATGTTATTAATGTAATTATCTATTTAGGTCAATCATCCTTAGGAAATTAATGTAATCATCTATTCATGTTAATCATCGTTGGGAAATGATTGATGTTATAGTTGCTTCCAATTCACCTCATTTGGTAGATTTATTCCTAATGGTATTAGAGCTAATACCACCTTGGACTTCAAGAATTTACATCTTCAATACACACCTTGAATTTATTTATGGATCTTGTTAGACTTTACTTGTTGCTTAGTGGTTGTTCTCCTTTAGCAGTAGTAGTTCTAACCTCAATCCTTATGCGTATAGTTTCTGGTTGATGGAGAGAGGGCACACAAGAGAGTTCTTTGGTAGGGTGGAACAATTATAGAGATCTAGTGGGTTAGTTGGAAGAATACATGCTTGCATGCATGCACCATCATTTTAAGGTGTAGATAGATCCCAAGGGTGAGTGAGGGCACATTGCATGAGAAAGTTCTAGATTTAGTAGAGCACAATTTCCAAGGAAGAGAGATGCATGCATACATGTAGTGAGTTCATCCTCCAATTGATGCTCTATTCTAGGCAACCCTATCCATGCATGAGGGTGCACTCCTCCCAAAGGAGGTGCATGCATTAGGGTTAGGGTTTTTCTCTTCAAAGGAGGAACTCCATTGCATGTGTCCATATTCAATGTATTCCTATTCATCTCTTATTATATAAAAGAGACAGAAGGCCCTTCATTGGGTTTGTTAGACAATAGAAGTTTTGAGCTCATTGCATTGTGATTCTTTTCTTTTAGTTAAGAGAGAGTGATGTGATTGAGCGCTGTAGATTTAGCTTGTTGTCGTAAATCTTCAGATTGATGTTTTTAAACCTTGTAGATCTAGCATTTCTTTTTAGTTGTTTTAATAGGTGATAAATCGATTTTCGATTCCTAGCTTTTGGTTTTGTTTTAGGAATACATAATTGCTTACCATGTACTAAAAATTAACATGGTATCAGAGTTGTGCAGTGGAAGTTTTTCGATCTATGTAAGGAGAAGGTTGCTTCCCATGAGAGGGAGTTGGTGTCGAAGGATTTCAGTAGGTGTAATGCCCATAAATGTCCAGAGATGGGAGTGATCCGTGGTTAAGATAGGCACTTGGACTTGAGGGGTTGTGGGTGAGATACCTTAGAAACTCCAGTGATTGGAGTGTTGGTTTATGCCTGTGATAGGCAATGTGCACCTGGGATAGGTTGTTGATCTATTTTGTTTAAGGTGTGTTCAAGTAGTTGCAGGGATGGAGAATGTATTCGGGTTGAGAGAACGTGATTGGCCAGAGGGAGACTCTAACCTCACTCCTAGGAAGTGCATGCTTTAGATGTTATTGGGGGAGGCTTATATATGGACTGTTACCCCCTCTCACCTAGGGGTAACTAGAGGAGATCATTCTTCATGATCCACATTGCAGACAGTGATCCCATAGATGATCAACATTCTCCACAGACAACAGCCCTTCAGATGCCTCCCCCCCTCATCATTGCTCAATGCATTCACTTGATCAACATGGTTCATCCGATGATGGTGGTCCAGCACACATGAGGTACATTAGTCCTTGTTTTATACAAAGTGTTATATTTAATGCATTAGGCATTTAGGTGAGGATCATGGGTTGAAGTTAGATAATGGATCGCGATGCTTGTTGAGAGCAAAACTTTGATATTTATTTCAAAACATCTCGAACCTCATAAGGCTAGATGAGGTAGACAGTGTTGGGATTTGGGTACCTTGGAAAGTGGTCTCCATATGCTTATGAGTCTCTAAGCACAAATGGGGGAAACTATTACCCTTGTACTTTACTTCATGATTCTAATTTCACTTTGACTTAGGAGATTTAAGTCAAAAGTGAAATATGTCACTTAAGTCATAAAGTGACAATTAATCCACAAAGTGGGTGAATTAATAGACACAGAACAACTAAGGAAAGTGGGTTTCCTTAGTGAGATTTTTGGATGAGATCTCACCCATTGATTAGACTTGGCTAGATTGGATCTAGGCCATTGATCTATTAGGGCTTGGCCAAAGGAGGCTAAAGGAGGGTATAGTGTATTTTTTGAGATTCATTCTTCACTTGTGAGTTTTGGAGAGGAAGAGGAGAGGGCACATTTCTCAAGGAGAGGAGGGCGCACTTGTATGAGAGCTTGAGGAGGAAGCTTGTGGTTGCTTGAGGGAGCTTGGAGAAGCCTTCCATGGAGACATGGATACATTTCTAGAGGAGGGCGCACACATTTGATGGAGGGTGCATTTGCTAGAGAGGAGGGCGCAACCTTGAGAGGAGGGGCACATTTCTAGTTGGAGGAGCTCTACCCATTACCTGTTGGCTCACTCCCATGGTCTTGGCTTACTCTTGTGCTATGGGGGAAGCCTTATGGAGCGAGGGCGCATGAGTCTAGAGGAGGAGGCACATTCTATGGAGGTAGGCGCATTTGCTTGAGAGGAGGGTGCATTTTTGAGAGGAGGGTGCATCAAGCGGTTTGGCCTATTCTTTGTGGGTTCTCACTAGTAGAGAGGAGGCGCACTTCATGAGGAGATGAGGGTGCTTGGCTAGGGAGGATTCACTCCTTATTTGAGTTTTTGCATGTGAGGGGGGCACACTTGAGAGGAGGGCACACCATCACTTGGAGGAGGTTTTTCTGTTGAGAGGGAGACTACTTCAAAGGCAAGGACAAAGACAAGGCAAGTTCAGAGGCAAGCAAGAGCAAAGGCAAAGCAAAGGATTAGGATAAAGACAAAGGCAAGCAAGAGCAAAGGCAAAGCAAAGGATCAGGATAAAGACAAAGGCAAGCAAGAGGAAGAAGGCTCACCAAGGCAAGGAGCGCCTTACTTCACAAGGCTTGTGGGAAAGTCTTCGAGGAACTCCAAGGCACTAGAGAGTGGTTGCTATTGTACCAGGTTCACTTGTTTATGTTTCCTGTGTTGTACATTTTGCTTTGACGCCTTCTATATACATATATTCCAAACTGGTTTTCTCTGGGGGGGTTTTATCCAGGGTCATGTTGACCAAAAATACCTGTGTCAAATTTATGCATGTTTAGAAGTGTAGATCAGCATTTTAAAGTTCAAAGATCTAGAGGTAGTGTTATGTGTTTTAATGTATTATGCATGTGCTAACATTGAGTAAAGAAAACACTTGCAAGGGCACCTTAAAAGAGCACTTAACCATCAAATATTGAGCAGAAAGTTGGGTGACTGTTTGCTGTCCTAAAACAGCAAGAAAAGATAGCCACACTGTTGAAACTTAGAGCCATACTAAGGTCAAGGACAGACCTTAGGTGGCAGCCTCATAGGACCTCAGAAAATCTACAGACAGGAATATTACACTGAGCATAAAGCCTTAATGCATTCATTGGATTTTATATTCATAAAGTTCAGAATGTTGAATTTTAATGATTTTTTTTTTTGAAAAAAAAGATCCAAATGTATGGAAAAGAAAATATATAAAATAATCTTACAATAGAAATGATACAAGTGCTGAAAACAAAATATAAAAGTAAAATTTTACGAGACAAGAAATAAATCAGTTATATAAGAAATACGTAACAGAATAATAAGTGAGAAAAGTAAGAGTAAATCTATTTAAACCATGAATAAATCTGCTATGAAAGCAACACAAAAACTTTATTGTTTCATATTGTGTAATTACAGTTTGAGATCTGCATAAGATATTGATGATTAGCACCGATCAAAATCAGAACTTCAAAAAAAGCAAACCATGCAAAGATAAATGACCTTAAAAAGAAGATCAGACCAGCCTCCCTTTGCCTTTCCTTGTCATTTTTAGAGATATTCCTGCTGTCAACAAAGTTATTCAGCCCTCAAAAAAACTTAGTACGAATGATGGATAATAAATGCAGAATGCCTCTCAAAGCCTTAGCATACCTTTCACAATTTCTTTCTCCCTTTTCTTTGTTGATCTCTCCTCTTCTTTTACTCTTTGCAAACAGTTAATCAGTTCTAACTGTTTTCTTTTACATATAAATATATATAATAAATGCTCACGGGAATTGGAGGAGGAAAAAGGATCAACCTGCATCGATGTTCTTTGCCTTTGACCTTAAAGCCTTGTTGTTGCTTCATGTATACATCTTGTTATAGGTTTCCTTTCAGGAAGGCACTTTTGTTATCCATTTGGTGCACATTCCATCCGAAGTGTGTTATACAGGTAAGCACTGATCTGATCATCCCTATCTTGGCTGTTTGAATGAATGTCTTTTCATAATCAATCCCCCTTCTTTTGAGCATCCTTTTTTTCACCAACCTTGCATATTGCTTGTCAATTGGTCCATCCACATTGTACTTGATCCTGTAGACCTTCTTTATCTAGAGGTACTTCAGAAAGGTTCACATTTTATTCCCATATTTTTAACACTGCCTTTTTCATCTTCTGGGCACAAGAGCTGCTAGAGCCTTAGTACATTAAAGATTTGGATTATGGTGATCAGTCTGATATGTTGGCTCTTTGAGCATGGCTTGGAAAGCAAAGCCTTGTATAGTACCTGTGATGTCTTTTTCTAATTCTGTAATACAAAAGTAAAATTTTCAGAAAAAACACCAACTTCTCTCCCCACATCACCAATGGGAAAACAGAGCAGGTGTCCATTTGGTCTTAACTTCTTCCTATTATGGTCGAGAGCGTATGCTCTGTTTGATAGGGGGATGCATTCTAGTTCAAGAATTTCAATTCCTTGAATCTCTTTTACTTGGAAGATATGGTACATTTCTTGATGAGATTCTCATTAGTGCTTTTTACTCAAAAACTATGGTACTGCATAATACACCAAATGTGCATAAAGCCTCTACTCTAATTTTTTCCATCAATACATTTTCCATATTTTCATGGGTACTTCTATCCCCAGGTCATATCCATACCTGCAGTACCTGCATTCTGATGATTTCCTCCTTTACAAAGGAAAATCAACATATCCCCATACCTGCAGTTCAAACTGTTTTCATCCTTAGTTACCTGTACCTGTACCCATAAACACAACCAACATACCCATGTAACATAATTTTTTTCCTAATAATAATACAAAATCATGAAATACATCATATAGGGATTTGATTTTCTGGGTGTATGATTTACATCAGGGTGGTTCAAGAACAACAAAATCCATGTTTATTCGAACTCTTTCTTTATAGATGATCCACTCAGTAATAATTCTTCCATGATTGTTTTCTGGTTCTTGTGGTTAAGCCATCAAATAAATCAATATTTTTGAGAAACTAGCATCTTTCCTGATGGGTGTTGGGTTCTAATGGAGATACATATAAATTCTACCACTTTGAATGTTTTACCAACCATATTGAGGTGATTTAGTTTGGATTCACTGCCAAGTTTGCAATGTTTGAGTTTGCCAAATGGGGCACAAGGAAAAGTTAATCATATCAATTTAATCTTGCTTGTAGTTGTTGTTCCATCAGGGATTTGCTGGGTGAGCCTACTGTGTTTCTATTCTCTTTAAGCAATATGGTCAAATTTCATGGTCATAGTTTAACTTGATAATCTTGTTTCATATGTTGAACTTCAATTTATAATATGCAGAAGATAATTTTTATCAGCATGATTTGTTCAGTTTATTGAGTCCTGTTGACTCTCCTGTTACAATGTTTGTTTAGCCTAGGTAGTAGTCTCCTTGTAGCCAGTGCTCTGACATTGCATGTAGAGGTTTGTTAAAGATTTCAAAATGTTTGCAGGTTGGATAAATTGTCCAGCAGTTGGTCAACCTCTTGCAAACTTAATTCCTTCGAAAGTTCCTCTTGGAGAGGCCTTTAATGATTGTATTACCCCTGGAAAAAGATATTCTTCGAAGCAAGTGGTGCACCAACAACGGGTTTTGGGAAGGGATGTAAGTACATATTAATCCCCTTCCAGTTTTATTTGGACCATATTCTTTCAAGTGAATGCTTAATATATTTACTGAATACTGTAAAACATTTTCTTTTTGTTCTTTTACCCTTTTCTTAGCAACGCAATTGTTTATTTAATATTTCTGGTAGAAAAGTAATATGGGCTGGTTTACGTTGCCTCGGCACCATCAAGCTATAAAAAGAAAGAGAGTGAATCATTGGTTTCGTCATTACTATTTCGCTCCTGTTTTGTACAACAGTCTTCGGACAGATGGCTTGTGTAGTATGTGTGAATCAAAACTTGGAGCAAATGTCTTTTTGAATTAGACGCAGGTCTAAGTAAACATGAGTTCTCCCATGTTTGGTTTAGGTTGCATCTTTGCAACATTTCAAGCTAAAATAAATGCACATGTAGTTGGCCAATCAGGATAAGCAGATAGAATTTTTCAAATTTAAAGCTATATACTATTAGGTTCTTTTAAGATGTGCTATCATCCACATAAACAACCTTAAATGTAACACTTTCAATATTAATATTTTGTTGTTATTCAATTGCAACTAATTATAGTAAACAGAAGCACATATGCTCTTTATCCTTGTAGCTGTTACAACATTCCAAACCTACCATAATACATATAATCTGTTCCACTGTACTGTTATAATAAGCTCAAACTTTCAGATTTTGCAAGTGCAGGAGGTTTGTATCATGAAAATACTACTTCCACTTCATGACTGTAAATTTTCCTATAACCTTCTAGACTACAACAATTTTTTCCTGAATCTAAAATCCTTTCCTTGGGTTTTCTATAACCTTCTAGACTACAACAATTTTTTCCTGAATCTAAAATCCTTTCCTTGGGTTTTCTTTTGGGAATAGAATGCTTGCTTCATTTCCCTTCCTCTGACTAGGATATGATTAGTCAGTCTGATTGAATTGCCTCCTATTTTCCAACCATTCTAATCTCTGTAGATACCAAATTCTATTGATCCTTTTTTTTGGAGTGATCCTCCTATCTACACTCTCTCTGTCTTTCTTTTCCTCTTTTGAATTTGAATTTTCTTTCTCCCTTCCCTTGCTCAGTTGATATGTTTAAATCCTGGCTATTACTGTTCTCCAGTAAGTGGTATTTTTGGTTGTTTTAATTTTGAACTTTGCTGCCTTCTATAATATCACTTTTCTGTTAGTCCTTATACTCGTGCCCAACCCAGGTTCCTCTTTTTTCCTTCTCACCCTGTTCGATCTGTTTCTGTCCTTATACACACTTGCAAACGTGAGCTAAGTCCTGCTCACTTAGTGTGTCCTTGGAGGCACAATGCCTAGGTTCAAAGCCCACGCTGTCACTTTGACTTGAACCTCTTCCGTCTAGGCTTGCTTCTAGGGAAGCCAAGG
Source organism: Picea engelmannii (assembly GCA_009831015.1). NCBI lineage: Eukaryota > Viridiplantae > Streptophyta > Pinopsida > Pinales > Pinaceae > Picea > Picea engelmannii. Next base: position 337,978 of record ML779169.1, read on the forward strand.
GGGGTAGACCCTAGTTACTAGATGAGATTAATGTTTAAGTTCTAGGAGTTGGTTTTAATTAGTTAGAAAGGTTGGGGGAAAATCTAGCCTATGATGCAAAGGCAGCAAATGCAAGTGCAACAATTAATATGTCAGGCAAGCCTTTTCCTAGGACAACTAAGACTAGTGCCTAAGATTGGGCAAGGGGTTAACTAAGTTTAAGGGAAGTTGTTTACACAAGGTTACAAAGTTTACAAAGATTACAAGTAGACTAGATACAAATTAGATACAAAAGTACAATAAAGAATATCTAAAGATTACAACAAAGTTATGCTAAAAGATACAATGGATACAAGATATAGAAATACAAAGATAAGGCACCGACTAACAATTACTTGTATGTGCAGGAAATAAAGGTATTCAATTAGATGCATTCATCAACATACAAGGCCTAGCATGCTCACAATAGAATGTCTCCTTAAAAGGGATGCACTACTCTATTGGACTGCTTTCAATGGCAACAAACTCACTCAAGACCCAACAAGATAGTGCCTCCAAGAGGATGCGCAACTTCTTGAGGGATCACACCAAAAATAGGAACAACAACTTAAATGAAAGATGCTTGAAAAGGAAAATGTTCCAAAACACAGATATGACCACTTAGATAATTAACCCACAACTCATAAAGATAACTTGCATGTAAATGTAAATGTAGATCACCAATGATACGCTAAATAGATTGCCCAATGTTGTGGATTACGGATTGATTAAAGATTTATTAAATGAGACTTCAACCCTAGTTAAGTGTCAACTCAATACTCCCTCGCTTGTGCCAAGTAACTGTTGGGTGCTCAAGAAGTATGGCAACGAGGCCTACCCTAGCTCCACAGGTCAGCCCAAGGGAAAATAGTACTCCTGGAAAAGGACGCTGAGCGCCACGAGATCGTCCCCGACCTATCACCTTTCCGTTGCTTCCTTTAGTCCTCATTTTAAATGGCGAAGATGGGTTGGTAAAGGTGTCCTATGAAGTCTAGTTGGTTATTAAACCAATGGACTAAGTGTTTTTAGGTGTTCGAGTGTATTACTGTGAGTTTCACTTGCCCTAAAAGTGCCAAAAGGGCCCAAAACTGGAATGTTAAAACAGTGGAAAATGAAGTTCTTAGATCGTAAGATTATTGCATGTAAAGCATAAAGAGAACTTGAAAATAATGCTAAAATGAAAGCGATTACTTTACACAATTAACATGCCCATATGTGTTGCAAACTGAAAGATAGATGCTTTAGGAATGAGAGTTTGCAAGTAAAGAAATAACGAAAATGAAAGATTTTATCCTATGCCTCCATGGGCTTAAACTAACATTTAGTTATGTGTAAGATCTAATACTAGATAATTTTAACCATGAGCATAAACATATTAGACATCCACAACTAAGCTAGCTATATTATGGGGGTTAGAAAAATAAAAAGGAAAAAGGAAAAGAACTAAACTAAAACTAAAAATGAAAACAGAAATCAAAACAAGAAGGCAAGCCACTTGGGGACCCCCCCCTTTGGGCTTGCTTACAATGCTTAGAAAGATGGAGAAAATAAGAGGTTTTGTTACCACATCAAAAGGGGGCCTTTGGAAATGTGTTGTGACTGAAAATGGGCAGCATGTACCCTTGACTTGGCAAGAACCTGCAAAAACTAGCAAGCTATTGCTTGCTGGAAATGTTGCAACACACCCAAAAATGTTAAGAAAACTTCTGTTTTGCAACAAAAATTTTCTGCATATAAAAACCAAAAAATTAATGTATTTAAATGACTTATCTAAGAGCGTTAGCAACCAAAATCTGAACGAGATAATAACAGAAAAAGAAATGGAAAAGCTTATGAACTTTTAAGTAAGCAATGAAGGTAGATTCTTGCTCGAATCTATCCCTACAACCCCCTTGAGATAACCTGCAAACTTCGAACAAAACATGAGACAAGAGTAGATAATGGATTGCATAAACCAATAATACAACAAAGTTTATATCATTAGCAAATACAAAACATATAGGGCAGCAACTACACTATTGCTAAACCTAGCTAAGCAAACAAAATTTACTCAAGCAATACTACTCTATATTTCACAATAATATTCAAAAGAACAAGATCACCTCATATGTAATGGAATACCCAGACAAAATCTTGTACTCCACGATTCCTCCAAAGCTTTTATTTATTACCAAAGGGAGAGATTGCAGCAACAAAACTGCTCCAACCTCCCCTAGAACAAAATGGAATGGAAGTAAGATGAACAATGAGAGATAGAGAGATGGTAAGAAAATGGTAGCATAACAATACTCAAGAGAATGGTTAGAAATGAGTGAGGGAGGGGTTCTATTTATACCATGAGAGACAAAGTGACCCCTCTTGGATCTTTGCCAAGTGTCAAAACCCAAGGCTAAGATGAGATCTCAAGGAGGGAGGGCGCAACTTTTAGGTTTAGCTTGGATTAGTAAGTTAATGTGTGGAGGAGTGGGTGGGACACACTCCAAGTGGGACGTGGGGAGGCTAGGAAGGGAGCACCTCATGAGGGAGGGGCCCACGACTTGCTTTAAAACAAGTTTCCACGTTTTGCTAGAGAGGGGGCGCAAATCCCCATAGGGGCGTGAGTTTTTTGAGTGGATGTGTGAGTGAGGGGGTATGTAAAGGTAGGGAAAGGGGTTGGGTAGGTTAGTATATGTCTCTCTCATCATTTTCCATCTTTACTTTACTTCATTTACTCAAAAATTACAAAAATGTCATTTTTCCTATGTCATGGCTTAGCAATTAAAATTGTTTTTATTTATATATATATATATATTTTTTTATCTGACTAAGACTCTTTGTGGACAAACACCTAGCAAAAGTTGTCCAACTGAGTTGAAACTTGGTCCAAGGGTGTAGGGGGTCTCAATCCATTTTTTTTGAGCACAAATACCCCTATCAAAAGCTCAAGGACCTAGTTTTTACAATTTTTATCAAAAAATAATTAATTAAATTCCCAAACTCAGGAAATTTTAATTAATTAAAAAAAACCTATCTAGACTCGACGAAATTCCGTGAAACTTTCTAAGATGTCTTACATGGTCATTTACATCATTCCTAAACACTAACCACCAGAGGATGAATCCATTATAACGCCTTTCACCACTTTGGAGGAGTTATTTAATGGGAGTGAAAAACTCAAGGGAAATTAATAATGTTGGTTGGGCCAAATTAATAACCCAAGGAAAAAAAAACACTCAGTGAAAGGAACTCTCCTAATGAAGAAATCCTAAGGTAACTGATCTAACTATGATCCATGCAGACCTATTACATTATTATCCCACGCAGGGGAGCGGAAATTCCAATTACAAAAATGTGTGTTGGAGGCAAAAATTGCCCTGTAGAACCAAATAGTCTCTGACTTGGTAGCATCTGATGATGCATATCTTCATGGTACATGGAGTTGACCCCCTAGTTGAATAGGTGGTCAACACGATCCATGTTGATCTTCTTTCTTTAATGGGTTTTCTCTTTTTTTGATAATATTCTTAGAGAAGGTAGAGCTTTGTGTCTGTACTTGTAATAATGTCTACGTTAGAACACTATTTTCATAGTCCAAATTCTGTTTCCAAGTAATCCCATTGAATTCAAATTGAATGTCTTTTGGTAACCCTTTTCCCAAATATTTTTCAATATAGATTTTGACACAAATAAGATGAGACTGAACGTCTCCGTAGTTGGCTGAGATTTAGATATATTTTCCCTTGAGCACAAATACAATATGAAACTTTGCCTTATATACCCTGACCACACCTGAGTAATTCATTCAAGTAGATTATTTCTTTTGGCCACAGGCCATTAAACCTGCAGTTGAGGGAAAAATCTGTTAAACAGTTTACCAGATCAGAGAAATATCCAACTTTTAGAGATGGAACATCTTTTTTTGTCCACCTTGTACTAGGGTGACTGTGAAGTCTCTATCGTAAAATAATTTCTTCCATGATTTCTTTGAATGTGAGTCTGACTGATTTTGACAACATTTTCTTTCCATAAGCCACATCCAGCTCCTGATTAGCTATAGCCTATAACCTTGCTTTGCTGGTCGTGAGGAGAATTCAAAGGGACTTTCTGGTTTTCCAATTGACTTGAATGCTAAGGTCTACTGTTGGTGGGATTGGAAATATGCTCTTGTAGAATGCTTGTGTGCGTTGCCCATTTCAAATGATTTGAGTCTCAACATTGCCATGTTGACATTCTAGATGGTAGTGATTGTAATAAACAAAACTGTTTATTACTGAAGCCATCATAGGAAAAGAAGAAAAACCATGTATTCCATAACAAAAAAGATATATATTAAGGTGAAATGATATAAGATGATGTCACATTTTACAATGTATTATGTGACATAAATACTAATTGGAAGGTTGGGTTACATTTATAAGTTGTGAGTTGACCTTTGGAGATAAACCAACTTAGTTATATATTAATATATTGTATACCTAAGTAAACACTTTAGGTATTATGTATATTACTCATCCTCCTCCTTGGAAATGCTTTCCCCTCAAAGCATAAGTAGAGGGAATGTTGTTGTTGGAAGCTTCATTTTCATTTCAAGTGTCTTCAACTGGTAACCTTTCATCTTGATGGGATATTTTCTACTATTGTCGATCAAGGAAACCACTCTAGGTTGATTTTTTGGGATTGTCTATTGATAGGACTCTTGAATTGAACTCTTGGATTGCAACTCCAAGAATGTCAATTCAAGAGTTCGTCACAACAGATCTTATTATATTCTGAATCTTAGACTATGCAAACTAATTTTCCTTAGATCCCAGATTAATTAATTACTAGCTTTGCTTGAATTTATGAAATAACTGAATTATGAAAAATGAAAGAAATGAGCAAAAGAACACTATCCCCACACAAATGAACACAAGATATATGGGAAACCCAATACAGGAGAAAAGCCAGCTAGAAGGTGAGGCCTATGCTCTGCTCCCTTTTCTTCAGTTATGGAAATGCAAATACAAAGAAAGAGGCATTCATTGTGGATTTGCCTTTGACATCGTGGCCTGTATGGCTGCTACATAATCTTTTCCTCCACTGTTATGCTCTCAAAATAGCACTCCTAACTGCTCTGCTCAACAATAGAACAAGTATAATCCTAAAGAATGGAACCCTTTCTCCTCCTAGTGGCTTGGTATTTAACATAGCTTGATAGTCGTCTAGGGTTAGGGTTTTGCATCCTCAACCCTCAATTAGCGATAAAGTTTGGACCTTCTAGAATTTTTTTGAAAGTCCACACGAGGCTAGCCCCATATGTGTGAATATTGAGGGTTGACGTGGAATCCACTCGTACCATGGTGGTCAACAAGGTAGGTCAACTTATAGGAGGCATAACTTTCGCGAACGAGCTTTGATTTCGCATCGTTGGAAAGGTCTCGATGTGTAGATCAACGTCAAGGGTGTGTGCGTAAGTTTTGGATGCTATAACCCCCCAAAATGCTGTTTAATGCCTCAAAATGGCTCTGGAAGGTTTCAAACCTCAATTTTCCAAACTAGGACCTGCAAACCGATTTCTCCATTTTTTTCCACTCAGAAAATACCAAGATAGATGACAAATTATATGATGATCCAATCCGGATCAAGTTGTATTGAAACTTTGATTCTTTGAAATGTAAACAACGTTGGTTTTGGTTAGAGAAATGCTAATTCTGGTGAGTTGGTTGTTCATTGTGATGGCTCTTGTGATGAGGATGATGATAAGGTACCCTTGTAACTTGCTTCTTGATCTCGACTCTAGAGCACTCTGATTAACATTGAGTTGTGTATTTATGTTTTTGTTAGATATTCGTGTCAATTTGTTGGTCGAAAAAATTTCATCAGCAGTGACAATTTGATTTTTAGCTTCAATCAAGTCCATGCAACCTTTGTCTACAAATTGCACTTCAAATATTGAAAACATCCTTATTCAATTTGGTCAATAGATGTGTCTTTTTCGACTTTTGGAATTAATATTTCCTTTTGTTTTAATCATTTGACTTCAGTAAGCAAGTTTTATTCATTCTTAGACGTGTGATTTCCTTATCTTTCTTTGATAGAAACTTGTTTGTCTGTTTTTTGGATACTTGTTTTCAATTTTATTTTGTTGAATTTCATTTACCTTTTGATAATTTTCTACTTAGCATTTTGAGCGATCAATTTCTGTAGTAAGGAACTTATTTTCAATTGGTAATTGATCTTTTCAAAGGATTTCTTAAGAAAATTTTCTTTTGAGTTCTGTCAATTCTTTTTTCAATTGTAAACATTCTTTCTTAATTATTTTTGTCATTCGTGCCATAGTTGCTATAATATTCTTTTTTTCTTACTCTAACAGAGGGTGTCCTTGCTACTTTAAAATGCTACCATACTTGATAACCTTGACTTGGGATATTAATTTTAAGCTTTAGACTAAGTGGGTGCATGAAGTACGAGGGTCCCATGAAAAAATAATGATGTGCACTTCTTCCTTGTATTTTTTAAAAAATTTTGTACCTCTTCTCAAGGAAGAAGTATTTATAATATAGTATGTTTAGTGCATATACATATTACAAAGACACACACACAAATCTCTCTCTCTCTCTCTCTATATATATATATATATAGAGAGAGAGAGAGAGAGAGAGAGAGAGAGAGAGAGTATATATATATATATATATATATATATATAGAGAGAGAGAGAGAGAGAGAGAGAGAGAGAGAGAGAGAGAGAGAGATTTGTGTGTGTGTCTCTGTAATATGTATATGCAATATCCCGAGTGGGCCTAATGGTTAAGAACATGTGTTTCCTATATATATATAGCCCGAGTGGGCCTAATGGTTAAGAACATGTGTTTCCTCTTAAGAGGTCACAAGTTCAAATCCAGAGGGGGGGTAGGGTATGTATACCTCCATAGACTTTACCAGTCAAATCGCTGGGCGGAGGGGGGTCCCTTGTCCCACAAACAAGGGGGTCTCATACACCAATTTGGTGTGGCTTGGCTGTGACCTTAAAAATAGATTATTATTATTATTATATATGTAATTTTTATTTTCCCCCTTTTTAAATATTATGATTATAATCAGTAGTCATGAAATGAAAAAACCGTAATTTTTTCTTCTTGTTGAATGAATATTACTTTTGACCTTCATTACTCCTCTTGGGCACGACTCTTCCTCCATAAATAAGATAAGATAAGATAATTTATTAATGTTTGATGAATCTCCATAAATAGGTTAGAGGGATTGCTAGGTACATCAAAGTCAATACTTAGTGGGAGTGCGAGTGCAACGCCTATAAAATCATATATAACCTTTGAGGTCAAAGACCTAGAGTCTAAAGTCTATCATCTAAAATTAAAAAGATACGAAACTGGGAGTCCCAAAAAAGAAAGGAATCATGTCAAGATCTTGAGAGCATAAGAAAATCTCTAGACTGAATGTACCTCAAGAGTGTGCTCAAGGTCTCAAGGTGTCATTGAGTTTTGATGGATCTGGAAGATGAGGTGGAACAACTCTCTGCCTCCCTCTTAGTGCCTCTATCAATATGCATTGGGAAGGAGGTGATCATCTTGGTAGTATCTGATGGTGGGGAGGGTTTTAGTAAAGATGATCTAAGCTTGAAAGCCTCTGGCATGTATAAGGCCAAGCACGCTGGTTCAAAGACTTGAAGAAGATGGAGATAATTCGTTGGGGAATAGTGCTCTTGTGTTGGATGATGTGGCAGAGTAGGAGAACTTGAACCCTCTTCGTTCCGACCTAATCCTCCTTTAACAAACTTGGTCCATAGACCTTGGAACCATACAAAACTATGGGCCTCCAAAATGCCAATGTCTCTGAGTCTTTGGAACAAGGCCTCTCTTGGGATGGAGTCAAATGCCTTTCGAAAGTTGAAAAAGTAGCAAAATGATTTCGAAGAGCAATGTATCACCTCCTCTATGATGGCTCTGAGGGTGAGGTTATGGTCGATTGTCTAGTACTGCAGTTAGAAGCATGCGTGGTCCTTGCTCCGAAGAAGTCCCTCATCTAGTATCATTGATAGTCTTTGATGCAGGGTAGTAATATATAGCTTGGAGAATGTTTGACCCACCATGATCATTCAATAGTTATTCGTATCAACGCTGGACCCCAATTTTTGGATTGGGTGGATAGAATGGTGGGACCATGTAGGTGGGAACCTTGAGTGAACCACATGGTTAAATAGATTATCGATGTATTGGACCAGTGGAGGAATGACATGTTTGAGAAACTCTTCTTGAAAACCCTCATTTTGTTGCTTTGTTGGTGTTCATGTCCCATATTTCCTGCTAGATGTTTGAGTCCCAGAACATATGACAAGAAGATGGGGGGAAGGTGGAGGATAGGGGACTGCCTGGGAATGTCATGTACAATGGTCGTATGGGTGAACATAGAATGAGGGTCACGGTTGGGAGGTAGATCAGAAGGACGGGGGAAGAGGGTGCTCCAAAAGGTTTCGGGAGAGTGGAAAAAGGTTGTATGGAATTCTCGTCTCCTCTAAGAGAGAAAGAAATGCAATTCCCATCTCCTCTAAGACAGAAAAGATGTTTCTTGAGTCGAAGCCTAAGGAGGTAATGGTAGGATTTATGGAGTTTGGTGTAAGAGGCAGGTTCATGTAATAAGGCGTACTAAACCAGTTTATGGTATGATTTGCATTCTTCAACTACCATTAATTCATTGGGCTGGATCTTAATGTTGGAGAGCAAGAGGGGGTTTTGGTAATGTGAGTGTAGTGGTTTAGTGTTGCTTCCCAAATAGTTAAAGAGTAGGGTGTATTTGGAGGAGGTTGACTCAAGCGATGAGAAATGGGAGAGTAGAGGGAAGTATTTGGTTGAGATGGGTAGAATAGCAATCTATGTCCCCATCATTGAACAAAATGGTGGTTTAGGGGGAGCTCGGGGGGGAGGGTTGGCGTGGAGTGAAAAGGATGGGAGAGTGTGGTTTGCTAAGGGAATCTAGAGCATTGAGAGTTGATGGATACACAGAAGCAGTTCCTGGTTGGCTAGAACATAGTTGATGACACTAGCCCCCCCTTGCTATGAGGGGAACATGTAAAGCTGTTGGACTCTGAGAAACAAGGTAGGTTGGATCAGTAGCTCATCAGGCTCACAAATGTAGAAGGTACATACTGTAAGTTGAAAGGGGCTCCAATCTGCTGTTTGACATCTTGTGATTGTAACGTACCCAACCTCCATGTCTGGTCACGCCACACAAAGACTTTCTCTTTATCAACTTTGATACCATTTTAATAATATACCTAGCCTCCAACTAGGCAATAATACGTGAAGAATACACATAACACAATACTTCTCCTAATTAAAGCCATTCTTTTATAGTTATCTGTTTTCCCATAGCCTACAACTACAATTTATAACAAATTTAGCTACAGAAATAACCATAAAACATATGCCTCTGAAACATGCTAATAATCAACATGAGATACAACTAAACCGTTCATTACAACAACATATAAGTCATTCTCATTCACGCAGAGTTCATGCACATGTAAATAACTTAGTACAGATAAAACACTTATCTTAAACAAGAATTGTGCAACGAGTTGCTTGGGACGGACATTCCACCCAATCATAGATTGAATGTTCCAAATCTCAACAGCCAGTCACCCTCAAGCTGAGGCTAGCAATCCACAAAAGAGGGTGTTCTCTCACAGTCCACTCCCAGCTCATAAATCTCTCAACCCAACTGATATTCTTCTACAACTATCCCGAATTTTCCACCAGCTCTCTTCTGCTTGACCTGCCCAACCCAAGGAATGCACCATTCGTTTATCAAGGTTATCCCAAGGGATGTACCGTCTGTTTATCAAGACTAACCCAAGGAATGAGCCATTTGTTTATCAAGGTCTCTCTAGCACATGCAATTAAGAATCTCTCAGCTGGGAATTCAAGGGAAACTGTTTCTAGGAAAACTATCAACAAACCAACAACACACTTGCTCTTTCAGTGCAACTCACACACGAGTTCACTCTTCCGACCTGACAACCGGGCCCTTTAGTTCTCCAGCTCCAATTCGCTCCAGACTTCTTTCTCTTCGGCCGCACCAGCTCCCAACTCCCTTTCGCTTCCCACGCACGAACTTGACTAACCGCCCAAACTGTTCGAACTGCTGTTACTTCTCTCAACAGATTGTACTCAACCCCCATGTGCCCAATAACTTCAAGATGTGATCACTCACACCCAACCTCGTACATGTATTCATTGCTTGGCTTTGGAAACACGCAATCAGAAAGATGTGACCACTCACACCCACCCTCTTACAGGTATTCAATGATTTGCTTTGGGAACACTCAATCATACATCAGAGGGTTCATATTCAATAGCAGATTTAGGAAAACGGGTTAAATCTATAAGCATGGGTAATTTCCTCCTTGGACTTGTCTTGGCCATTATCCTAGACACTGCTCTCTCTTGTGGATTAATTCAACCTCCATCTCTTGTCCATGTCCCCTTAGCAACTGGCATCGCATTTTATTATTAAAACATTGAAATATAATTCGCATATTACATCGCTTCGCCATAGGCACATATTATATCTACATAAGCATTAGTTAAACTGGGGATTATAATGGGGGTGTTACATACCCCCTCCCCTACAATTGTGCGCCGTCCTCGGTGCACTCTATGTCAATATACATATATGCAAATTTACATCACAATACTCAGAAATAAAAATTTCTGCAATTTAACAACTCCAACCAAAATCTCATGTTCCTCTCAACTTGTCGACCCAAGGAATGCACCATTCGTTTATCAGGGATACCCAAGGAATGTGCCATTCGTTTATCAAGGTCCCCAACACAGTTGGCCAAGACTCTGAGATGTGGTTACAAAACTCTAGTTGCTCAAAACAGAGTCTCATTCTGTCCTCTTCAAAACTGTAAAAAATTTGTGGGTATTCCGCCCGTATGTTTTCTTCATGCTCCCAGATAGCATCTTCAGTATCGTAGCAGGTCTATTAAACCTTTACCAACCCGATGGCTTTGTTCTTGATAACTTTGACTTTCCGATCCAGGATGTGTACTGGTTCCACCGAGAAATCCCCTTCGTGCTCCACCTGGATTACATTCCAATCAATGACATGATTAGCATCGGGTACGTACTTTTTAAGTAACGATACATGAAATACATTATGAATACGCATTGATGCAGGTAAGGAAAGCATGTATGCAACTGGCCCTATCTTTTCTAATATTTCAAATGGACTACAATATTTTGCTGCCAACTTCGGGTAGCTTCCTAATCTTAGCGAACTTCTCTTTTCCTTCACTTTAAAAAACAGATGTTCTCTCACTTTGAAATTTCTGAAAACTCTGTTCCTGTTTGCATAACTTTTCTACCTATCTTGGGCAACCTTCAAATTCTGCTTAATCCTTGCCATTTGATGTTCTATTTCGGTTAGCAATTCTTGCCCAACAACTGCTCTGTCTGCTGCATTATCCCAACTCACTGGGGTGTTACATTTCCTGCCATACAATGCCTCAAATGGACTCATTTTCAAGGAGGCGTGATACCCATTGTTGTAGGAAAATTCAACTAAATGGATATAATCTTCCCACTTTGATCGCTGATCCATCATATACATTCTAAGCATGTCCTCAATTATTCTGTTAGTCCTTTCTGTTTTCCCATCAGACTCTGGATGATATGTTGTACTAAGATTTAAATTTGTCCCAAAGCCTTTGAACAAACCCTTCCAAAATTGGAAGTAAATTTTGGATCTCTATCTGAAACTATTGCCTTAGGCACTCATTGTAGCCTAGCAACTTCTCTCATATAAATATCCGCAATATTTCTTGCCTTGTGTGTAGTCTTTACTGGAATGAAATGCGTTGCTTTAGTCAACTTATCCACCACCACCATGATGGAATCATGGTGCTTCACTGTTCTGGGCAACTTAGTAATAAAATCAACTGAGACAACTTCCCACTTCCATTCTGGAATGGGCAATGGATGTAGCAAACTTGCTGGGTGTCTATGCTCTGTCTTTACTTTTTGGCATTCTAGACACCTGGCTATGTAATTAGTCACTTCTTTCTTCATCCCTGGCCAAAAATATTGGTTTCTTATTGCTACAATTGTCTTCTGATATTCTGGGTGCCCGACATATGGTACATTGTGCATCTCCTTCAACACTGCATTTTTTAGCTCATTGGAATTTGACACATACACCTTACCTTTGTACATGAGAATTCCATCTTCTTTCAGCTCATAATAATTAAATTTCTGCTGAAAATTTCCTTGCTGCAATGTCTCTTTTATTTTTAAATAATTCTGATATGAATTTGCTACTGCAATAACTTTGTCTTTCAGATCTGTCTCGTACATGCGAATGGTTGCAATATGCACTTCATGAGCTCTCCTTGCCCTTTATGTGCTTAATTTTGAAGTCATATTCACTTAGAAATTCCAGCCATTTAGTGTTGGATGTCCAAACAAATGCTTCAGACCACAATGGTCTGTCCTTAGCCCGAATTTCTTACCCACAAGGTAATGCCTACACATTTTCAATGCATGTACAATCGCTGTTAACTCCAAGTCATGGGTAGCATAATTCCTCTCATGCTCTTTTAATTTTCAGGACTCATAGCATACCACATGATCCTTTTGACTAAGGACTCCACTAAGCCCTTCCTTCCATGCATCGGTGCTCACAACAAAACCTTCGTTTGGATCTGCAATCTTCAAGATTGGAGCACTTGTCAATATTCTTTTCAATTGTTGAAAACTCTCTTTACACTTGGAAGTCCATTCGAACTTTACACCCTTCTTTTGCAAAGAAGTGATTGGACTTGCAATCTTTGAAAAACCTTTTATGAATCTTCGATAATAACCGGCAAGACCCATGAATGATCTGACCTTCGTCACATTCTTTGGCGCTGACCATTCTCTAATAGTCTCTATCTTCTCATGATCCACTTCTATCCCTGCTGTTGATATTATATGTCCCAAGTAGTGAATCTTCTTTTGATAAAAGATGCACTTAGCTTAGCTTAGCAAATAGTCTGTGCTTTCTCAAAACTTGTAACACAATTCTTAAATGTTGCTCATGTTCCTCTTCTGATTTGGAATAGAGGAGTATGTCATATAGGAACACAGTCACAAACTTGTCCAGGTACTCCCTGAACACTCCATTCATCAAACACGTAAAACCTGATGGGGCATTTGATAGTCCAAATGGCACTACCGTGAATTCATAATGCCCATATCTTGTTCTGAATGTTTTCTTGCTGATGTTTTCTTCCCTTATCCTTGATGATAGCCTCATCTCAAGTCAATATTTGAAAAGATCCTTGCACCTTTCAACTGATCAAACAAATTTTCAATTCTGGGTAAATGATACCTATTCTTTATGGTAACCTTATTAAGTTGCCTGAAATCAATACACAACCTTAAGGTTCAATCCTTCTTCTTTACAAACAAAATCGAGGCTCCCCAAGGTGACACACTTGGGCGTATATACATCTTTTTCAACAACTCTTCATGCTGCATCTACAACTCCTTCAATTCTAGTGTACCCATTCTGTATGGTGTCTTAGACACTGGGGTAGCTCCTCGCACCAAATCGATAGAGAAATCAATGTCTCTCTTTGGTGGCAATCCTAGGACTTCCCTAAAAACATCTTCAAAATCCCTCAAGACCGGATGGTCTTCAATGCTCGCCGCTTTATCTTTGGCTGCCTCCTCCATGTGGGCTGCAAACACCTGTCATCCCTTCCTTAAACTCTTCTTCGACTGCATAGCTGAAATCTCTCTAACAACTACAACTCTTGGAATGCCTTAAATCTTGCCTTGTTGCCCTTCCTCATCAAGACATGTGATTGTCTTGTTGTAACAGTCTAAGACATCATGATGCTTTTCCAACCAATCCATGCCAATTAGATAGTGATATGAACCCAATGGTATGCTATTTACATCTACCTTCGTGTTGAGTCCATTCATGTCTATTTGATAATCTTTAACCAGCTCATTGATCTTTCTCTTAGCCCCCGTGGCTAACTGAACTAACCAAGATTTCTTATGCTTACTTCTTTGCAAGTGAAATCTTTCAACAATGTTAGCATTTATGTAACTATGGCTAGCTCTAGAATTAATTACAATTGCTATGGGCTGGTTATCAATCTTACCTTCCACTTTGATCATGGGGGATAGATATTCTGTCTGCTTGTTGTCCAAGGTTGCATAAATCCTTGGCATACTTCCTCCCATGTCTTCTACTATTTCAACCTCCTGAATGTTGTGAACAATCCTCATTCTTTCTCCTTTATGAGGGTAGTCCTTATATAAGTGATTCCCTCCACATCCCTAACATTGAACATGATGCTCCCTTGGCCTTTTCCTAAATGAATCTGCATTCTTTTGCTCATTTTGGGTTGCCTGACCTTGCTGACTTGCTTGGGAGTTATTTATGAAAAAGGGTGGCTTAAAACCTTTTTGTCTTTGATCCTTTTTCTTTTTCATCTTGTCATTCCGAGCCTTTTGGAACACTTGCCTTCCTTTGCTTTGCTCATAAAGGTGCCTTGCTCTCCTTATGGTTTCCTCCAAGGTCTTGGGGTTGTCATATTGAATCTTATCACTATAGAGGGAGGGTAACCCACTTAGAAACCTTTGGATTTTAACCTTCTCATCCTTGATAAAGTCAACATACTTCAACAATTCAAAGAACCGCTTCTCATATTCCTCAATTGTCATGGTTCCCAACTTGAGTTCAAAGAACTCTTTCATCTTTCTCTCATAGTAATGCTCGGACAAATATTTCTCTTGGAAATATCCTTTGAATTGCCTCCATGAGATTCTCTTCTTGAGGTTCTTGGCTTGCTTAAGTTGATCCCACCACATGGTTGCCTTTCCTTGCAAGTTGTAGGTGGCAATCCTAGCTTCTACCCGGGATGGGTAGTCATGCAGCTGGAAATATTTCCTCATTTCCAACAGCCAAGCCTCTGCCTCTTCTCCTTTCTTGTGCTCACCATTGAAAGTAGGTGGCTTTATTTTCCTGAGTTCACCTTGCATGATGTCTGCCTCAGGCCTTCTTCTTTGCCTCCGAACAAGAGACACACTTGGGCTGCTTCCTGGTCTTGAACTTGCATGAGTTCTTCTAGTGGACTGCCTTGGAGAATGATGGAGCCTATTCATGCTTCTTGACTGCCTATCATTTCCATGATCATCCCTTTTGCTGTGAGATCTAGATGCTGATACTTGTCTAGCACTAGTTGCTTGCTTGGTGCCAAAATCTTTGTTAACTCTGAAGTATCTCTTCTTGAGCCTTTATAATCCCTTTCATTATCATCCCTGTAACTCTACACTTCCCTGTGCAGACTTCTCATAGTGACAGTCTCTTGCCTATTTCTTCTTCCATTTGACTATGTCTCAGCATTCCCCATGCTGATAAGCAGACCTCTGAACTCTCCCCCATGGCTGTAAGACCCTTGAGCATCTTCCATGACTTTAGTCCTCATATAAGAACTAAATTTCTTTCTGTACCTCTAATTCTGCAAGATGTGCAACCAATAAAATTTGTTAGGCTAAAATAATTAACAAGATCCATGAAATTATGTACAAATGTGTTCCCATAATGTATTAGAATTCTTTCTTTCATAAGTTCACTTGAAAAGTTTCAACACTTTTCTATCTATTCGAACTCGCGGACTTGCGGACTCTCGAAAGCATAATTTTTCCTTTCATATGTCCGGCCGAAAAGTCTCAACACTTAGATTATTTTTCCATCTATTCGGACTCATGGACTCGCGGTCTTGTGGACTCACGAAAGCATAATTCTTCCTTTCATAAGTCCGTTCGAAAAGTCTCAACACTTAGATTATTTTTCCACTTCTTCGGACTCGCAGACTCGCGGATTCAGGGACTCACAATCTTGTAACCTTTCTTTTATAAGTCTATCCGAAAAGTTTCAACACTTCGTCAATTTTCCACTTCTTCGGATTTGCAAACTCACAGACTCATGGACTCATAATAAGTCCAACACTTAGCCATTTTTACCTTTGCGGACTCACAGACTCATAATAAGTCCACCACTTAGCCATTTTTC
The DNA here is from genome assembly GCA_009831015.1 of Picea engelmannii. Taxonomy (NCBI): domain Eukaryota; kingdom Viridiplantae; phylum Streptophyta; class Pinopsida; order Pinales; family Pinaceae; genus Picea; species Picea engelmannii. The sequence continues at coordinate 354,046 of ML779169.1, forward strand.
TAACTTTGCGGACTTCTAGACTCACAGATTCACGGACTCACGGACTCATAATAAGTTCGACACTTAGCCGTTTTTACCTTTGCGGACTCACGGACTCATGGACTCATGGACTCATAATAAGTCCAACACTTAATTGTTTTCTAACTTTTTGCCTCCGTGTACCTGCCATCTTGGCAGTACACGTCATCGACTGCCACGTGGTCCCTCCCATGTCATGCTGACATCAACATATGGAAAAATTACTTAAAATTTTACAATTTCGCCTATTTTTGAAAATCCCAAAAATGCTCAAATTTGCCCAAAAATGAAATTCCTTCTTGGGTCGTCAATAGAGCTCTACGACTAAGCTCAAAACAACCAAATCAAGGCTTGTACATAAACATTTGTTCAATGCTTTTCTAATTCGACTCTTTCACTTCGAAATTGCCATTATTTAGCTGTAGGAACTTGGGGCTTTTGCCCAATTTCATCTAATTTCACCACGGAACATCGTAACATTTTGTCAAACAATTTGCAAATGAACTCTTCCTGACATTTTGTCAAACAGTTCGCTTGCAAACTCTGTAATTTTCACTTTTGCGTTCCACTTAATTGGCTCGTCTAGGCTTAGTGTTGACAATTGGGCTCTGATACCACTTTGTAACATACCCAACCTCCATGGCTGGTTATGCCACACAAAGACTTTCTCTTTATCAACTTTGATACCATTTTAATAACACACCTAGCCTCCAACGAGGAAATAATAGGTGCGGAATACACATAACACGATACTTCTGCTAATTAAAGCCATTCTTTTACGGTTATCTGTTTTCCCATAGCCTACAACTACAATTTATAACAAATTTAGCTACAGAAATAACCATAAAACATATGCCTCATAATCAACATGAGATACAACTAAGCTGTTCATTACAACAACATATAAGTCATTCTCATTCACGTGGAGTTCATGCACATCAATAACACATGTAAATAACTCAGTACAGATAAAACACTTATCTTAAACAAGATTTGTGCAACGAGCTGCTTGGGGCAGACGTTCCACCCAACCGTAGACTGATTGTTCCAAATCTCAAAAGCCAGTCACCCCCGAGCTGAGGCTAGCAATCCACAAAAGCAGGTGGTCTCTCACAGTCCACTCCCAACTCATAAATCTCTCAACCCAACTGATATTCTCCTACAACTATCCCAACGTTTCCACTAGCTCTCTTCCGCTTGACCTGCCCAACCCAAGGAATGCACCATTCGCTTATCAAGGTTATCCCAAGGGATGTACCGTTCGTTTATCAAGAGTCAAGACTAACCCAAGGAATGAGCCATTCATTTATCAATGTCTCTCTAGCACATGCAGCTAGGAATCTCTCAGCTGGGAATTCAAGGGAAACTGCTGCTAGGAAAACTATCAGCGAACCAACAACACACTTGTTGTTTCTGTGCAACTCACGCAAGAGCTCGCTCTCCGGCTTGACAACCAGGCTCTTCAGTTCTCCAGCTCCAGTTCGCTCCAATTACGCTCCAGACTTCGCCCTCTCTGGATGCACCAACTCCCAGCTCCCTTTTGCTTCCCACGCACGAACTTGACTAACCACCCAAACTGTTCGAACTGTTGTTACTTCTCTCGGTGGATTGTACTCAAGTCCCATGTGCCCAATAACTTCGGGACGTGACCGCTCACACCCACCCTCAATCAAAAAGATGTGACCACTCGCACCCACCCTCTTACACGTATTCAATGATTGGCTTTGGGAACACTCAATCAGACATCGAAAGGTTCATATACAATAGCGGATTTAGGAAAACAGGTTAAATCTATAAACATGGGCAATTTCCCCCTTGGACCTGTTATCGCACGGTTTGTAGGAAAGGTCCAAGAGCTTGAGTCAGGGCTTGAAACCGGCGTAACAGGAGCTTCCCCACCCACTGTCACCTCGATGGGGAGCTCTTTCTATTTAGGAGGGCAAGTCCAAGGGAGACGTC
>ML779169.1:376301-391671 GCA_009831015.1 Picea engelmannii
AATAAATGTGAGACAAAGCTCCTCCAATATGGGATGTCCTTAGCCATAAGCGTAGATATGAGTGCAAGTAACCTCCTCAAGGTGGACATCTCCTAAAAATAGGGTTTGAATAAAGTCAAACCTCCAAGGATAGCATGTGTGAGACCTTTGAGAGAAACTTCTCATCAGTAAGTCAAGGATGAGTGGGCAATGTGGCATCAAATGGTGGATGCCCTCCTCAAATCAAATTCCAAACAAGTGGATCCATGAAACAAGGCATCGATGCTTAACTAACTCCATGAAGAAAGGGGGTGACCTTCATCACCAATAAAATAAGATCATGCCTAATAACACAGGAATAGGTGTGCAAGGTGGCCTCATAAGATGGAGCGCTCAACAACAAGGCATAGAAAAATATGCAATAAACCACTCAAGCTCAAAGTCTAAGATGTAACAACCTTCCATAAGTGTGCCATGGGCTAGCTCCATAAAGCAAGAGATCAAATGTATCACCATCAATCCATTTTCCAATTCATCCACATGATCAACCAATTCATCAAGAAGGGGAATGACCTCATCAAAAGATGCATGAAATGATGAGAAGTGTGTATATGCCTCCATGTATGAGCCAAAGAAGGGGGCACTCTAAATATGACCATGATCCATCTCCTAAGCATCCCATCCATGTGTGAAAAACATCCATAAGAGCTAGGGCATTGAAGTAATGGGCCTCTAACCATGCTAATACCCACTCATCAAAGTAATAGACCATATGAAAAAGACGTGGGTGGGGTGCATGCCAAGCACTCTATGTCATGATGAAACCAGCTGAATGAAGATGCCAATACAATGTCAACTTAGCCCAAAAGTACTAGGGAGTTCCATCAAAGGAGTCATATATCCTCACATGCAATAATCTAGCATAAATGAAGGCTAGAACATCACATGGCCAATTGTAATGCAATCTCTCTATGATAAGTCAGTATACCTAGCAAAACACCATCATCGAGACATCCATAACTACATCATCTCATCAACCATCATCCAAGGCATCCAAAATCATCAAGTGGACTCACAACCCCTAGGCCATCCAAAGCTCCATCAACCTGTAAACCTGCCCTTGTACTAAAAATCACAAGAGTAGTGAAAAAATTCACTAGTGTAGGCCTCATGCAAAATGAGGTGACTAAAGTCCCTATGATCTCAATTAAACAAGTAGATTGCTGATGCAGAAATAAATTTCAGACCATAGCATTAATCACACAATTGCTGGAAATCAAATAGCGGAAGCATAAACAATTTCACACATACATAGGTAATTAAATCCCCGTGTGTTCAAGTGAGCAACAAGTAATTTGTTCTTTTGGGCGGCGACAACAAACATATTGTGGTGTTTTGGGCAGCTTCAACCATCATTTCCTGCGTGTTTAGGCAAGCAGCAAGCTTTCTTGGTGGTCATTTGAGTGCTTCCATTATCCATATTATTCATTGCAGATCTGTTTTTCTTTTTTTGCAGCAATGGCTTCCAACCAAGCTACTTCTCTGCCTCCAACTCCTAAATCCAAGAAGATGAATGAGTTCTATCTTCTTTGGAGGTGCATGTTAAGAAGATTGCATAAATTCTCAGTGGTGGTTTATGGGAGTTGGAGTGCAATCTATGTCATCAACCATATAAGGGCTCTTACCCAAGATTGAAAGCACACTTTTTGTAGGAATCGGGAAAGGGTCTTGATGGTTGCAAAAAAACAACCGATCCAAAAGAGAGGGAGAAGTATGAGAAAGAGCAAATTGAGGTTGATAGGATGCAAAGAAGACATGAACAACTTGCTAATGCTGTTCCCTAAGATCCTAACATTGAGCCAAGGATTGTGCATGAAGCAAGGAAGAAGAAAGCAACTCAACAACACCAAGAAGCATCAAAAAATTGAAAAGGTTCTTCTTCTGCATTTTAAGAGAGGCGAATAACTAAAATGGTGAATGTTCAAGGGAGAGACGAAGCTGAACGAAGAGTAGCAAGGGCCATCTATGCTTGTGGTATCCCTTTTAATGTTGTTCGGTCTTCTTATTGGCAAGATATGGTGAGGTTAATTAACATATTTCCTCAAGGGATCAAGGGGCCTAACCATGAAAAACTCCAAACTGATTTGCTCCAAAAGTAGGAGCTTGTTGAGGATGTCTTGGCACCTATTCATGCTTCATGGAGTAGCTTTGAGGTTACTATTATCTCGGATGGATGGTTAGATACTAGGTATAGGACATTGATCAATATCATTACCATTTCACCGAAAGGAGCAATGTATTAAAAGGCCAAAAACTGTTTAGGTCAGGTAAAGGATGCCCAATTCGTTGCTGATATTTTAATCAAATCTATTGAGTAAATAGGGCTTGCTAAGGTGGTGCAAGTTATCATGGATAATGCATCGGTTTGCAACACATGTTTGATTGTTGAGAGCAGGTATGATCACATTTTTTGGACTCCTTTCATTGTCCATAATTTAAATATGATTATAGAAGAGATTGAGAATAAAGTTCTATGGATTAAAGATCTCACAGGGTAGGCTAGGGACATAGTTAAATTCGTCACCAACCACCACCAATCTCGAACAATATTTCAAAAATACTCCATATTGGAGTTGTTGAAAGTTGTTAAGACAAGATATGCTTCAAACTTCAACTTGTTGCAATGCCTTGTTGAGGATAAGTAGCCATTAGTTTCTTTTGTGGTGAGTAAACTTTGGCCTAAGTGGAGACAAGCAAATTCAAAGTGGGGAACTATGGTGCGTGTATTGTGTATTGATGAGGAGTGGCGGAGCAAGATTATATTTCTCATTCAAGTTCACATCATTTGCATTTGAGGTTCTCCGAAGTCATGACACAGATAAACCTTTCTTGGGAGAGGTTTACGATGGCATGGTTGGGAGAACTATGGAAATCATTTCACAAGAGTCTCCTCAACTTTTATTTGTTGATGTTCTTTTTGCTGATTTGGTGAAGAATATCATTAGTGAGAGGTGGAACCATTTCAACACTCAATTACAATTTTATCACATGGCCTGAACCCAAGATTTATCATGAAGACCTAATTGCTTAAAGCAATGTGAAGAGGAAAGCACCACACAAGGATTGGGAGGTGGCGAATGTAGTGAAAAGAGCCATGATGAGAATATTTGTAGCTCATTTACACAGGGAGGTGAAAGAAGAATTTGCTAGTTTTGCTGTTGGATTGGATGATTATTCAGACATATCATCTTTGGATGAGAGGAGCACAATGAGTCTGGATAGATGGTGGATTTATCATGGGGCAAATGGGATTAATCCTCCCTATTCGTACTCTTTCACAAGTGGCAAGATTTTCATCAGTAGATAGGAATTGGAGAACTTACGATTTTATTCATTCCATGAAGTGCAACAAGTTGGGTTTGCAGAAGGTTGAGGATCTTGTTTGTATGCTTTCCAACCTTTACCTTGCATCTCAGAGGGGTCTGGAATATAACTGTGGGCCTTGTTGCCGTCCTAATACACACCTGGGTTAACGTGGAAGAAACCTTCAATCCACTTGGTGTGTCCTTGGGGGCAAGTCTTGAGTCAAGGTGCTGTCACCTGATCCTCAACTCCTCCATCTAGGCCAACTCCTAGCAAAGCCAAGGGGGGTAGTCCCTATAAAAATAAAACTAAGGCTTTTCCAAACTAAGAAAGAAAAACACTTTAATCTAGGAGTTTATTGCTGAAAATAAAATTCGATCATTCACCACTTAACATTTATCATCATAAAGAACATTTGCTCATGAAACATTTATACATCAAAAGGATACAACATCTGCAATAATCAAGAGCATAAAGAAGATTAGATAACATGCACAAGTAAAACTGCTCACATAAGAAAGATTGAAAGTATATTTTAACCAGTGCCTTAAAGGGAGTCGTGGGTAGTGTAGATCGAAGATTTTATTAAGGTAAATTTTGTAATTAGTTGGTAAAAAGTGTTTGGCCCCCTTATGTATTATTCACCAATCTAAAACTTGCCGACTGGGTGTGCCGCAGGTCCAACGAGGCGAGTTACCCCTTGACTTGACACACTCCACCTAGGGTAGAGGTCTTAGACGAATAATACCACTCAGAGATTGCCCTAATTATACTAGCAAGGTTCAATTACTTGATAAAAATAAAACAACTAGATCACACACCTTGCTTTGTAAATGAGACACTTACACAAAACACTTGAAAATGAAAGAAATGAATTGCAACAATTAAGTTTATATACCCTGCTTTGTATTTGAGAGAGATCAACAAGATATTGCTTGAAAATTAAATGTTGTTGCAAAATTGATTGAAGAAAGAAAATTACTTGAAACTAAATATGCATGAAATCTGAGAATTGGTTTAACATGCACGAAGTTAGAGTGTTGTAGTGTGCTTGATAAGTTTGACTTGTGTAATTGATTGTTAGATTTAAGCATGCACAACTTTAAGAGACAAAAAAAACAAACCACAACACAAATCCCCTTAAGGGGATGAAGAAACTGGGCATAAAGGGCCCTCTTTTATTGCACTATTACAATGGAGAACTGGAGTTCTCTTTGAGCTTTTAGCTCCTTTAGAAGAAGAGGGATCCTTATTTTTGGATCGTCAAGGAGAGTACAAGAAGAAAAGAGAGAAAAAAGAAACTTCATTTTGATGAAGTCACAACCCCCCAGGGTGCCCTGGAAGCCTTGATTTTGCCTAAAACAGGCAGAGTCTCCTCTTGAATCTGTAATTGCTGCAATAAAACAGCAAGTAAATCAAGCTAGAACAAGCTAAGAAAGAGTTCTAAACAAAAAAATTTTATCAAAAATTTTGAAATTTTCTCTAAGGCAAAAAGGTAAATTTTAGGGCTTTTTTGAGACTTAAAACAGACCTAACTTAGGCTCTTTTTAGTGACTTCTGTTTGCTGTTTTAGGACAGCAAGCAGTAAACCTCTAAACAACTAGATAAACAATTTAAAACTAAGCATAAGTTTTGATCTAAAGTGTAGATGAAAAGACCAAGAAAATGTCTAAACGTGCCTAGATCTATCTTTTAAAAAAGTTGACAAATTATAATTTGATCTAGGAAACAAATGCATGCGGCCTTTAGATGCTGAAAATAAACTTTAAAGCAATTGTAAACAGCATGCAACCAAGAAAGAAAAGAAGGGGAAAGAATTTTATCAAAATTTGAGTTTCGCTTGAGCTTGGAAAATTTGAGCTATGGGGTTCTCCTTGATGTGAAGAAGAGGGTGAATGCCTTCCTTAAGAACTCCTTGGACAGAAAAAAGGAAGAAACCGAGCTCCTTTGCCTCTCCAAAAGATTGGTATTACTTGCAATACTGATACCTGCAAGTTCTTGTATTTGGTGTTTCTCTTACACAAAATCTTCAATAGCACATTAGTTTAATCAAAAACACACATGCAATGAAATGTTTGAGTATAGATCAACAAGTAAATTGACTAATAAACAAATTAAACAACTTACTCCGTCTAGATAACAATATCCCTATGATTAGCCAAATAGCAAAGATACTATGCATAAAATCAATACAACATCACCTCATGTATCCAAGATTCATCCACACATTTGAGTCCACACACCAAAGCTAGCTCCAAAGTCTTTATTATTTCAGAAGAAGATACAACATTACAATGCTTTCTTGCCCAAGATTCCACTCACTAAAGGAGAGGTCGACCATTTCTTAAATAAGAATGGGAGTTGACAATCCCTAAGTAATGCATGCACTAGGGTTAGGTTTAGGGTTTAGGTAATGCGTGAGGATATGAGGGAGTTACGTGGGAGTGAAGGGGAGTGTAGTGGAGAGGAGTTAGGTAAAGGGGAGAGGGAGTGGAGTGAAAGGGGAGTGGAGGCGAGTGAAGGGAAGTGAGAGTGGGAGTAAGGGGGAGTGATGGGTTAGTTAAGTGAGGCGTGGGTCCCTTAATAGACGCGTTAGGGTTTGGGAATGCGCCACTTAGGAGAGGGAGTTGAGTTCCCTCATTGGGATCTCCTCCCACTCCATGTCATCTCAATCAAGTCGACTTCTCCCTTAGCTAACTCGCCTTTAGGCCCCAATCAATTGTGGACATGAAAAAACATGTCTCAATCATGTTCCCCAGTTCTCCTAAAATTTAGGAGATTAATTAAATTACCCCTTTTCCATAAATTTCGAGTAAAATTCATTTTTTAGTGATAATAATCACTTTTTAGTCTCGAAAGATGGGAAATAGGCGTTTACATGATACTCTGGACTGGAAAACGACTGTAAATATGACATTTGACAATGTTTGATGCCATATTTTTTACATTTATTGACTTAGAATTAATAAATTCCATTTTTGCGGGAATTTAATTAATTCATTGAAAACTTAAAAAAAACCTATCAAACCTAGCCGTAATTTCCCAATGACTGAGACACTATGTCCTAGTATGAGCTTATATACATTCAAACACTAGACATTGGATTTTCCATGCCAAAACCTGCTTGCCAGCACATACTCCGGCTTTGGAGCTAAGTCTTCTGAGTGAAAAAATTTATAAATTATTTTTTCTTCTCACTGAGTCAAGCGAAGAAAATAATTAACAAGTAGAAAAAAACACTCCAAAGTATGTGCTCACTCCTGGTCTTGGGTGGCCAATAGCCTTTTACAATCTCTCATACTTGGGGCATTTATTACAATGGTGAAAATGCAGAAAAAAGAGGTCTTTTACAAGACCGGATGAACTCTGAACTGTGCATATATGAGCACTGGTTGCTCATTCTTTGGCGGCTCTTCAGGAAATCCAGCTTGTGCAAACTGGTGGATAACATGCCTTATAGAGATTGGGATGTGGATCTAGAATCCCTAGACTCAGACATCTCTCTTGTTGTATTGAATCTTGAGGAACCTAGAAGTGGAATAGGAAATACTTTTTCCATTCCACAATCCAATGCGGAATGTACATGTTATTCTATTTTTTGGCATGAAGATGAGGATGATGACTATTAGACTTTAGCAACTTTTATCTCATGTGTTATTTCTCTATTTGATACATGTAACATTGTAGCCTAATATATAAAGGTTGATTTTGGATATATAGGCTCATTTATAAAGTCTGTTTTTGGATATTGCTGATTTCATAATGTAATCATCTATGGGAAATAATATAGAGATGGGTTTGCTAGTAAATTGTGACTTGTGGCTTGTCATTTAGATGTTCTTGCTCATTTATTCATTATGCTTTCTTTCGAGGTTTCAATATAATGTGCTATTATGAACATAAAAATACACATAAAATAAGATATTAATAATATAATAATTAAATGATATTAATAAATAATAATTACTAATAATGAAAAGACATGGCTATTGGTTATGGGCACCCTTGCGTGGGTATATAAGCGAGCCCTCTTTTCTCAATTGTAATCATCTTTAATCTTTTATCAATTCAACATCTATTCATAATATTCTGTCTTCCATTAAATAACATGTTTACTGTTACAGTGGTATTAGAGCAGGTTCTGATCTAGCTCTTGCCAATTAAATTCACACCATGTCCCTGTCTTCATCTCAGCGCCTGTATCATGTCCACTCCACACAGACCCGCGCCCTACTTTTCCTAACTCAACCTTGTGTCTAATTCCTAAACCGTTCCTCTCCCCGAATTTTTTTTTTCGTAAACTCCCGGTAACCATAACCACGTCCCCCCTTAAACCCTGTCTTCTGTAACCGTTCCATGTGTGCCTGCCCCCTTTCCCCTTAACCCTGTCCCCCGTAACCCGTGCGCTAGCTTTTCCGACCTATTACCTGTCCGTCAGTCCGATAGACCCCCCGCATCTTCCATCTCCAGCCCGTGTCCAACAACCTCATCCTCTTTCTTGTTCCTCCGTCCGCCAATCCCGACAACCACCCGACAACACTATCACTCCTCCATTGCGTCACCCTTGTCCCCCACTACCCCCACATTCCATCCCGTGTTTTCCTTACCAACCCGTTCAATTCCGTCTCGTTTGACCAACGTTGACTTAATTCTCCTTTTCCGTACGGTTGTACAATTCCACCAAAGCTCATACCTTTTAAAAATATTATAAAAAAATTAATTCATAGATTATTAATTTTTTTTTTATATATAAAAGAGCTAAATTCATAAAGTAGTGAAAAAGACTAGCTTTATATATAATAATAATAATAATAATAACTATAATAAAACGCGTCTATAAAATCTAGTGAAAATTGCGAGAAAGTACTCACCCCCAAATACTAGGAAAATGTCGGAATTAAAAACTCAGATTGAAAAAGTAGACCAAGAATGTACAAATGCCCGACAATTAGTTGAAAAGGCAATACGAAAAACTAATGATGAGCTGAGAGAATAAATAAGGATTAGCAATGAGGCGCTCAAACAAGAATTGATCCATAATCTTAAAGAAAAAATTTCAGCGGAAGTCGGAATTGAATTGCGACAAGCCATAGATAATCTAAAACAAGATCTTAAAGACAATATTTTCCAAGAACTCGGTGTAAACCTACAACGAGCTTTGGGAAACTTTAAACGAGAAATAAAAGACGATTTGCAGCAAATCCTGGTTGTGATAACACAACATCAGGAAGAAAAGCATAATGAGCTTTTAAATTTAATAAAAGGCCAAGGACACCAACAAGCCACCCAACCATAACCAAGTAACTCAAGCACATCTAAAACATCACCATCGTCGTCACCACCACCTCCCTACAATTCAAATTCCCAACCTATATCACAATATCAACCCTTAATGATTTATCCTCCTAAAGCCAAAATTGAACTATCAAAATACAATGGAGGCGATAACCAATGCGTGGCTTGGTTTAACAAAATTGAAGAATATTTCCATATATATAATATTACAACCGATGAAGAAAAGGCTAAATATGCGTCGATGTACCTCGAAGGCACTGCATACAATTGGTACCTGTGGTGGAAAGGAAGAATCCAATCATACACTTGGAACTCCTTCAAAAACGATTTTTTTAAAAGATTCCAGGGCATTTCAGAGCAAGAATTTTTCTCAAAACTCATTAGGTTACAACAAAAAGGCAACGTAGACGAATTTACACACCAATGGGAAGCCCTTGCCACTCGAGTATTTGGATTATTTGATAATCAATTATTCCAGTCTTACATAGGTGGCGTCAAGCCACATATCCAAGATGAGTTAAAATTGCATGAGGTTACAACTCTTGAAATAACAAGACGCAAGGCAAAAGCAACAAAAGAAAAACTAGAAGGCCAATCAAGATTCGACAAGTTTTACTCAAGAAGGAACATACCCTAGAATGCAAACACAAAAACTGACAAATATATACCACCCAATCTACGAGAAGATAAAAGAAGAAGTTTGGATAACCATAGAATAAGAGAAGGCAAATGTAAATGTTGTGGAGAAAAATCGGACACAAGACATAGGCGTCGCATAGAAGACAATTCAAAAAAATTATATACTTGTGAAGCAGAAAACAACGATGAATCAAATTCAGAAGAATCAATAACTGAAGAAATGGAAAGCAACCAAAATGAGGTGTCAAATCTCATGGGTAACGACACACCAAGAATATCATTAGCAACCATCACGGGCATTAGCCAACCACAAACTCTCAAATTAAAAGGACACATCAAAAAAGATAATGTCACAGTATTAATTGGCACAGGAAGTACCCACAACTTTCTCGATGTCAATGTTGAGGAACCTCAAATTATTTGTATATCTGGTCCCGGACATGAAGTTAATAGTTGCAGATGGTAAGAAAATCGAAAATGTAGGAAAATGCCATAAGGTGAAACTCCAAATCCAAGATTTCAATTTGGAATCCGAATTTTACACCGTACCCCTGGGAGGAGTAGACGTGGTTTTAGGAGTCCAATGGTTGCAAACTTTAGGCACATACTCAGTTAATCATCAAGAGCATTTCATCAAATTCAAATGGCAAGGGAAAACGTATAAATTATATGGTTTCCAACCTCCCCAAACACAAGTTGTATCATCCCAACAGATGGAAAAGTTGATCCGGAAAGGAGCAACTGCCTATTTTATCCAATGCCACCAAATGGAAATACAAGAATCAAAACATGACTTTAGAAACTCAAAAATCCAAGATCTTATTCAAAAACACAAGAAGGCATTTCAAGACCTCCCCATGGAATTACCACCACAAAGAAGAATTGAACATATAATTGAAGTTAAACTAGGATCAAGTCCAGTCAAGGTTAGACCATACAGATACCCCCATCATCATAAAACAAAAATAGAAAGATTAGTCCAAGACTTGTTAAAATGTGGTGTTATCACAAAAAGTAGAAGCCCATATGCAACCCTAGTTGTATTAGTACGAAAGAAAGATGGTTCCTTCAGATTATGCATAGATTATCGTGGGCTTAACAAGATAATAGTCAAGAATAAATTTCCCATTCCTTTCATCGACGAAATGTTGGATGAACTTCCTGGAGCTAGATTTTTTTCAAAACTTGATTTGAGATCAAGGATATTACCAGATTAGAGTAAGATTAGAAGATGTACCCAAGACCGCCTTCCAGACTCACGAAGGACACTACAAATTCAAGATGATGCCCTTTGGGCTAACTAATGCCCCTGCTACCTTCCAAGCAACTATGAATGAACTATTTCATCCACACCTAAGAAAATATGTCTTAGTCTTCTTTGACGACATTCTAGTGTACAACAAAACATGGAGGGGGAACACATCAATCATTTGGGACAAGTATTATCTATTCTAGAAAAAAATCAATTCTATGCAAAAATGTCAAAATGTACATTTGGCAAGGAGGAAGTAGAGTATCTCAGTCACATTATATCCAAAAAGGGAGTCAAGGTAGACCCAAATAAAATCAAAGCAATTACACAATGGCCCAGGCCAAAGAGTGTATCTAAGTTAAGAGGATTTTTAGGCTTGGCAGGATACTATCGAAGATTCGTCAAAAACCATGCTCATTTAACTGTCCCCCTAACAAATCTCCTAAAGAAAAACTCCTTTCAGTGGAATGAAGATCCTGAAAAATGTTTTGAAAATTTAAAGAAAATTATGTCCACAACCCCTGTGTTAGATACACCTGACTTTTCTAAACCTTTCATAATCGAATGTGATACCTCAGGTTTTGGGATCGGAGCAGTCTTGATGCAAGATGGACACCCTATAGCATTTGAAAGCAGTAAACTAAACAAAAACGAATGCTTATAGTCCACATACAATAAGGAAATGCTCGCAATCATGCATGCATTAACAAAATGGTGACAATATCTCTTGGGAAGCAAGTTCTTGATATGTATGGATCATAATAGCCTACAATATTTGTTACAACAAAAAACATTGACTACTGAATAACATAAATGGATAGAGAAAATTGCCTCATTTGATATGGAGATATTACATAAGAGAGGGAAAGATAACATAGTGGCTGATGCCCTCTCACGGAAAGATGAAGAAGCACAAATTTCAGAATGGTTGAACAAAATCTGAACTGAATATGCCAAAAACACAGAGACATGTTCCATAATCAATGATTTAACCCAATACCCCAAGTTTGAATGGAAGATGACATCTTATGGTATAAGGGAAGAATTTATTTGAATACCAATTCAAAATTTAAAACCAAGGTACTCCAAGAAACCCATGACTGTCCGGCCGCAGGTCACGTCGGATTTTTCAAAACATATTATAATGCTCGTCAATCATTTTTTTGGAAAGGGATGAGTGCAGATATTTAAAAATATGTAGGAGAATGTGACCTTTGTCAAAGAAACAAGAGTGAAAATATATTAACACCTGGGGTACTCCATCCGTTACATATTCCTAATAAAAAATGGGAAGACATTTCAATGGATTTCATTGAAGGATTACCCATATCAGAAGGAAAAAATAAAATCTTAGTGATAGTAGACAGACTAACCAAGTATGCACATTTTATGGGAGTAAGAAAAACAAACTCCGCAAAACAAATAGCTGAAGTCTTCTGTAAAAACATTTATAAATTACATGGTTTTCCCAAGGTCATCGTCAGTGATAAAGATGCCAAGTTTAAAGGGAACTTTTGGAGGGAGTTTTGCAAACAAATCGGGACATCTCTTAATATGAGTTCAGCTTACCATCCTCAAACAGATGGTCAAACAGAAATTGTCAACAAATGCTTAGAAACCTACCTTCGTTGCTTCGTCACTGATAAGCAAAATAAATGGCTTCAATGGTTGCACCTCGCTGAATGGTGGTATAACTCCACATATCACACATCGGCTAAAATGACACCATTTCAAGCTCTTTATGGATATCGACCACCATCTTGGAAAGAGTTAGCCACAAATCAAACAAAAGTTGCATCGGTAAAAAATCGTTTAGACGAAAGTCAAAAGTTGTTCAAATACTCAAGGAAAACTTAGCAACAGCAAGAAATAAAATGAAGCAACACGTTGACCAACACCAAACAGAAAGAGAATTTGAAGTTGGAGAATGGGTATTTGTAAGACTTCAACCCTACAAACAGTTATCTCTAAAACACCAAGGAAATAATAAATTGGCTCCGAAGTTCTATGGACCATATCAAATTAACAAAAGAATCAGTCACGTAGCTTATGGGTTGGAATTACTAGATATAAGATGTATCCACAACGTTTTTCACGTATCGTGTCTAAAAAAAGTTTTAGGGCAACACCAAAAGGTGAAAACAATGCTTCCTATGTTGGATGAAGAAGGAAGAATCATTTTAGAACCAGAAGCCATTATTGCCACTAGAGAAAAAAAAGTTGCGATCTCGCGTAATCAAGGAATATCTTATTAAATGGAAAAACCTTCCAGAAGAAGATGCAGCATAGAAATCATAACAATTTCGCCAGTTACATCCGTCGTTACTAGTGCTTTGAGGACAAAACAATTTTAAGGGGAATGTAATGTTATGAACATAAAAGTACACATAAAATAAGATATTAATAATATAATAATTAAATGATATTTAATAAATAATAATTACTAATAATGAAAAGACATGGCTATTTTGGTTATGGGCACCCCTGCGTGGGTATATAAGTGAGCCCTCATTTCTCAATTGTAGTCATCTTTAATCTTTTATCAATTCAGAATATTCTGTCTTCCATTAAATAACAGGTTTACTGTTACATGTGCTAATTATAAAATTTTTGGGGTCATGTTTCTAGTGCATACCCATTTTGCCGTAATGTGCAACTTACTGAGAATCCATTCAGAGTTTATCCGAACTGACTCATCCTCATCAACCCTGTCTCCTATGGGTTTGAGCTGATCTCTCAACTCAGTGATCTTCATCAATGATCAGATAGCTTGCCATAGTATCAATCTTGCTCAATGTGGGTATTGGTGAGCTTGTTCTTCAAAAGCATCCCATAGGATATGTTCACACTTTGCTATGCAGTGACCAAGGCATCTTACATATCTTTCACTGTCTTCTTCTCAGTGATGTGAGGGATCAATTGGTCCTTCACCGAGTCAAGGATGATTCGCTTTGCTTTGGCCTTCTTATTGTGTTTGGCCAACTGAATCAGATCGATAGGAGGTGTAACCTTGTTCTCAATAAAACCCC
This sequence comes from Picea engelmannii, assembly GCA_009831015.1. Classification (NCBI taxonomy): domain Eukaryota; kingdom Viridiplantae; phylum Streptophyta; class Pinopsida; order Pinales; family Pinaceae; genus Picea; species Picea engelmannii. The sequence goes on from ML779169.1 coordinate 389,859, forward strand.
ACAGATCAACTTCCACCAAGAGCATTTGCTGTTTGCACTTCCAAGGTGTAATGTTGGAAGCACCATCCAATTTGTCATTCTCTCTGGGACCGAGAGATGTCATCTTGCAGCTCTACAAACAAAAACTCTGGCAATAGATCAACCAGAAATAAATTAGATCAACAACCTCTCATATGTGTAAATCAGCTCTTTCAGGTAAATGATAACACCACAGTTACTAGAGTATGACTAGCATCTAACCCTAAAACCTCTCACAGGTCCAAGTGCCTATCTCAAGCATGGATTAACATCAATCACTAAAGAAAGGGTATCACACCCAGTAAAATCTTCTGACATCTTGCTCTCACAGAAAACAGTTCCATCCATATAGGGATTCCGTGAAGATTTCAGATGCACAATGTTGATAACTTGATACCATGTAAATTTTTTAAGTCATAGTATAAATATGCAGTTGAGGAATAATCTACAGGTCCTAAAATGGAAAGCCATTTTTGCACCTATCAAAACATAAGATTTTGCAGTTGAGGAATAATCTACAGGTCCTAAAACAGAAATCCATTTTTGCACCTATCAAAACATAAGATTTTGCAGTTGAGGAATAATCTACAGGTCCTAAAACAGAAAGCCATTTTTGCACCTATCAAAACATAAGATTTTGCATCTTCTTATACTCTGTAATGAAATATTCAAGAAGGCAAACACTGTATACTACAAGAAATACAAAACAACAAAGAGTAGGATCTCAGCTTCATGAATTTGCAATCTGGAAACTTGAAAATTCCTAGGCTGCAGGGGAGTGCCCCCCCCCCCTCACGCCTCCGCTCCCGAAGCGCGCTCCCTAAGGGAGTGCTTAGGAATCACACTCCCTGGACAAGGAGCTTTACGCTCCCTGAGCGCTCCCTCCATTAAAAAAACGCTCCCTAAGGATTCCTCTTCAATTCGCGCGTGTGAGGCAAGAGAGGGTAACTTTTTTTTGCGTGAGTGGGAACCAAGACAAGGTTCCATAAGAGAGGAAAATGTATGGCTAGGGTTTCTAAGGGAATAAAACACTGACTCACTCCATTTTTCTTTCATTCTATTTCTCATTTCACTCTTCTTTGCTAGGAGGGTTTTGAGAGGGTTCTTGCTAGTTGTTGATGGGATTGAGGGAACATTGAAGGAGAACGAAGGGAGATTTGAGAGCTTGGAACGGATTGGAGAACTTGGAAGGAATATTGAAGGCTTCCATAGGGAGATTTGAGAGTTTGGAAGAAAGATTGAAGGCTTCCATTTGTGAGAGCTTAGAAGGGAGATTGAAGGCTACCATAGTCATATTCAACCACCATTGGAGAGATAGAGAGGTAGGCTCTTAAGCCCGTTCTTGTTTCTTGTTTAAAAATAAATAAAATCCATTTGTTGTAAACTAGTATATTATACTATGTTGAATATTTGAATGTTTTCTTCTCCTACTCTTTCCCATTTCTCCTCCATCATTCTACTGCAGGTAGCAAGTTATTATCAAGGTTCAACAATCATGATGATGATGTCTGTTAGAATATAATGGATGTGCTCGTTTAACCATAGACAATATCACTATTGTCACCCAACAATAGGCCGAAGCCACCCCCAAGCACCTTAACCTTGACAGAGAGTCATTTCGGAAGCAAACCCTAGGCTAGATAGCCTAAACAGGATAGTGCACCTCTCTCCAAGGATAGCGCACCAAGCAAGAAGAAGAACAAAACTGATCAGAAAGTCCAAACCCACAGAAGACCGAAACTATAGACTGGCGGCAATAGCTTCTCCAGAACTTGTGCACAGAACTGCCCAACTG
>ML779169.1:394002-405913 GCA_009831015.1 Picea engelmannii
AATGTTTATGATTGATGTTATATGTGTAGTATGTTACTATGTACTATGTACTAAATGGTTGATGCTTTAATGATCATCACTAATCAATTAGTTAAATGATCTTATATCTATGTTTTCATGTTTTTTGCAATTGATTCAACATTATGTGCATCAAAATATATATTTTTTATGTATTATATAAAAAACGCTCCCGAAACGCTCCTGCTCCCGGAGATTTTTGAAAATCTGCGCTTCCCACTCCCGCTCCCGCTCCACTCTCCCAACAGCCTTGCTTGAAACAACAAGACAGGGTCGAGCAACAATGACATGAGTTTCTCCAGTACTCAGAAATTACAAAAACAACCAATACACAGGTTGCCAATACTTGCGATCACAACAAAAAACTCAAACACAGACTAACTCTATCTATCACAGACTGCCTAGCTGATGTGCCTTCCTCTCCTTTTATGGAATAAGGAGAGTGGGGGTAGTGACAATAGGTAATTACCAACCATAAGTGGAGTACTCCACTTGACCATGTCAACCTCTATAAGTGTGCCCCATCATGAGAAAAGATAACCACCTTCAGGAATTAGACCTACTATTCTTGCACAAAGCACCCAACTATTAAGGAGTAATGTTGTGCCCAACAATCAAGGAGTAACCTCCAGCATTTAATGCACTCGACTACTAAAGCACCCAACTAGGGAAGTGCACCCTCGAACCATTAATGCATCATCATGCACAGGTGTAACCACCAACATTAAAGCACTCCACTACTCTGTCATTAAAGCACCCACTTAGGGAGATGTACCCATCACGAAAGAGAGTAATGTCTACATTAAACACACTCCACCACCCAGCAAAGAGAGTAATGTCGACATTAAACACACTCCACCACCCAGCACTACTGCACAATAACTCCAACAAATCCAAAATAGAAGAGAAGGTCCATAACAAATCGACCTCATGAGAATCACCCTCATGAGTGTGCCATATCTCTGACACTGCTGCTGCTGCTTGCCACTGTTGAAGATGCTTTGCTATTGCTTGCCCAGGTTGAAGCTAAACAATTATCGACAATATGGTAATTTATCAAAAGACCATGCCATGTTTACTGTCATAATTGTTGGGTACAGGCCTGAAGTAACAGCCAAGGGAGACCCCAGATAGGAGACATTTCACAATGCTTGAAATGTCTCCAAGATTAATTGTGCCTCACCTCCATCTATGGTCTCTTCATAAACAACTCACTGGACTTGAGAATCTCTCCCAAGGCAAGTGCAGCCTACCTTTAGCTAAGCAATCTGGAGCTCAACTTTCTAAATGTGAATGAACTACCAACTTGGAGCAATAAAGAATAAACTGATAAATTGGAACTTATCTAATTAAATAAAAATTTTGATTGCGAAAAAATTCATAAATTTACCTATGTTCCTTTTAGTTGCGGCTGTGTTGGGTCTTTGTTTTCCCACGTCTATTGGCATGTTTTCCCTTATTTTAGGGCTTGCATGTTTTTTTCACATCTCTTTGCGCTAGAGTGTTTGTAAACGTGGGTGTGCATTTTCTCTTCATGTGAATATCTATTGCACTCATGGCTCTGCAGATTGTTTGCTCATTCACATGTTTTCTTCTCTTTCTTCTCATGCGAATATTTGCCTATGTACACTTGTGCATGTTGTTTCTCCATGCGTGTTATTTATGATTCTCCTTACAAGGCATGTGATGCTTGGGTTAGTGTTTGCCAGTGACCTATGTCTCCTTGTGGTTTCTTGTTAACACAACTGCTCATGTTCCACTTGGACATCTGCATGGCTCTATTTGGTTGGGACTCTACTTTACATAGTGTGATTGGCTCTGCACTCTTCATTTTTTGTGGGATTTTTGTGCTCTTTGATGGCTTGTTTTGCTGTTGCTCAACGACTTTTCCACAAGAGTTTTCGTCGAATTAAATTAATTTATTCTTTCTCCTTTTTTATATTTTTGAATTTTTCTAAGTTAGCACACTAGGAAATTAAAAAATACCTATACTTTTTTCAATTAAAAAAATTGATTTACAAACTTTAAATAATATATCCGTATCTTCAATTTTTGTTTTCTCAACTTGTCTAGGCTTTGTACACATGCTCTTGCTTTTCTTTCCTTGGCCTTTTGGGTCTCTGATGATATTAGTCTCATTATTGGTATCTGATTCACAGTCTTCAACCTGAGCTTTGAATCTCACTAGACACATGTTCTTCATATGCTCGAAGAATGTATCTGCTATTATACCATGTTACGAAAATACTGGAGAGAGAAAAATGCAAGATGCCAGATTCTCATTCGTTTTAGAAGAGGATACTCAGTAATTTAGACATGACCTGCATAATTCCTTAAAGGTATGAGAGTATGTGATCCAGTACATGCAGGCCACAATCAAAGTCACACAGTGAAAGTATTCACAATATAAAACAAATCTACAATTGCATCATATACTAAGAAACATTTCACACACAGGGTGTTATTAAATTAAAATCACAGCGAAGACATTCAACAACCACCTCTGCAAACTTTATTGAATCAATGGGCCAATGCTCTTGGCCCTTGGGCCTTATTACATTCACAGCGCCACCATAGGGTTTTTGGATCACATACAGTCAACAAATATAGAAGGCCCAAATCCTGGAGAGCCAGAAGGCCCCCATTACATCAAACTCTCGAATTTAAACAATGAGGTGATAATTTTTTGGTTCCCAAGTCGTTTCATTTCTTGGAGTAACCCAAACATTTATTCAATTAAATATTATTTATACATATTTAATAATCACCCCTTTCAGTGCCAGATTCAACTCAGGTTTCATGGTTTGAATAGTCAAAGTGAACTTGGAAAAATGAATATGTGGAATGCACTCTTGTTTTTCTGTTGTGTTCTATGCAAGGCTTATGCACAGCCCCTAAACTCCATATTTTCAAATGAAATTTGTTGAGCAATAGAGGAATAAGTCCTCTACAACATATCCAAATTTCAGACTAACTCCAAGAATTGAAGGCACGCTGGTCAAAATACTAATTCCTTGTTACTGCAGAAATCAGGAAATTCCTGTGCACTGGCTCTGGACTTTGTGTGGTACTTCAACTCGATATTTTCTCTTGAAATTTTATGGGGAGGTAGAGTTAGTTGTCCTCTACAATATCTCCAAATTTCAAACTCTCTCCAAGAGATGAGAGTGTGTTGATCAAAATACCAGATCCCTGTTGCTGCCGAATATAAGTAAAATGTGAATTAAAACCAAATCAAAACTGAATCTTTTTGGGTGTGCAGGATTGCCAAATCCCTAGGGATGCTCATGCTCCTAAATCAGTATGTCGTAATCCTTAATTGTCTTAATTAACTTTTAACCTTTTTTAACCTCAACTAGCCTAGGTTGCAGTCACATTTTCTTTTACCCAGGCATTACACTTGACTTTTATTTATGGACAACATACATAAGTTACATTGGGTATTATATTCTATCAGTATCAATACTTATTAAGTGCCACTTGTTGAGGATTGTTCTGTGCCTGTAATTCATGTGAATCAGGGCTTCTTTGGCTGTTAATGTTCCAGGGTCTTAAAATAGTCTGGAGGCTTCTTTTCTAGTTATATGATGCTTGCCTCTTATGTTTGGCAGGAAGTTGAGGTTGAAAATGAAGTAATGACAAATGATGATATCCTAGGTGATGCAATTCCTTCAGCTCAGCAAATCGATATGCAGAAGATTTGTTGTATGGCGCTTGGAGTAGTGAGTATTGAAGGCTACATTTACTGTTTGTAACTTCATATGCTTTTGAGAATAATTGCACTATCCCATTAAAGTACATCTTTTCCTATGGTACCATCTACATATGAATAATGATACATCATACAACATTTTGAATAAGTGAACAACAGCAGATTGGTCAATTTCTTGCTGACCATGTAAATAACTTGTGTTTAATTGAGGGAATGCTGATATAAAAGGTCTGGTCTTTCCATTTCAGGAGTCCCATGCAAATTCTCATTTTCCAGGATCTCAGCCAGTTTCATTGGACAGGTGTTCTGCATCTCCCTAAAAATGTTTGGTGAAAATTGCAACAATTTTTTTAATTTCTGTGTTCATTTTGAATCTCAACTTTGTGTATGCAAGTATCACTGCATATCTAGTATAGCCTTGATGATGGATTTGGCAGCTTTGAACAAATACTTTGCTCGTCTTCTCTGAAATGGAGTGGAGATGGCTGATCATAATAGCAAACTAAATTATGTAAAGATATTTTATAACTATTATAGCCTTAGCGATGGAATTGGCAGCTTTGAACAGCTATTTTTTTTGTCTGCTTTGAAATGGAGTGGAGATGGCTGATCATAATAGCAAACTAAATTCTACAAAGACATTTTACTGCTAGAAGAATAGTAGCAAACTGGGAAATATGTAAAATATTTCATTGCTTGTGCTTTATCTTTACTTTAGAAAAAAACATTGTCCACTATTACAGGGAATTTATAGCAATGTGTCAAAAATTGTTATTGGCAAAAAATCTGCTGGGGTCATGAACTTTGGACATTAGAAAAATTGGATAATAAAGCCCCTTAATTAAAGTATAAAGTTAAGGTGAAGCTGTCGTGAGAAATTAAAGATAAAAATATTCGTAAGGTTAACTCACGAAGTGATGCTTGGAAGGTTTACTGATATTAAGTGCATAAATGACATAAAATAAGATTAAGCCCATACATATACTAAAAAGGGTTAAAATAAAGTTAAGCTTATAAATATAATACTAAAAAAGGTTACAGGGTGAAATTTATAACTACAAGTTGAAGAAAAAGTTGCAATTAAAAAATCAAGGTGATATTTAAGCTCTGTTTTGATGTCATACAGATAAGAAGCCTTATAGTAGTCATGGTGTCTATTACTTTCTTGTTGATCAAACAAACACTTGGCATAATTTAACTCTCACATCTTAAGCTAAGAAACAGGACACGTCCATCCAGCCCTCCGTGTCGTGTATCTGGAGTGGGGACACAGATTCGTGAGGATTATGTGTCGGACATAAGAGTTTTGAGCCCAAGTGCACAAGGTCGATCTTAACCAAACCTACAAATATAATAATGATACAATACAAGGTCGTCCATGGCTGAAAGTGAAGATTAGATCCCTCTATTCAACACCCCCCCTGAATATGAATAAGGGGCATGGAGAGAAGACATTACACATCTTCCCTTAATGTCAAATGTGGGCCATGTTACCCACCAAGTTGCACTAGGATGGACTTGCAGTTGAGCCACCAAAGATTGAACATGGATATGTTCAAAATCAGAGTTCACGAGTCCAGCAGGCCATTATGGCCACCTTTCTTCTCCTTCTTCATACCACATTTCCATGCCTCCCATGGGGAGTTATAATAAGATGAATCTGGCATGATGAATTTGTAAAAGGCCTAGCCTCCTAAGACTAAATCATGAGTACATTACTCTAGAGTGTTTTTTTACTTATTAATTATTCCTTGCTTGAATTAAACTTTAAGGGAGTTATAATTTTTGAGTTTTTTCAGTCATTTCCTCCGAAGCTGGAGTATGTAGTGATGGTGAGGCCTTAGCTTGGAAAATCTAAGTCTAGTGTCTAATGTATATATTATCATGCTAGTTATCAATATTGAGTCATATGCAAATTACTCTAAGTACCCCCTATTATTTTTTTAATGTTTTCAATTAATAAAAAATTTCCCGCAAAACGGGATATTTTAATTGTAAATAAGTCATAAGTTAAAAAAAGTGGTAAAAAGAATACCCACTTTACCTAAGTACTCACTTTGTGAGTGAAATGAGTGATTTTTAATCACTTAAATTAATTTTACTCACAAAAATGTCATAAAAGACAAATAAAAGGATCAATAAACAGTCCTTAAATCAAGGAAACATGTCCGGGACATGTTTTCCTTGTATCTATAGTCTACTCAAGTGGGGGCAATTTGTCTCAAGTAAAAGACGACTTAACTGGAGTGATTTGTCATATAGTGGACATCTTAAGGGAAAAAAGCTCACTTTCCTATTTACCACGTTTTTTCCCTTGACATGTGCGCCCTTGTGATTTAGAAACATCATGCTTTTGCCTTGAGATGACTTGTGCGTTTTTGTGCTTTGGAAACATCAAGCTTTTCCTTGGAGATGGTTCGCCCTTGTGATGGGGAAACATCATGCTTTTCCTTGGAGATAACTCTCCCTCCTTCTTGGGAAACATCACTCTCTCATGCTATATAAGAAAGCCGACCTCTCCATTGTAGACTAGTTGGAGCTTGGGAAAAGAACTTGGCTATTGTAATGTTGTTGTAATACTCTTTCAAGATTGAATAAAAGACTTTGGAGGTATATGGTGCTTGTTATCAATGTGTGGATGCTTGGATACTTGTGCTTAAATCTGAGGTAACTTGTGTATTTGTTCAAATTTTGTATATCTACTTCATCGAAGGCCTTGGAAGGGGTGTTGACACACAATAGGGTAGGATCTACTTAGCTATTTTGTTGCTTAGATCTTACTATCTTCTCATATCTAGAGATTTCGAAGTTGCATATTTTTCTGATGAACTAATGTGTTTATTTAAGTCTCTTTTGTAGGAAGTACCTTTTCTAACAAAGTGTTTGCAAAGATTGAACAAATTCGAACAGGTTGCCTAAGCTTGAAGAGGTGTTAGATTGGAGATTCATCTTTCACTCTTTTCAAGAGCTTGAAGAGAAAACCCCTTTTTCATTTACCAAAGGACTCCATAGCCCAAGATTAGAGTCTTGAAGAAAGACTTTCTCTCTCTCTCTCCCCCTCTCTCTCTCTCAAAATTTCAAAATCTCATTTTCTCTTGGTTACTTTTGGTTGCATGCAAATCTTTAGATCTAACTTTCTTTTTAAAATCTTTAAAATCTAAGTTTGCGTGCATAAGAAAAGTTAGATCTACTTTACCTTTAGAAGTTTTATCATCTCATCAAGATCTAGCTTGTAATCTAGCTTTAGCTTACTTTTTAAAGGAAAATCTTAAAGCTAAAGGTAGTTTTCATTTCTTAAGTGTTCTAAAGCTATATCTAGGCATCTCTTTAATATTGTTTGCTGTTTTATAACAAGTAATATCATTGAGAAAGGGCCTTTATTTTCTTGCTTTTTCAAATTCTAATCACTAGTTTAATATATTTTTTTTACTTAGAATATTTTTGCAAACTTTGTACATCAACTAACATCTTTTTTGCAGGGTCTTCCAACAAATTTTTGGGCATCTTTTGCCCCAACTAACTTGCCGGTTTGAGCAGGTTTGCGAACAGATAAGGAGAATCTCTGCCCGATTTTTTTAAGATTTGGAGCATCAGGGACACCCAAAAGTACCCCTTCTTCAATAAACTCATTTGGAAACCTTGTAAAGACTTGTGATCCCCCTAATGAATGATCACAAGTCGTATCCAAAGAAAAAAGTGTAATCGAAGTAATAAAATCATTGGGCTATACATAGCTCACTTGTCATCCCCCCTGGGGATTGGTGTCTTGTGGCGTGATTGTTCATTTTTTGCGTCAAGTTTCTCTTACTTTCAAATTTTTATCTAAGAAGCTAAAACAAACTTTAAAATTAACCCACAACACCACATAACATTAGTTAGTTTCAATTTCATACATTAGTTTAGATTGAATTTTATTCTTTTTGTTTTAGATTAGATTTCAATTTCAGTATTTATTTTTTGTCATTTCAAATTTGGAAAATAAACATTTCCCCTCAACTCCACGGTGTATGCTCTGAACCCTTGCAAACCTAGCTCGCCCTGGGGAGCTCATCAAAACCGAGGTTGGTTAGTGTGGAGTAGTTTAATTAGGGATATCTTTAAGTTGCTATTGCTTTGATTGGAAATTGCATAGAGATTGTGTGTGAAGTTAGATGGGAACTTTGAGATCTAGGTTCTCCCCGTGTTGGACATTCGACATCTCTATTGAACTTGTTGGTGAAGTTATTTGGGCTTCGACAAGTTTCTAGCAAATTCCAATTTGAGGGATAGCCTTTGAGAGGCCACACCTAGATTAGATTTTCTTTCTTGTATTGTTGATGTTTTGGTAGCCGCGGGAGGATCTTTCCCTCCTAGATGACCTTTCTTAGATGCGGAGAATATTCCGGAAGCAAGTGAACCATTAAATAGATGTGTGGAAACCCTAGAAGACAAGTTGGCCTAGCAGAATAAATAATATTAGAATATTATTTTCCAGAAAGACAAGTCGTTTCTGTTAGAAATAATAGGTGTGCTCGTTTAACCATAGACAATATAGCAATATTGTCACCCAACCATAGGCCGAAGCCACCCCCGAGCACCTTAGCCTTGACAGAGAATAATTCCAGAAGCAAACCCTAGGCCTAATAGCCAATCAAGGTAGTGTATCACTCTCTAGAGTTAGCATACCAAGCAGAAACTCCAAACCATAACCAAGAGAGAGTCCAAGAGCGAAACCGAAAATAGAAGTTGCAGTAGCTGCAGTTGCAACTACTCTCCAGACTTGTGCACAACTAAATTTCTGTAGTTGCGAGTTGTGTGTGTGCAAATGAGCTCTGGCATCCTGTATTTATACTGCTCTTCCTTAGCTGTCTGGGCCGACTTCTCATTCTGAAGGCTAAAAACTCAATATTAAATATTTCCTTTAGCCGACTTGTCTTCTAGGGTTATGTCCAATGCTTTAGGGTTTCTTCTTGCTTCTCAGAATATTCTATTCTTGTCAGGGTTACACGTGGAGGTTAATACCACCCGCAACTACCATAATATCAACACTCCCTCCTAGCTAGGGAGGTATTGAAAGCAATGGTCTTGAGCACAAACATACCATTCAACCGGTAGCATCATCATAGCCATACAAGCTATCTCATGATTAGATCACGAGCACCATCATCTGATAGCATCAACTACATCATCTTTCGAAGCCATACTCCATCTGAGTAATCGGGCATGATGCTGAATAAGTCACTCACTCCATAGAGTGATACAAGAACCATTCTTCTAATCTGGACATATGTCCTAGAAGAATAACTATTCCAATAGATGTTGGGAACCACGCCATGGGCCACAAGGACTATTCTTCTAATCCAGACATATGTCCTAGAAGAATAAATGTCCTGGACCATTTTTCGTCTGGAGAATGTCTGTCCATCAGCACACCGACTATCCATCTAGTTGATAATCATTTTCAACACTATTGATAGTCTACATGGTAATCAGAACAATGTCATTCAATAGAACGCAACTGTGTCTATCCATAGTAGTACACAACTACTATCCAGTGGTACACAACCACACCAAGTAGCACAGGACTACTTAATTAGCGACACATAGTCACAACCAATGGAACACATCCACCATAGTAGCATACATCTACTCCAGAGACATACAGTCTCCATAGTAATCATATCATCTGATATCAACCTGCATAAAACAATATCATGATATAAACTGTGTCATCTGGGCCATTCTTCCACTCACATCTGTGAGATCTGGAAGAGCATCTGCCCTTAGAATGTAAAATATCAGCCATTGGCTATCTGGACTATTCTTCTCAGGCATAGAAGAATAACTGTCCCTGATTTCTGAGCCTGGACCATTCACCTAACTGGGCCATTCCTCCGACACTAGTCATAATGCAACCTAGAGAGAATGAGTCTCCCCTAGGGAATGCTTGTCCTTGATTGTTGAACCTGGATCATTCACCTAAATAGGCCATTCCTCCGACACTAATCATAGTGCAACTTGGATAGAATGAGTCTGCCTTAGGGAATGTCGGTCCGGACCATTTCCTAATGGAAATGACTGTCCTGCACCAACCTCCAAAACAGACCATTCTTCGAAACTGCTCACAACTGTGAACTTCGAAAGAATGACTGCCCAATGAGGCGAACCATTCTACTTGACCACTACTCAGAGTGACTACCAAGAAGAATGACTGTCCTAGACCATTCCCCCACACTGGCCACAAGGGGAATCGCTGTCTATAGTACATCAACAATCTATCGAACCGTTTTCACTACAAAAATGACTGGCCGATCTGGACCATTTTCTGAATTGGAAAATGCCTGTCCGTTAGAAATCTCAAACCACTTTCCGACCTGGAAAGGAACTGCTCATCCTGGACCATTTTTCGAACTGAAAATGATTATCCATAAATCAATAACACATTAGTGCTCCCTCCCAACCTGGGAGTAATCTCTTCCTTTTTCAATAAGGAAGTCATTTCCACGAGCCCCAACTTGTTTCTTAAGTATGCAAACTTTTTCATCTTGGACAGAGGGCTTTATTAAAATGTCTGCTATCTGCTTATCTATGGAGATATATTGGAGAACCACTTCTCTTTTCTGGACTTCATCACGAAGAATGTAATGCTTGATCTCAAAGTACTTTGGTCTATCATGGCACACTGGTTTTCTCTGAAGGCTTCATATAGCTCTGATCATTACAATATATCATGGTCGAATTCAACACTTATGTTTCCTGCTAGCTCATGACATCGTGACAAGGCTCAAACTGAAACATATCCAAGTAGCACTTCTTCTGTCATCATGAGAGTTTGCCATGGATTAACAATCCATCATCCCATACTTCTGAGTAACTATTCTGATACACTATCTCTGTCATAGAAAGTTTTCACCACGCTTCTGCTGTATATGAGATACTCTACATCAAGTTGTTTGAGTCCATAGAAGGTCTTCTTATATCTGCATACATGGGTCTCTTTCTGGTGTAAGCTTCTTTCTCACTTGCTTTATTGGGAAGAACAATCTTTTACATGTAAATTCCAATCCATGGATACTACAAGAGGTATATCTGGAACAAGCTGTTGTCATAGTCTTCTCCCTCCTTCTGGAAGAACCTCTGAATCTTGCAATGCTTCCATTCATAAGTCTTTTTCACACTGTTCTTTATCATAACTTCCATTTCTTTTGCTCGATTGCTTCTTAGTGAGTTCAAGCCAAGCTGGTAGTCTTTGTGATTCTCAGTATAATAACTGGTTGTTCTGGATTTTTCTTTCTTTCTTGGAATCTTCATGTTCTTCCTCATGTTTCTATTTACTTCTTGGGTCCATGGAGTCTTCTATAGATTCCATGCCCTGAAGATTCCAACTTCTTCCTTTCATCATAGGACCATGGATGTAGATGGACAACCAAGGATACTTTAAGGCTTCTTTTCGAAGAAGACTTCTTCTAAAGTCAAACTGAACACATGTTGCTTTTCATGGTTGCTACTTTCAATGGATCATATTATTTAGGATTAGCTCCCTCCTAATCCTTGCATTCATGCATGAATGGATGCTCTTCTTTTGGAATTCTGTAATCATCTCCCTCCATCTAAGATAGTCCATGCTTTCGTCTGCATTCTTATTGCCTTCTGTAAGGTGTCACAAGTCTTTTTCTAATTTCCTCTGTTTTGACTTCTTCTGGGTCTCTTCAGGTTTGATTATGATTTCGGCTTATCTGACAGTTGTTACTTATATAATAGCTTCCACAGGAATTGTTACCAAAGATTGTCAACATACTTCATCTTTTCATGTGTATTGCTTGACTTGTAGTCATCGTAATAACAATCCTTATCCTTTTATTCTTCCATAGGTATTGTTTCCCTTGATCATATTTTCTTCTAAGAAATAGATATACATGATATGTACATGAACTATGTAAACATGATATATACAAGGGCTTTGAAGAATATTTTCCCTTTCTTCGGTAACTGTTGCTTCGTCTGTTTCCTTCCTTTTCTTTAACTTAGGACAGTGGTTCTTGTAGTGACCATATTTTCAACAGTTGAAGCATTGTATCTTTGACATATCCTTTTCTTGATTTGGTTTCTTCCTTGAGCCAAACTTCTTCTTATTCCTGAAATTCTTGAACTTTGCTGTGAAAGCTTGATCATCGTATTTCTTTTGGGATTTCTCTTTTGCGT
>ML779169.1:406065-419388 GCA_009831015.1 Picea engelmannii
TGTAGTTGATCTCTTAACTGAGAGATTCTCACAAGGTATGATGTTATGTTGTCATCATCATTCATTTTCATGTCACAGAGCTCATTCTTCAGACTCATTACTTGTCCAATGTTTCTGACTGAGAAGAGGTTAGTTAGGGCATCATACATCTTCTTAGATGAGTCAAGATGACAGATGTAGGGTATCAAGTGGTCTTTTACAGAGTCCACTATGATACTCACGACATTGATGTCATTGTCTTTGAACTTCTCCATAACTGCAACGTTCTGAGGTTCCTTCTCTTTTCCTTATTCAAACTGTGGTTCCATGATCTTTCCTTTCACGATATGCAACACTTTATTCTTGGCAAGGATGAGATCAATCCTTGTCTTCCATGCTTTGAAGTTAGAAGCCCCTTATAACTTGATTTTTGACTTCATAGAGTAGGTTATGACTGCTTTGAATTTGACCAAAAAATCAAACTTGACGTCTTAGCTTGCTGAGAGTACCAGGAGGTGCGCTAGGTTAGGGCGCACTAAGCTATCCAGAAATTAGGTCAATCTCTTCACTTAAGGTGCCTCAACAAGAGGGCTAGGGTTTCATTGCTGCAGCAAAAACTTTGACTGCAATTGCAATTGTAACTGAGCAAATCCTCCCAATCTATCTTCCAGTGGTTAGACTGTTCGAAGATAGTGTGGGCCCATAACCTGTTAGAAATAATAGGTGTGCTCGTTTAACCATAAACAATATAACAATATTGTCACCCAACCGTAGGCTGAAGCCACCCCCGAGCACCTTAACCTTGACAGAGAATAATTCCGAAAGCAAACCCTAGGCCTAATAGCCAATCAAGGTAGCGTATCACTCTCCAGAGTTAGCATACCAAGTAGAAAGTCCAAACCATAACCAAGAGAGAGTCCAAGACTGAAACCAAAAATAGAAGTTGCAGTGGTTGCAGCTGCAGCTACTCTCCAGACTTGCGCACAACTAAATTTCTGTAGTTGCGAGCTGTGTGTGTGCAAATGAGCTTTGGAATCCTGTATTTATACTGCTCTTCCTTAGCTGTCTGGGTCGACTTCTCATTTTGGAGGTTAAAAACTTAATATTAAATATTTCCTTTAGCTGACTTGTCTTCTAGGGTTATGTCCAATGCTTTAGGGTTTCTTCTTGCTTCTTAGAATATTCTATTCTTGTCAGGGTTACACGTGGAGGTTAATACCTCCCGCAGCTACCATAATATCAACAGGCTCCACAGGAAAAAGATAAACAAAAAATATAATTACTAGAAAATCAGGTCGGCCCAGCCAGAAAAGTCACTGGACAGATTAATATAAATAGAGGATGTTTTAGCTCATTTTTACACCCAATTAGAGCGCAAGTCTTGTGGAGAGTTGCAACTGCAGCTGCAAGGAGGAATAAGGGCGTATGGTCATCTGTTGGTCCTGGTCTCTCTCTAGCACTATCAAGTGATATTCTTGGTGATATTTTGGGTAAGTATGGTGCAAGTTTGAGAGAGTAGTGCAGCTGCAACTGCTGCAGTTGTGTATGGTACTTGTTCTGTGGATATGGAGACTCTCTCCCTTGTGCGCTACCCTTGGAGAATGAGCGTTCTACTTGTCTTGAGTTGTTGCTGCAATTAGCAGATGTGGTTTATCTGTTGGTTCTGGAGTAGGCTTGCCAGAATTATTCTAAGTAAAGGTTAGTGTGCTCGGGGGTGGCATATGTGAATGCCTATGGTTGAGTGACAATGATGTGACATTGTCTATGGTTAAACGAGCATACCAAAATTTCAACATGTATCACTCTGTACACACACCACACACTCAAAAGTTGGCTTGCAAACACGAGAGCCACTTCACAATAAATCTAACAACTTAAGCAAATCATTAATAAATTAAAAAGCCACCAAGAGCATTTCTCAACACATTTTAGTAGCATTTGGTTATTGTTATCCCCGATTTCTAGGGATAACTAGGAGATCATGTCTCGAGGCCCACAGGTCCTAGACATGGAGTACCGAGAGCAGGATTGACCTGAGCATGGCCTTGGAGGGCCCATCCTTCTCCTCCTTCATCAGACCTGTCCTGTCAGCAGCAACAGAAATCAACAACTACCATAATATCAACACTCCCTCCTAGCTAGGGAGGTATTACAGGTAATGGTCTTGAGCACAAACATACCATTCACCCGGTAGCATCAACATAGTTGTATAGACTATCTCATAACTAGATCATGAGCACCATCATCACCATCAGTGTCATCAGTGGTATCATCTCTCGAAACCATACTCCATCTGAGTAATTAGACATGATGCTAGATAAGTCACTCACTCCATAGAGAAGGATGGACCCTCCAGGGCCATGCCTAAGTCGATCCAACTCTCGGTACTCCATGTCTAGGACCTGTGGGCCTCGAGACATGATCTCCTAATTATCCCTAAAAGTGGGGGATAATAGGCTGCATGCCTCTCGACATCTCTCAAAGTATCCTGAAGCCATCTAGGCCTCGTGTTCTCGTCACTAGGAGGGTCCACTGGATCCATTGACGACTCCTCATGGTCTGAAGGTTTAACCCCTATACTGGATGGACCTGTACTCTCTTCAACCTTCGAAGCCTCTTGGTCCTCACCATCATTTGAAAGTAGCTCTGTCTCCCACACTCGAAGTAGCTTTGCTTCTCATACTGGATCTGCTACCACATCTTCTCCCTATGACATAGAAGCAATTCCCGTTGTATGACTTGGACCCTTCTTGGAAGACACCCTGCTCCTAGAAGCCTCCCACTTTTGAGCATCCTGCATAGCCATCTCAATCCATGACACCTTCTTGACAGTCTTGGAAAACCCCTATCTCCCACCTGAACCTCAAGGTTCACTTCCTTTGGACAATTGACTCTCTCTCTGAGCTTGCATAACCTTCTTCCCATTGATCTTTCAGTATAGGCTTGCCTGTTAGCCTATACAAGTTGCTTTCTCTAACTCCGAGAACAACTACTGTGTCTGAGCTAGATCCTTTGGGAATGATCAGTGCCTGTCCATCTCAAAATAATACCTGATATCCCTTCTTCTCAATCACTGAGATTGAGAGCACACTCCTCTCGAGTTCTGGCACCCATATCACATTTGTCACTCTCAACACATCTCTTGACTCCATTCAGAATGGCATTGTTCTAGATCCCTGAACTGCATGCTTGGTCCTCAGAGTCCGTCATATGACTCAGTCAGACTCTGTGCTTGAGTTAGACTCCATGAAGCTCTCGAACAACTCTCGTGCTCCTGTCATATGACATGTGGATCCACTATCCACCAACCAAGTCCCACTACCGGAAACTGTACCAAAAAGGGTGGAGACTAATAAAAACTCCCTCTGAAGCATGTCTGCAACCTCATCCACCTCTGCTGATGATGCTTGCTACTTACCTTTCCCTTTCTTCCTCTGTGGACACTGTGAAGCATAGTGGCCTAGCTTATGACAAGCAAAACACTTGACTTTGCTAAGGTCCTTCTTCTTCCACTACTCTGGAGATGCCTCTCTCCCTAGAGAACCGTCTCTTCTGCGCTTTCTAGCGTGAGCAGGTAGGGCCTGGTTCTCATCATCACTACCTCTTTGCTTGCCATTCTTGGACTCTATCCGAGCCTTTTTCTAGATGCAATCGATCCAAAATCCGTCAAATGGTGGAAACTTCTCACCTGCACAAATCCCTTGCACAAATGGTTCCCGGGACTCGGGATAACCATTCAATGCCATATTCACCAACTCTGTGTCATCAATTGCCTCACCAAAGGCTACAAGCTGATCACGAACCTGATTGATCCTCATGAGGTAGCTAGCAACTATATCTGATTTGGACATCTCAACAGATCGGAGTTGATGCCTTAAAATCAACTTCCGGTTTGCATTCCTGCTTTGGTAGAAGGCCACCAAAGCATGATACATATCCTTTGTTGTCTTATTCTCGGAAATATGAGGAATCAAGTGATCCTTAACAGAATCCAACAACACTTGCTTGGCCTTCACTTCCTTTTTCTTATGGGCTGCCAATTCCTGTGCATTATTTGGATCTGTAATCACCATTTCAACATAATCTTTGAGATGATTCTCTTCTAAGAGAAAACGGATGCTAGCCATCCAGGCCCAAAAATTTGTGGCCCCCTCCAACCTGTCCTCCTCTCTATGAGTGCTCACCATTGTGTTCAAACAAGAGCACAAATCTGCAGCAACAAAAAATCTGCAGCAAATTGTGTCTCAAGAGACGATTCCCTCTCTCTCTAAAGCCTATGCTTTGATACCATGTCAATTTTTAAGCATTTAATGCATTCAATTTCATATCTGAAAATTACTTCCAAGTGACCTCAAACAGTAAACAAGGGCTGATATATTTTACATTAAAATTATGACAAAAAATTATAGTGGAAGCACAAAGATCAGAGGGAAATCATCCATACACAAGAGACAAATTTCTGTTCCGTAAAATTTTCAGATTGAGAAATTCCGAGGACAAAAACCAGTCCTCAGAGCAAATTAAAAATTTTTTAGATTGAGAATTTCTGAGGACAAAAACCAATCCTCAGCAAATTATAACTTCAGCGAAAATTCCGGAAAACCCTTCCAACTTACAAATCCACTGTACCCTGCTGACGTCAGTGTGTACGGCCTGCCTGCATCAACTGTACGATTTGCCTGATCCGCACGTGTGGCCTGTTCTCCCTGTTCCTCTCACACGTACGGTCTCCTTTCCTTGGCTGAAAAACAGAGAAAAAAAGTCCAGAAACCCTAGGCCAGATTTGCCAAAGTGAAGAATTCCTTTGCTGAAATTTGTTTCCCAATCTCCTTGGCAAGAGTGCTCACTCACTCATGCCAACACCATAATGACAAGATGAAAATGTCACAATGAGATGTGTGGTGCCTCCTCACATTGCCTCTCTTTTTATAGGAGTTCAATGAGTGAGTTTAGGAACTCTTTCTGAACTGAACATTAAATTAGAATTGTTTATTCCTCCAAGTGGGTGTGAAGCCCCAACAACAACAATTCCAAGCCCCAACTGCATACAAAGGGGGTTTTCACAAAATAAAAAGTGCAATGTGAGTGCCAACAAAGATTCCCACATGGACGACACCAAGGCCAATGCGAGAATACTTGCCTGATGCTACAAAAACATCAACATGCTTTAGCTAGACTAGTAGTGCTTCAGGGTGTGAGTGCGATTGGAGAGAGTTTGAAAATTTGCACAAATAACTGCAACAGGTTAGAATATCAGTGCCTTGATGATATGGTCTATGTCTTCTACAACACTCTGCTGTGGGTAAAGCAGCTTGAGAAAACACTTGACGTGGATGCCATTTCCTTAGATGACATTGACACCATGTCTGAGGGGTTGGAGTCCAAGAGGAGGCACTTGAGTAGCTTTTCAAGTTAGCAGCACAATTGAAGTGTATTTGAAAAAATACACACAAATAAGTGCAACATGTTAGAATATCAGTGCCTTAATGATATGGTCTAGGTTTACTACAATCTTTGGCTGTGGGTGAAGTAGCTTGAGAAAACACTTGACGTGGACGTTGTTTCTTTGGATTGCATTGACACCACGTTTAAATGGTAGGGGAGAATGTCCCAGTGCAATCAGAGAAGGGGTAGATTGAGGAGAGCCGGTTCCCAGCCTCTATAATTACACAGTATGAGACACCCACTAATAGACATTCAACTCTGGCCATAGGACCTTCCTCTTCTAGAGAACGACCTATTACCTTTGCCCACAAATGGGTCAAAGGGAATTGATAGTAGATTGATCATTGTAGATGGCTCATGAGATATATTTCTATATTTTTGATATAATTTTGTATTGTTTATTCAGTTTTGGGTATTCACTTGACAATTATCAACAGTTAATGTGTTATGTATCATTTGACATCTTATATCAGTGTTCTTTTCATATTTATGTGGCAATGTGATTATTCGATGTTGTAGATAGTTTATAATTTTTATATCTTACATTTTTTTAAAGTTTGCCCATATTTTCTTGATATTTACCCAATATTTCCAATATCCTGAGTTTATGTCCCTTCCCTATAGTTTGCCAATGATGATATTTGCAACACTGGTTTTCATGTACATAACTATCTCAATTGGTTTATATATATATATATATCTTTTCTTATTAATTTTCTAAAGTCTAATTTAGCATGATATATAATATAAACATATAATTTATTGATAGTATTGATTAACATTTAATGTTTGAGTCACTAACTCCAAAGCCTAACATATTTTTAATACATAAGTACTGAATAAACCTTATAATCCCAACATATATGGTACTTTAATATATTCTCTCCTTTTGCCTCTATTTTGGAGATTATAATGAGCATCTACTCAACATATGTTTATGGGTTTTGAGCCGTTTGTTTATTTCTGTCAGAGCGCATCTACAGCTCCTGAGGCAGCGGTATTATTATGCTACATGGAAAGCTGATGGAACTCGATATATGATGCTTATCACACGTGATGGATGTTATTTGATTGATAGGAAGTTCAATTTTCGTAGGGTTCAACTCCGTTTCCCTAAAAGGGGTGTACCACAGGTGGTTATTTTGTAATAAACTATTTACCTGTTCCTTGATTTTGTTCTCAATGTGTAGTTACTAAGAGCATATCGTGACAGTATGTAGTATTTAATATTGTCTTTTGTATATTACAGGGTTCTTTTGAATCTCATCACCTTACTTTACTGGATGGGGAAATGATAATTGACACTGTACCTGAAACAGGCGAGCAAAAGAGAAGATATTTGGTGTATGATTTGATGATGCTTAATCAACAATCTCAGATAAAGGTTTGCTCTAGATATCTTGAAATTAATTTCACTTGTTTGTTTGCTGTTGTTGATCTATTTGCTATTAACATCGACTTTGTTCTTGTCATATGTCACTCCAGTAGCTAGACCACCAGTGCCATACAATTCTTTTGCAATCCCTAATTTTAATAAGCAAGATTTTCCATCTAAATGACATCTTGCGTTTGTTTTCCTAGTCCTCTTTCAGTAACTATATAAAAATTTAAAATTCTAAACCAAGGAATATCCTTATTCTCATTATTAATGTACAGTCTAATTTCTAGGAGTTCAGCAAAATGTTGTGATCATTACTTTAGAACTTTTGTATTGAAATTTGATTTTGTGATTTTAAGTAATCCCCAAAGTATTTTTTCTGCAATTGCAGTGTCATAGCATGCAATATTGAATGCACTACAAAAAGATGGCTGAATAGATACTATAACTGAGAATTCCCTAGACTTGGATAGATAACTGGGTCAGTTTGGAAAACCAGTCCTTGCTGATACTATTTAGAAGGAACAGAGGCGAGAAAAACTCAATATAAGCCCAATCTGTCCTGTCAGTCCAGCGGTCCGCATTTCATAACCATAGAGCAGAGACAATATCACTAGACTACAAAACTGATCAAACATTTATTCAGATGCCCTAGGACCAGTGATGTGTACAGTGTCACTCCAAAGTTTTCGGGGCATCTGCCAGCATATGCTTTACTCAATATATCATTGGTAGTGGGCCCAAACTGAAGGACCAGTAGATCCCCTACATCAAGATATGTATGGAATGTCACAACCTCTACTGTCTGACCCTTGTCAATGAGATTAAATGAAAAGGGAGAAGCAAACTTTCCCTGTCCAGTGTGCCATTAACTCAATATTTTCTGTGATCTTCTGTAGACAAATGAGTAGGGACATTATTAAGGGCATTCTTAATTACATTTCAGCTACTACTGCTACTTTAATAGTTAGCATATAGTGCAGGACTAAGTTAGGCGATGGTTAAAACTTTCACCAGTTATACTGGATTTTGATCTGAAAAGCACAATAGTCTTTTACAGTGTTTCCATTTTACTGATATTTTTGTCTAAGAAAATAGTAAAATACGTAGCATCTTTCTTGAATGGGATTTTATCTTAAATTAGCTATAGCACGTTGCTGCTTTTGATTGACAAGCTGAATTGACAAATGAATTTTGTGATTTACGATAAACTATTTAGAATCTAAATCACGTATGTTTGTCTTGATCTACAGCTACCTTTTAATGAGAGGTGGAAACTAATAGAGAAGGAAATAATTGAACCTCGGACTCATGACATTAAAACAAATGCACTATATTGTTATGACATGGAAGCATTTCGGGTAACTGTTTTCTATATTCTTTTTTCATCTTATAATTGGTTGTTTAAACAATTTTGTAGCTGCTGAAGGAATTTGTTTTGAACGATTGAATAAATAAATTTATTACCATGCAGGTCAGAAGAAAAGATTTTTGGATGCTTTCAGCAGTTGGCAAAGTACTAAAGGATTTCATCCCAAGGCTTTCACATGAAGCAGACGGCCTTATATTTCAGGTAAGAAGTGGTTACAATATGTCCTATGCAAGACAGATCATCTGTATATCCAGTCTTGCTAACTATGACGAAAAGTTTCAAACAATAATATTATCTTCATTTTTCAACATATTTACCTATGATGGAACTCTCTATTTCTGTTTATGCTATATCCAAGTTTCAGAAACCTTAGGAAGTACATCAGACAGGATAACAAGCTACATATGAATTTTGTGCATGTGAACACTCTTATAAAGCTGAAATTTACCAGATATATTTATATCCAAGTAATATCTATGATTGTTGAACTATTGGCAGTCAAATGCGACATTTACTCAGTGGTCAGTATGCTTTGATTATAATGCAGTGTTCTGTACAAACTCTTCTCAAATTCTCACTTTCACTTGTAAACTCATGTTACTTATAAATCCCACTGACAGCTTTAGGTCATTTGCAGATATCACTATAATTCTTTTCTTGCTTTTCTTGTAGATGTTTTACTTTATCCATTTTTATGTCTGTGGTCAATATGCTGTGTTACCGGATCCACCATCCCTGTGTGTAGGAGCGGCAGATCCAATCCAGATTGGATCCTCCAAGATCTGTGATGGAAGTTGATCCCTTGGAGAAGGAAACGGATCTGAGCCATGAAATGGATCCTGAAATTTTGAAGTGGATCCCAAAACTTCCAGTGCTTTTTTGACGCACGGATCACCAAAAAACTGATTTTTTTATGAGAAAATCCCAAAACCCTAAACAACTAAAGGCTAAAACCCTAAAGCCCATTCTTTGTCAAGATCTGATATATCCTTATGTCAAGGTCCGATCTCTAGTTCTGATCTAGAAAGGTCTGCTCTATCATTATGGTCAATGTCTGCTGTCAAGGTCTGATGTATCCTTATGTGCTACACTGTTTCTCACTTCACCAACTGTTATTTAGTCCTTTCATAGACTTCAAGAAAACCACTTTATTCACTGCTGATATGGGCATGTGGATGTGGCT
This sequence comes from Picea engelmannii, assembly GCA_009831015.1. Lineage (NCBI taxonomy): Eukaryota > Viridiplantae > Streptophyta > Pinopsida > Pinales > Pinaceae > Picea > Picea engelmannii. The sequence continues at coordinate 415,423 of ML779169.1, forward strand.
CACAAAAACACTGTTATGACTTGCTTCATGCTCATAATGAAGTCATCTTCAAAATTATCAATTATCAATGATGGTTATAACTTATCAAATTGTCGGTTTTGGTTATAACTTATAGTTCTGATGTGATTCCTGAATGGTTTATCATAAAAATTAAATAATATCTTTATCATTATATATATATATATATATATATAATGATAAAATGTTTTTATAATTTTTTTGTACTTGTTTCCCCACCATACCCGTGTCCTGGCTTTTCAAAAATCTGGCAAATGTGTATCTGGATCTAGATCTGGCACAAACTTTTCTCAAATTCTCACCTTCACTTGTAAACCCACGCTACTTATAAATCCCATTGATTACTTTTGGTCATTTGCAGATATCATTATAATTCTTTTCTTTCTTTTCTTGTAGATATTTATCCTTGCTGGATCTCTTATACATTATAGAGTCCTGAGAGTCAAAGTATATATCTTGTCTGGCATGATATATCCTTACTTTGCTGCCTGTGAACTATTCTGATATAATTTGGAACCACAGATATTCTATGTTCTCCATGTTTCTTCTTGTGAAAAACAGTCTTACACCTCATATATGACTGACTGAGAAAGACATTATCTTGTTAGTTCGCAATTTTGAACTGAATGCACTTAGTAGGAATGTGCCCTTTTTTATACAGTAGAGCAAAACTCTGACACTATTTGAGTTTATGTTATAGATTCACAAATGGAAATCTTAATATGCAGGGATCAGTGTCTACTGACAAGTCTTAATATATACAGATATGTTTTGCAGTAACAGATAGAAAACACTTGATTACCCCCTTGCTTAAGCTTCCCTAGTGGGTAATCTCAATGCCCTCAAATGGTTGAGCTAAATCTGAGTGATAATTTGTTAAGTAATATCTATCTTATAAGAACAACTATTTGATCATTTGAAAATAATTTCTATCTTGTTAGTATTTAGTGTCTCTTTCTATTAAGAAGCAAACAAGAGATGTTCTGTTACATCTTGCCTTGTTATACCATCTTTGACTGACAAGACTTATGTGGCAGGGTTGGGACGATCCATATGTTCCTCGCACACATGATGGGCTTCTTAAATGGAAATACGCTCATATGAATTCGGTTGATTTCCTTTTTGAGGTATTTATCTTGTATTTGTGTTAAATGTTATTTAGAAGTGCTTCTTGTAGTGAATTTCATTAAGCTGGCAGGAATTTATGTGTCTGTTGTTTATTTCAGATGCCTAACTTCCTAGGAGTTTATCATGCCAGTATCTGCATTATTGAAGCCTATGTGATCAAAATTTCCAACTTGGGGTTTGTTTCCATACAAGAAACATTTCTGAAATGGAAACAGTATGGAAACTTCTGGAAAACATTTTCTAGTTGTTTCCTTGGAAATTCAACTACGGATATGTAATTTCCATACTGTAGAAACCGTTATTTTACTTCTAATTTAAACTAGATGTAGGTGGGCCCCATGATGTAGAAAAGAAGAATAAGAGAATAATTATTAAAGAAATAAAAAAAGCAGTTCAAAAAATTAAAATTTTAAAATTCCTGCCCATACATATATGTGCACATGTATATAATTTTTTTTCTTCCACCACATACATCTAAATATAGATATGCCATACCCCATTCCTGGAAATTTTGAAGGTGCCATTTCTGAAGTCTGTACTATTTCTGAAACTTGTACCTGTTTCCCTCTTCAATTGGCCTAGATTGAAGCTTATTAATTATTAATTTTATGAAACTTTATTTGGAAATTTGAAGTCAATACTCTCTTGTTTTTGTATATGTTAATAAAAATCACAGTTATTATCACCACTTTTCTTTTCTGAAAATTACATTGGATAAAAAAGTATGCTATGTTCAGCAATATTACAAGATTACAAAGCAAAAAAAAATTAAGACGATAGTCTTGCCTGCAAGTATTACATAATGTAAGAAGATTTGGGACAATATCTAATCTGTCGTCATCAGAATAGGTTTAGAATTTCCTTTTTATGTTATATAGTTTCTACTTGTCATTGAGAGGTCTCTTGTATGAAACTTAAAGTTAACACTGGAAAACTTTAGCATATGACTAATTAAAAATTCTGATCTCAACAAGAGAAAAAATAAAATAAAGGTGAAATTTAGAGATCTTTGCTTTAATTTGATTGTCATTGTGAAAAACTAAAAGTTGATTGTCATTGGCTACTATTTGCACCTAGAGTAGCGAGGTGCTCTACAGCCCAATATGGGGGAGATGTTTTCACATAATGTTACGCGACAACGAAAAAACAAATTAAATAACAAATAAGTAACTACATATGTACATATGTATGTGACGACGTCTGCAAAATTAAACCAGTGTAGATCCATCTTAAACCCGGATCTATCAAAGCACCAAGAGGGATCAAATTTCTTATGGTGTAATTTTTTGAATCATTTAGGATGAAGGAATTAAATGATAAAAAATTTACACATTAAGAAATTTGATCCCTCTCAGTGCTTGATAGATCTGGGTTTAAAATGGATCTACATTGGTTTAATTCTATGTTGCAAGGGAGCGTCCCGCCTGCCCCAGCGCCCGAAGCACGCTTAGAACAAGAGCATTCAGGAAGAACACTCCTGTCCGGGAGCGATTTCAGGGAGTGTGCTCCCTTGCCAAAAAAATGTCTCCCTCACTTGGCAGGGAGCGATCGCTCCCGGGTTGCTCCCTGAGTGCTCCCCCACATAAAAATCACTCGCTGAATCGCTCCCTTAGGCCCGCGCACATGAGGCAAATTTGGGCATAGTTTTTTGGTTTTTGGAGAGAGTTGGAACCAAGGCAAATGTTCCATAAGATAGCCTAGGGTTTTCTAAGAGGTTATAACACCCACGCACTCCATTTTTCTCTCATTCTATTTCTCATTTCACTCATCTTTGCTAAGAGGTTTTTGAGAGGGTTCTTGCTAGTTCTTGAGGGGATTGAAGGAGATTGAAGGGAGATTGAAGAGCTTGGAAGGGATTGGAGAACTTGGAAGGAATATCGAAGGCTGCCATAGGGAGATTGGAGAGATTGGAAGAGAGATTGGAGAGCTTGGAAGGGAGATTGAAGGCTTCCATTTGTGAGAGCTTGGAAGGGAGATTGAAGGCTACCATAGTCATATTCAACCACAATTGGAGAGCTAAAGAGGTAGGCTCTTAAGCCCATTCTTGTTTCTTGTTTTTTTTTTTAAATGCATGTGTTGTAAACTAGTTTATTATGCTATGTTGAATATTTGAATGTTTTCTTCTCCTACTCTTTCCCATTTCTCCTCCATCATTCTATTACAGGTAGCAAGTTATTATCAAGGTTCAACAATCATGATGATGATGTCAATGTGGTATGTCATTTTGGTTCCATTTTTGATTATGATGGTGGTGGTGGGAAGTTCATGTCGAAATACCCATGATAGTGAGGAAGAAATAGAAGTGGACAACACATACCAAGGAGTGGCGGAAGAAATGGAAGGGGATGAAGACAATGAAAATGACAGTGATGATCATGATCCCCAAAAAGCCAAAGAGAAACACACACCTCTGTGGAAGTATGTCACAAGACTTTGGGAAGGGAAAAAAGGTGGAACCATAAAATTCATATGTCACCATTGTTATACAAAATACATAGGTTCCTATACCCGTGTGAGAAAGCATCAATGTGGGATTTGTTGAAATTCTGAGGTCCTATGAGGCTGCCATCTAAGGTCTGTCTTTGACCTTAGTATGGCTCTAAGTTTCAACTGTATGGCTGTCTTCTTTTGCTGTTTTAGGACAGCAAACAGTCATCCCACTTTCTGCTCAATGTTTTATAGGTTAAGTGCTCTTTTAGGGTGCCCTTGCAAGTGTTTTCTTATCTCAATGTTAGCACATGCAATATAACTTAAAACACATAACACTACCTCTAGATCTTGAACTTTAAAATGCTGATCTACACTTCTAAACATGCATAA